>JAAGKR010000591.1:64261-143141 GCA_011419295.1 Clarias macrocephalus | reverse complement strand
TTATTTCCCCCCCCCCCCCCCCCCCCCCCAAGTAGCAGTTGTCCTTGAGCCAAGAGCATGCTCCTGATTGAGGTTGCTGACAAATGGCCTGGAAGAAGCTGATATGAGACCTTTGGCCTACTGATTGAGATTACAGTGTAGATGAAGACAGAAAACTCTGTTTGCTTTCTCAAACCTGGATTAACGCCTTGAAGTGGGCGGCTGTGGCTCAATTAGTTAAGGCTGTAGGTTACCTGGTTACGAATCAGATGGTCGTGGGGTTCAAATCCCATCACTGTTGAGCCCTTGTTCAAGGCCTTTAACCCAATGTGCTCTAGGGGTGCTGTACCCTGTGCTCTGACCCCAGCTTCCTAACAGGGATATGCGAAAGAAATCATTCCACTGTGCTGTAAGGTACATGTGAAAAATGATTGAATTTCTTTCTGAAGGCAGCCGTAAGACTGATTAAACAACTATAGTGGCAGGTGGTGCACGACTGAGCTCAGAGGTTAACCATACTGTAAACATTTCCATCATCACCAACTTTCATTGTGTGTCAGTTATCATTGGCCTTCGCTTTATTAATAGCTGCATATTCCTCTTTGGCTTGTTTCACAGTTAACCTTAGCACCTCTAGGGTCAAGGGATCGAATCCTGCCTTGAGTCTGTGTGTGTGTGTGTGTGTGTGTGTGTGTGTGTGTGTGTGTGTGTGTGTGTGTGTGTGTGTGTGTGGAGTTTGCATGTTCTCGCCGTGCTTGTTGGGCTTCTTCTAGATACTCTGGATTCCAAAGACATGCAGATTATGTGAACTGGTGTTTCCAAATTAGCGTGTGAGTGTGTACATGCATGTGTGTGTACAATGGATTGGCACCCTGTCAGGCTCCAGGGCACCCTGGGACAGGCTCCAGGCCTCCGATTACCTGCGGTATGAAGTATGAGTGAGACAGAGAATTGTCCTTACTAATGACTAATGTAAAGAATTGTGACCAAAAGGGGAAAAAATTAAGCAGCATCTCAAACATTTGCTCCACAAACCCTCCACTTCCAAATGATCATGTGATCAGTGACAATAAAAGCAACATGGAGACAAAAAATGTTCAAACTATACAGTAAAGCTCAACTTGGAATGTTCATTCATCTATTATTGAATGTTGTTAAAGATCACATAATAATTATTAAGATTACTGGGCAAGTTGTACAGAATAGATTTCTTCTTTAAGAGTTGACTACAGCCTTTTAATCGGTTCATTAAAACACAGGATAAAGCACTTAGCAGTGTACAAGCGAAAGAAATTAGATTAACCAAATTCCTCACAGAGACCTTTGAGCTATTTAAGATATTGTCATTGCAATCCCAGGAAATAACAAACAACCTTTTTTAATATATGGGTTCTGCATTCTCTTTGAAGTACGATAACATAATCTGAAGCATTTCCTCGAAACGTATCACCCAGCTGATTCTAGGCTCGATAATTATTCTTGGCCAGATAAGATAATTAATGGAACATTTCAGCGTAGTGCAACGAAGAGGCCACCAGGAGACTCGAATCCCCTGGAATTGGACTCTCTCTCCATTCCCTGCCACATACCAGCCATGCCATGGATGAACATGGAAATAGACAAGAGTTAGTGGAAAAAGTCTGGAAGTGGTTGTATGCCGGAGTTCTAAACACTAACAGGAAAATCCAATCCACTAGCATGCCTGCCTGCAGAAAAAAAGACAGGTGCTACATGCTTTAGTATTAAAAGGATGAGATGCACTCTGTGTATTGTCTAGTAGACAAACGGCTAATTATAAGCTCTGGAGGAAAAGCCACTGTGCAGAGATTGGGGTTTCTGTGAAGCCGGAGTACAACATTGACTGGAACAGTTTTTCATCAAGAATACACTTATATCTGGCTCAATCTACTAGAATTTCCTGCTTAAAGGAAAGTAACCCTTCAAATCTCACAGTCGAGGTATTTACATGGACACTGTTTCCTCCTTTTGATTGAAATGATCTGATCTGATGATAAGACTTTTTTGTTTGTTTGTTTGTTTGTTTGTTGTTTTTTACATTCACATAGTGGTTCTGCCCACTAAACATTTAATCACATAGGACTATTGCAGAAGAAGAATAAGAAATATTTTCCTTCAGGTTGCGTTAGGCTTTGCTTCTTTTATAATGAACCTCAGCCTACGCCTTCTGCGTTCTGATTGGTTACAAGAATTCAGGCTCATCTGTGATTGGTTAGACGCTTTACTACATGTGAAATGGTGACCCTTTGATGCTCGTTCTACAGCCAGAGATCCCGTGGATAAAAGCCCACAGTAAAGACAGATGGAAGAGAGTTGTTTTTTCACACAGAGGTTGTCAATCAGGAACGGAAACAATGAAAGCAAAATTTCCTTCCTGACCCTGAGCTGATCAACAAATCTAACCTAAAATCCTTCATCACATCACGTAATGTTATTTCTTCTGATAAGAGAGAAATGATCAGATCAAGTGTTTACAATGGATTATCAATGGCTTACACCACTTCTCTAAATTTGATTGAAAATTCTTTTCGATCAGGCCAGACCAGTTCAGGCTATTCCAACTGAAGTGTTTCCATGATGCATCTCACCTATTTCTGCCACCCCCTTCCTACTACTGTATGATGCAACCTGGGTGATGGACTGTATTTGGTCACCATCAAACACAACACTTTGCATTTACACCAAATAGCACAATTAGGTGACTTTCGCTTACTTTGTCACACACTTTCATTCAAAAATCCAGGCATGCCTTTGTGTTATCTTTTCTCAAAAGCGGTGTCCTTCTGAGGTCTAATACGCATGTTCATCTACTGTATTTCAGCTACTGATCCTCTGTAACTGCTTCAGTGTGATTTGGCCATTTTCCTGACAATCGTACTTGCCTGTATTTTTCATTTGGGAGGACAGTCTGATCGTGCAAGTGTCTGGATTGCACCTTGACCCCCCCCCCCCCCCCCAATTTTGTTATAATGGAGTTCACAGTGGTCATTTGAAGGTTTAAAATTTTTCTGATCTTTGTATAACCTTCCCGAGCTTCATTTCTCCTAACAACTTCATTTGTAAGATTTACTAGCACTTCCGTAGTTCTTATCACAGCAAGACTAATCTGATCTGCTGTTTTACTTGCGAGTGATATTTATTCTGCAAACACCCATGAGTGCATTTCAATCACAGGTATATCCAGTTTACCATATTTAGTATGAGGATTTAGGAAATTACTCACCATTTCAGAAAATTTAAAACATTTAAAGCTTTTAAGTTAAAAAGTTCTCATTTAGACTGTTAGAAAATGGAAAGTGGATGCTTATCAATAAAGTTGTTATCAGGTTATGACTTTTCTTTAAAAGCAAAAAATAAAACATAATTTAAGTAATATAAAAATAAAAATGATTTTTAAAAATGATGTCGCAATACATCAGAAACAACAGTAATCACTAGGCAGTGACTACTTCCTTGTAATATGCACTGTTTGTAGCATAACCATTTTCATCTTTCGCAATTGATTTACTATAAGCAAACAATCAAATCTCCAATGATACCATGGTTGTTTCTTTAATCAGAATAAAAACAAATAGAATTTTATTCCTTTCCTGCTTGGCATACATGCCTCTAACCTTTTGCACCATCCATGTATAGTAATCTAATCCTTATCTTAGTATTCCCGAGATGTAATTTGATCAGCGTTCCACAAATCCTAAAAAGGACATGGCTAGTTGAAGCGTTTCTGGAGAAAAAGGGAGTGTCTTTCTTCATTGCCTGGGCAATACAGAGAGATAACAGTACATAGTGACTGTGATATTGCAACATCACAGGGTTATGTCCTGAATCTTACAGGCTAGCATTTCAACAGTAATGCTATGAAGTAAGAACAAAAACATTCCATGTACAATTAGATTCACAATGATGTCGACATCTTTGTACACAACATTCGGTTGTGATTTTGCTTATGTGACTGTAAATAGACAACTATTTAATTTTAATTAAAATATATATTTAGCATGCAGGACCAGTTTAAAAAAAATCTATACAGGTTGTCTGAAGCGTTATTTAGTGGGTGGGAAAAGACAATTGATTTATTTAGAGCATCGTCTTCATCTAGTGTACCTTTTAAGAAATTATTTATAGTCCCATTATACTTTATATATATAGGAGACTTAGGGCACAAGGCGGGGTGGGGTGCCAATTCATTTCAAGGCACACACACTCATTCACATACTATGTGCAATTTGGGGAACAGCAATTAGCCTAAACTGCATGTCTTTGAACTGTGAGAGGAAACCCACCAAGCATGGGGAGAACATGCACACAGAGGCGGGAATTGAACCCAGACCCAGGAGGTGCAAGGCGACAGTGCTAACCACTAAACCACCATCTGTATATATGTATATTTATATTTACATATAAGTACTCAAAATAAGGGCACCAGCACATATACTGTATCACGGGTCTGATAATGAGAACAGTAAAGACAGAAGAAAGGGGGGGGGGGGGGTTACATTTGTCCACAGTGGCCAAACATGTACTTGATCAGCATCTGTAGAAAAAGCCTCCCATAATGATTTTTAAGTGTATACAATAAACCACTTTTTTTTTTTTTTTTTTTTTTGTATAGTTGCATCATGTGAGTGTCTGGTATTGTTGATGACTGCTGATGTGTAATCCTCCCTTACTTCCTTTTTTCAAAGATGAATCAGGTTCATTTCCTCGTCTGTCGTTAAGTTTGTCCCTACAGTTAATGCACTGTGCATTTTTCATGGCTAAGCTGAGTCTTGCATTAGCCTCAGACTGGAAAGTCCAGTTGTTCGTTTTTTCTCTCTCTCTCTCTCTCTCTCTCTCTCTCTCTCTCTCTCTCTTTCTCTCTCTTGCAGCTGCATGCTTCCTTAGTGAAACTGTTTCTACCCGGATAACCACAATGGTTAAAGTTAAATGTTAAGTTAAATGCCCTGGCTTTAGGGATTGTACTAATTTGGACACCGTTTGTGGTCACGAGCGTCAGAAGGTTTGTGCGTTCATCTCGCAGCAGCAGGAGAACAGAAGCGTTGCAGAATTTTTATTGGGAGTGTGCATCCAGCATATAGCAGATGACTAATCGCTGTCTTAAAGCCATTAATGAGGCTCAACCCATCTCAGTTCTCTTTTCCTCCTCTTTTGTTACTTCCTTTCTGACTTTACAGTAGCTCCTTACCACACTCTTGAACAGGGAGAGATACCCAGGCAGATGCTAAACCTTAACAAATTAGCATGTGCACATGAACCTTGTTAGCATGCTAGCTGACACATAAACAATAGCCCACCTTTAAGCAATGTCAGGTGTTTCTGTGTGCGTCTCTGCACGTGTGTAAGAGCGAGAGAGACAAGCAAGGAGTATGTGGTGACATTTATTTGATAAAATCCTAACAAAAAAACAAAAAACCCTAATGCATGAATGTAAAATTAAACATCCGCTATTTGACTATTTCTGTAAAATGTTCTGTAACACAGGTCTCAGAGCTCTTTAAAGTGAGTCTGTTAATGCAGCAGATAAGATATCTTAGAAAATGCATGCTTTCACACCTCAAACTCCATCTGTTTGACACCTGCTTTGAACACACCTTTTCAGTGTCTTTGTAAATGAAATACTAGTGAACCACACTAAAGAAACCTGCAGACTTGAGCAACAAGACAGTTAGGGGTATCATCTTATATGAGATCACAATAGGGACGATACAAAATGGAAAAAGAACAACAAAAAGCTCACATTTTCGAGTGTACACAATTGTATTGGAGACCCGGCAGAATGGCAAAAAATAAAAATAAAAATATATTTTAAAAAATCTAAAATGCATGCTAAGTGTCCTTTAAGACACCATATTGCTGTTATTCTACATCCGACTTGTGATTAAACCTTGTTAATATGAATCAAGAGTGTGCATCCATCTCTGCTAGCAGTATTATTTTCTAATATATACATAATGATTTCCATAGATTGTTATGGTTTTTATAAACATAGACTTTTTGATTTGGGTATATCACTGTGGAAGGTCAATATCTCAACATCAATGAAGGTGAAAGCAAAGAAAACACTCTTCCCATAATTATTAGGAAATTTGCGAATGTTGCAACTTCCCTGTCGAGCATGCGACTTGTGGGAGAGCCAACACATATTTCATGAAGCTGAATGTAGGTCACTAAATTGAGTAGATGTTGTTGGGCAGATTAAAAATATGCATTTTCATTCATCTGTAATGGAAAGGCGCACATTTCAGGCATGGGATGTCTAAATGATTGTAAAAACATTTAATGTAAGAACATTAAGTTATTGACTGGCCAAAATGAATAAATAATTTTTTTGATTATTGTCCTGCATGAAGCAAAGATAACAACTAAGGAAACGTTCTGGAATTGTCAATATCCAACTGAACGTCTAATGCATTATGAAACCATGGAAGGATAGTGCTGAAATGTCAAGATCATTCATGAAATGTGCTCTTTAAAAAATCATGAATGGAGATCACTTTAAATGCTTGGTAGAGCTGAATTTTAAAACAGAAAACCACATGATGTTAGTGAGACTATTTTTTTTAAAAAGGGCTTCAATTTGCTGTAAAGCATAAAAATTGGACTTTGGAGCAATGGAAAAGTCATACGGTATAAAGAGTCTAAATGGACCCTATTTCAAAGTGATGGATGTGTCAGGGTAAGAAGGGAAGAGCATGAAGTGATAAACCCATCATACATAGTGGCCCTCTGGAGACGGTGTTATGATCTTGGGTTCCGTCAGTTGGTCAGGTCTAGGCTCAACAACGTTATGTGGCAATAAAATGAAGTCAGCTGACGACCTGAATGTACTGATCGATCAAGTGATTGCTTGGGTTAAGATTACAAATAATCTTAGACTGACCCTGCTATGTATTAAACACCATATGCCAACATTTGATTTGCATAGACAGTACACAATATCATGACATCCCAGTAGCCATTTTAAGTTATCACACCTTTTTCTAAATGTTATTGTCCTGTGTTTGTTGACTGAAGTCTGTTCAGATTTCTTGCTGTAATGTTTATAACTGTGCAATATGAATTCTAAGTTTCCAAAATGTTACTTTTGTCCAGTTGGAAATGCGATGTGTTCAGCAGTGTAATAACAGAGCCATTGTTAGAGCAGATTTTTTTTTTTTGTGGAGCATTGCTGTGAATGTTATTTCTGGATTTACTTTCTGAAACTATAATCATATACCATAATCCTGCTTTCCGTTGTCACCCAGTTTAGTCTGGAGTTAGTCTTAGGTTCTCATGCCGTCTCAGATTTGGTTTCTCGTCAATGTCATGTCTGGCTTGTTCATTTATGATCCATATGTTAAAGAACTGTAGCAATAAAATTGAAATGAATCGGATTGTATTTTACATTTTTAGACCTGTCAGAGGCGGCACGGTGGTGTAGTGGTTAGCACTGTCGCCTTGCACCTCCAGGGTCCGGGTTCGATTCCTGGCCAGGCTCGATTCCTGCCTCTCTTTGCATGTTCTCCCTGTGCTTGGTGGGTTCCCATCTGGTTTTCTCCCACAGTCCAAAGACATGCAGATTAGGCTAATTGACGTTCCCAAATTGCCCGTAGTGTGTGTGTACCCAGGATGTACCCTGCCTCGTGCCCTAAGCCTCCTGGGATAGGCTCCAGGCCCATTGCGACCCTGAATACAGGATTAAGCGATATAGACAGTGAGAGAACTGTTAGAATACCTTCAATATGCTACAGTATGATAATGTTATAATAAAGTTTTTTGTTAGTTGCGGCATACAGTAGTATTGAAATTCAGAAGGAACTTCACAAAGATTACCCCGAGGCCAAGTGAAGCAGAAAAGATGATTTTTTTTTGTGTGTCAAAATGTCAATTGGGAGAGTTTTCACTCATGCAAATGAAGGAAAAGGAGGATTCAATTCGTTCCTTTTCCGGTATGATTTTCCAACTGCGGTGAAAGAGGAAAGCCGAGTAAGCTCCGAATGTTCCCGCAAAGCCTTTTCCCCCCGAAAAGAGCTCTGATTACTTTACTGCACAAAGATGAAGGGAAAAGAAGTCAAGTGAAGTGAATTCCTCTATTGCCTCTTTTCGATGTGCAGTCGTGTAAAGAAATCTGCTTTTATAAGCTGCTATCTGTCCGATACATTGAGTTTGAATTGTGCTTTATGAAGCATGCGGTGGTAATTAAAGGAATCTTTTGTGTCGAAACAAGTGTGCGGCTCGTTTCGGTAGCCTCTTGCCATTTCTGCTTCTTGTAATTGGACTATCGTGTCGTGGCTTACAAGTGTTACAAAAGACACTCATTAAAAGAGAAAAGTAAAAAAAAAAAAAAAAAGATCATCTTTAGGGAAAATTAATCTGTAGGGCATTTTCGAGAGCACGGATATGCCTATACATCTCCTTAATTTCGTGCTAAGTGCGCTGCAAAATTCTTCCTTGCCCAAGGTATGACGCTGGCATTTTGCGGTGAACTGCAGGACAGATGCTATTGCTCGTGGTTATATTTAGCTCTTTTCCCCCGTTATAAGTGTGAGATGGAATGGAGTGAATACCAGCTGTTGTATAATCTTTGTATGACTAACCACTGCAGCAAACCTACAGTAGCATCCCTGTCAGAAGAGGTAGAAGCCAGGCACACATGCTGTACACAGACACACACATACACACAGAGGGGGAAAAAAAGCAAACTGCCCATGAAGTGCTGCTTATAATCAGAATAATAGCCCTGTGCATAATTCAATTACCCAGAGGTTCACTGTTGAAGGCGTGTGGCTCGGTGATAAGCCAGCTGTGTTATCACGTCCAGTGTCTCTAGGCGCAAACGTGTCTCTGTGCTGCTAACGGCTGCACGAGGGCTTAAAGAAAGAGCGGCCAAGGAAGGGTTATGACAGTCATTGCCTTCATTATCATTTTGTCCTTTGGGGATGGTCACACATTCAGGTAATCACCCGCCACTGTGTGGGATTCATGAGAGTGGGTGGTGATGAGATCTAACCTATTGGTCCGGTGCCGCATATTAGGCAGACCTGTCCTGCCTTTCTATCCGTAGGGAAACTGTGACGATGTCAGTCATGAAAATTCTGTTTGTGTGCTCTTTATTTCTTCTTAGATATTCATCCGGTGCCTGAAAAGCTGAGAAATATTGCTCTGAAAATTGCAAATGTCTCGGCCGTGTTCCAAGCCTACTCCAATTTTCTCCATCTCCTTCCATTCAGGTGCTTCCATTACCTAGTTTATGAGATCGCTTCCAGCCATGATGTGCCCACTGAACGTCCTTGAGTCCTGAACAATACCTGCCACCTCTTATGTGTACGCTTATATATTTATGGGAGCATCTGAGAGCCTCCTGTACCTGTGTGAGCTTGCGTATGTGTCTGTATTCATATGAGCTTGTGCAGTGAAATGTGTGTACTTTGTGCTGTCAGAAGTCGAGTTATGCTCTCCTTGTTCTTCCTTCATTCCCATTATTGCTTCCTATGAATCATTGTTTCTCAGGGGACATCCGAGCGGCGCGGTATTGGTGAGGAGACTAACCATTGTACTGTATGTCCAAAAGTCACATGTCCTAGTTTGCCTGGTGTGCATCTACCTGTGCATTCAGCATTTCTGCAGGTGGAGGCTAAGCACACAACACCAGATGCCATGCTTAGCAAAAGTCTAGCTGAGACCAGAACTGTAACCCAGGCATTGCTTTGAGTCAATGCATCCAGAAGTGATACTGTATGTAGACGCATTTCATTGTCAGTCATCTCAGTACATATGGAATATCTAAAGAGATGTGACAGTTTTTATGACAGGCCTCCAGTGCAATATTAAACCCACTTTTAGTCTTCTCCTACTCATGAGCTACTAGCCTGGTTCATATCCGAACAAACCTCCCGAGGCCTGGATTGTTCCTATTTATTTTTCAAAATAGTGGGAGGATAGTGGGCTATCCATCAAACACCGAAGACAGGATAGCAATCAACAAGTAGTGATAGATGAAAACACACTTTGTTGTTCACTAAATTAAATGTTACGCACATGACACATAAAGCCAGTTACATAAAGCCCCTTTACACAAACCTAACTGCAACTGAAGTTCATGTCTGAATCTGCTCATTCAATAAAAAAATATTATATTAGGTCATAACGGTTATGAAACAATTCTGAACTGCATGCAGTAGCATAGACAGATAGGCACTCCAAAGATTCGAAAGTACCGGTGTACAGTAGGATGTACTGTAGTACAGGTACTTTTAGGAATAGGCGACGTGAGTGGCAGAGGTGGCACATGAGTGGCAGAGGTGGCACAGAATGTGGAATCTATGCAAAAGCTCACTTCTAAATTTATACAGCAAGGTAAAATCAAAATGCTGCCAAACATACCAAAGATTATCCATAACAATGTGAATATATACAGGGTAGGTGATAAATAACTAGGCGTTAAAAATTGGTAATAAAGTCCATATTTCTAATACTGTATAAATTTATTGAAACAAATTGTACATATGCTTTATTACGTAAGAAAAGAAAAGCAAATCTATAAATTTCAACGTTGGACCTGGTGGCGTCAACCAGTTTCCTTAAATGGCCGGGGAAAAATGAACCTCTTGAAAAATGAACCTCCTGAATCCGTGCCGTCAAGTCCTCCAGTGTGCGAGACTTTGTCCTGTACACCTCCTCCTTTGCATAGCCGCACAGGAATAAAATCACATGGAATAAGATCTGGACTTCTTGGAGGCCGTTTATGAGGTCTGCGTCGTCCTAGTCAACATCCTGGACAATAAGAGCAAACTGGGGTGGTGCACCATGTGGATGATGCTCCAGTGTTATGTTGTATAGATGTTAAATATTGCCTAGTTAATTTCCGCCCATCCTGTAGTATATAGTTTCACAGACATGTTGTTGCAGTTTTCCTGATTTGTACAAAATCATTAAAAATAATATAAAACCAGTCAATACCCCACCAAGTGATACAAGTTTAGTCTTGATCCTGGGGAGTACTGGGGAGGACTGGAAAATGCCCTGATGCCCAAGGATAGAATACAGACAACTTAATTTATATAAAAAAAAGGTATGCAGCTATGTTATCTCATTATGAATATAATTTGTCGTTATGTGTGTAATGAATTAGGCTAGTATATTACTTAAGTTTGGTAAATAGTGTTGGTGTTTTGCTAGCTCAAGGAACACTCAATATAATTTCACACATGACAGTGTTTGTAGCCTGCAGCAGAACGATTAGAACGTAACGAGTGCAGTATTGATTGGGTTAACTTTCACTGAGGTGACATCATAAAGGTTTTCAGTGATTGTATTGATTAGGCATTTCCAATGCTTCAGGTCTTAATTTAAAATGCATCTATACTTTCATAGGATTTTGCATGATTTGAGAACTATTGAGTCTTGTTTAGTGTCTATACCTACAGTAGAATTAGTCAAGGGAGTTGGATGGCTCATTTGGTGCTTGTTTAAAAAATAGTGCATAATGAGGAGTCTTTTATATACATATCCCATATAGGACAGCCCTAGATGTCCTATAATCTACCATGGAAAAAGTGCCAATTTGGGGCTCTAGTCCAATGATAATGGGTTGCACCAACATGAAGCCTCAGTTTGTTACCATTTTAACAATAAGTCTTCCTTATACAGTAAATTCTTCTACAGTGGTCAGGCTCTAAGGCTGGTGCAACTAGGATGTCTCCAGCACGAATGTATCTTCTCAACAGCGTTTACTGGATGTGATCCTGATGAACCGTGACAAAACATCTGGTAAGACCAGTGGCCTCAATTATCCAATGCGAGACAACCACCATTTAGCTCAGGAAACCACAAGACTTATTCAAGCATCTGCAAACGAACCTACCCATCTAGACCGCTAATGGTAACCTGGCATGAAACCGGGGGCAGATATGTGCTGAAAAGACTGTCATCTATTTTTGTTAGCGTGGCTAAATTGAGCATCTGATAATGCATGCAACAAGATGACCTGTGTTAAATTAGCATACATATTGTTTTTCTGGCCTACACTCTAGACTGTGTGGGCTAGTTCCTCCAGTCGTTTCACTGCAGGTGGTAATTTAACTTGGGTGCATTTACCCACACTAGGAATAGTTTCATTTCACATACTTTTCTGTTTTTATTATTATTATTATTATGATTATTATTATTATTATTATTATTATTATTATTATTATTTCTGTCACACTGTAGATGTTTTTGTGTTTTCAGCCCTCCGGCGAGGAATGGCGGGAAAAGAGATCCTCCAAATCAGGACACAAAGGCAAGAATTCCATACACGCAGCTATATACACAGACATTCCAGAAACTCAGATTGTGTCATCGTCGAGCATTGTAGTCGGTCTATACATGCATTTCCCACAACTAGCACTTTGTTTTTATGTGCCCTTTGATGGTGCACTTCAGGGCAAGATGAATGTGAAATGGCTTAGCCTGTAAACACAGGGCCGCACCAGGGAAGCAGTCACAGGCCAAGGCCAAGTGAGATGCCTGGGAAAGTTTAGAAGTACGGAATAAAATCATCTACAGTATTCAATCAAACTATAATGGTCAAAATGTGAGCCGATGCATCACCCATAGGGTAACGTCACATGTCCCCTATTTTGTAAAAGGGTTCGTCCTGCTGCATTTTTGTGGTAAGACCTCCTACAGCTTGTGTGTCCAATTACAGCTGTTTCCTCCTACAGTATGTATAGGGTGTCTGGCTATTACTGTACTTATTTTGACTCATGCAAGTTTGCCGAGATTTTTGAATAAGTCAGGTGCACAAATAAGAAGACGAAAGATCAGAATTCTGGCTCAGGAAGCATATGGCACTGAGTAAGGTGTTAAAGCAATACTGAAAATCACATTAAAAGAGAAAGAGGTATAGTTGAATCATGTGTTACAGCTGTTTACATTTTATGGGTTTTATGGGTTTTATGTGTGTTTGTGTGTGCGTTTCCGTGGGGACCCTTTCTAAATGGGTTGTCTCAAGCCATGCCAATATGCGCTGCATGCCTGATTGTTCTTATACTTCTCAAGATGTACTGTATGTTTGGGGGCAACTTGGGGGAGTACTGGTCTTCCACAGCAGGGGTGTTCCACAGCGTGCAGGGGTTCCTACTAAAATTGGTTCAAGAAGGACGACCAGTAACCACGTATCATTTAGCCCGACTTTGTTGCACACTAAGTATGGCCGTTTCCTGCCAGACGGCAAAAATTGTTCATGAATGGTATGAGCAACATGAAGTAAAAAAAAAATAATAATAATTTTTTTTTTTTTTTTGCTGCTAATAATTTTAGTCCAGAATGCTTTCACATGCTTTCACATACGTCTTGTCGAGTCCATGCCACAGGAGGACAAAGCGGTTTTGCCAGCACAGCAGGAACATAAAGAGTTTTGGTCAGACGGTTTAAAGGTAATTGTTGATTAGTGTATACTCAGTTCATTTTCCTCTAAGGAAAATTAAAAACGGTGTATTAAATGTCATCCTGATGTGTTGACGCACTATATTTGTTTAATTCCCTCTATATTTATTATCCTGTAATCTTTCACTAATCAAGACTTCTATCCAATGGGAAAAAATCCTGAGTATCCTATTATCTCCGTCTTTCTTCTCTCCTCCCACACACACACACACACACACACACACACACACACACACACACAGTGTGTAAACTTGCCATTTTCACTTTCTCCTTTCATCCTTTCTCTGCCCTTGAGTCTATCATGACTTGGAAGATGGTATCAAATGAAGGCGTGCCAAAAAAAAAATAAATCAATATATAGCTAATCCCAGACCCCCTGGTCTTTTGTCTCAGATGACTTCTAAAGTTTTTCAGGACAAAACCACCGTGCCATCCATTTCTTTAACTAGCACGTCAGGGGGAAATGCACTGCTCCTATTTAAAATGGCCCTCATGTGAGTCATGTGACAGCTGTATACACGCTGTCTCTTGGAGACTTCGTTCTTTCCGGCCAGCCCTACTCCATACACACCCTCTCATTCCAGCCTCTTAGATCGAAGCAGGTTTAACCAATCACTGTGCGCCCTGCCTTCCCTTATTTGCATGTTCGTAGTATGCCTGGCCCGTCCTCCATTCACACTGGGACGTTCTATGCCCTTTATCCACAGTACAATGTGCTTGTATGTCTCTGTAACTGCATAGTGCTGCTTAGTTAAACTTTATCCAACAGAAAAGAAACCAAGGCATACGTCTCTGATTAAATGCCTCATTTCCTCTGCTGCTCGCTCAGGTCGTCCTTGAGGCACCTTACACACGGAGTTCTAACAAGGTTAGAGTAAACACTCTTCGTGTTTCATTCAGACTTTCCCACTAAGTATAAAAGTACATTTTATCAAACGCTGAAATTGGCTTCACTTATACTCAGAAGATTAACTCCCATTATCAGACTATTAGAATCAGGTTCATTCAAGAAATTAAGTGTGAATATACATTCTCGCAGAAAAAAAATCGCAAAAGAATCCGCTGTGCGGACTTGTCAGCCATTACAACCGTGATAAATCAGGAAATCCAGCGATTAAACTACCCTAAAGTTGATAAATTTAAATTTGCCTTTGTTATTTCTGATTAGAAAAAAAATTAATCAACTGACTTTAAAACTTTTGCCTCAATAAGAGACACTCTCACTCGCTCACTCACCCACTCATTCTATATACCACTGGAGCAGATCTATACCAGGGGACTTAGGGCACAAGGTGAGGTACACCGTGAACAATGTGTGCCAATAATTGCCTAGGAGCAATTTAGAAACACTCTAGTGTTCCACTTTGCATGTCTTTGGAAAGAGGGTGGAAACCAGGCACCCGGAGGAAACCCACTGAACACAGGGAGAACACGCAAACTCCACACACAGAGCTGAAGAAGAACTCGGACCCTCAACACCAGAGATGTGAGAACAAAGAATCAAACACGATGCCGGTGTGCCGCAATGATGAGGGACGTTACAGCATGTTTTACTTTATAAGTCAGAGTAAGCATCTCAAATTAGAGATATGAAGAAATATCAGTATTTTCATAATCATATATTATTTGCCTTTAATGCACCTTAAACTTGACATAATTTACCTCATTTTACCTTATTAAGTTCCCTTTGGAATTAATCTATCTTTGGATCTATCTATCTATCTATCTATCTATCTATCTATCTATCTATCTATCTATCTATCTATCTTTTGCTTGTTATTGGTGTTGCCTTTTACTGTTAGTCAGAAATGTAAAATATGAATTATATGAAATATATGACTGTATTATTTTGTCTTGTCTTGATAGTCCAGAACACTGATTATGAAATGAAGCAACCATAAAACATTGATAGAAAAATATAAATAACACCATCATCATCATCATCATCATCATCATCATCATCATCAGTATTGCGGGTTTGGATTTCGCCCCAGTTTCCCGAGTTTGCATGTTCTCCTCGTGCTTTGTGGGTTTCCTCCGGCTACTCCGGTTTCCTCCCACAGTCCATGCAAAGTAGCCTGATTGACATTTGCAAATTGCCTGTAGTGTATCTGTGGGTCTGAGTGTGTGCTTGTGCTCTGCGATGGTACCCTAAGTTCCCTGGGATCGGCTCCAGGCCACCTGCAATAATAATACACAGGACATAAAAAAAGGATAGATAATAATCATTTTTCTGATTATATTTAAGCTTGCTCTACAATTACAGTATATAAACACTAGACATTCTAAACAGTCCTATACCAATAAACATGATTTGAATTTTAGCTGCAATGCAATGAATAGCAAATGAGAAATGTTACTCTAAACCCACCAACAGGTCTTATGGTTTTAAGGGTTTACGGTTCTAATTTTAAGGTTTAATTAAATTGAATTTACTTACTATACAGGAAAAACGGTACACTAATCTTTTCATAACCATAATACCCCTATTTCAGTGGACTGTAATGAAAATAAATAAAAGCGTTGTGTTTAGTACTTGGTTGCAAATCCTTTGCAATCCATGACCGTCTGTGACCCATAAATATGACCAGATGCTGGGTATGTTTACTGGCAAAGCTTTGCTAGGTACCACAGTACTGTATATTCTTATTCTTCTTTACAGATGCAAATATTACATAAAGACTGTCTCTAGATCATTTGCTATGTCTAAATTAACTCCTGTAAAAGAAAAGACAGCGGAGCATGAAACAGCCAAACAGCCATTTGTTCAATTACTATGAAAATCGCAGATTTAAAATATATCTTATTCTTTTAATGTTGAGCTTGTAGTCACCCGGTCAAATGTGGTGGATGTGAGACATTACTAATTATTGACTGCACTGTATACAGTATGTGACATTTACATGGACTTTGTTATTTCCATTGGTAATCCTTTGAAATGGTTGTACTATTCCATTGAAGCAGTGAAACAGATGACTTGTTGTTGTTAAATTGAAAAGAATTGTTAAAAAAGAGACTTAAAAACACGTTAAACTGAAAATTCTCTGAATACAATCAGGTAGCTACACATTGTATTACTAAAGCAGTCTGGCATCATTTTATTACTTACTAATAAATAGTTTTGAAGTGCATAAGCTTTACATTTTGTTCTTCATGCATCCATGCCCGCTCTTATGCAGACTGTCTTGTGACTAGGAAAATCCAAGACAACTTCTGCACTTTTGCAATAAGTTATTCTCATGTTGAGACAAGAATTAACATTTCCTATTTTCTGGTGCAGGAACATATTTGTCATTCTGTATATTGCTTAAATTAACCTTAAGTCGTGGCTTGGCAACATGGTAATTTTCTTAAACTGACACAAGGGATTAGGGAAGTTAGGGAGAAAAGACGGCAGAGTGTGGAGTGGTGGATGGTTTCCTCTGGGTACTCTGGTTTCCCCCACAGTCCAAAGACATGGCTTGTAGGCTGATTAAGATTTCCAGACTGAATGACTAGATGTAGGTGTACTGTATCTACCCCTTTCTGTAACGAAAAGTAGCATAATGTTGGCCATTTTGGCCAACTGTCTAGTTAAACTTGGATGGGCGTGTGGTTATGGGAAAAACACTGAGTGGCACTGCCAATAAACATTATCAAAGAAACCTGATAATACTATCTTGATAAGGAAACTAATAATATCAACCATTATACACATATTTTTCATACTGTATCTACTGTACAGCATGAATGTGCCAAGGAGCATCTGCCGAACAAGTCTATAGAAATTATAACCCATTGAGGACGTTAGTTTGTATCTTGCATCTTTTTTAACCAGAAACCTGATTAAACCTTTCTGCCCTGACAATTGCTTGAGGTTAACTTGAGTCAAACCTTATGAGGGCAACGATAAGTAACGCGGCACGTTACCCTGCGACCTATGTTTGCCCATATCAGACAGAAAACCAGCAGCCAGCATGGAGAAATAATGTGCAAACTGTATTTACTGTTGCCTGTGGACAGCTAGGGTTGGACGCACAACACAATTGTCCTCTAAAAGCCCGAGCCTCATGGGTGAATCAATAAGATTATGTGACTGAGGAAGCGGGGTATTCCACTGACTCATATTCACAGACAGCACAGATCTCTACTCTGACCGCTGTTCGAATGGGTCAGACACTTACTCCTGTAACCTTTTTACAGACCCGTACCCAGGCGATATGTAACACACATAATGAGGTTGTGACTAATGTCAGAGTTTTTAAAGGACCTTGGTTTCCTAAATGTCACCTACTGGCCCTTTGTTCACTCTGGATCACTGTTGCAACAGCAAAGTAATGTCACTCTGTTCCCTCTTATCGCTGATCTGGTTTATTATTGTTTCGGTTCAGCTCGGAGGCCGGTGCAGTTCTCAGGGTTTACTTGTGTCACAACAACGCGATCAAGGAGCAAAGTGACGACCAGTTCAGGCATTTAAGGCTATACGCACCTTACAAACCTTATTGTTTAATTCCAAATTCCTTCCTCTATTCCAATATTAGTCAATAGTTTGAACAGAACTCTGTCGCTGAGTTTCACATTCAGGTACATCATGCACATGGTGCACGTTTGTCTTTCATCACCAAAGTGGGTCGTGCATGTGTCGTTAATGCTTTCAAGATCGTATTTGTAAAACAATAACCCTTCGCTTCAGATTGAATGAATCGGCAGCACAATCCTTTTGTTTGGAGTTCCGCTGATGGTTCATCAGCTGTTCGGAATTAGGTTGAAAGAAAATAGGCCAGATGCAGAGTTGCTGTTTTTGCAGCTGTTCCTGGCAGGCCTCCTTTTTTCCCCCTGGTTTGCTGCTGCTACGTAGCATGCTGCTAATGATGGACAATGATGTGTGCATGTGAAAAAAGGTTTCTCTTTCATTTATAGTTGCCACTAGTATCCAATCTGAAATGAGATAACTTGCCATAAACCTTTATTGGGTTTTAAAAGTCTGATAAAGTGTAAAGATACATATACACGCTATGCAAATACGGGTTGCTAAGTTAAAAAAAAAAAACGTAGGCATTGGGATACACATTAGTACCTCGCACACACACTGTACATACAGTGTCATACACTAATTATACTTGCTGTAATACTGTACATTACCGCTGCTGTCTCTCCATCTACTGCTTTGATGTCTTAGAACGTAAATTACAGTTTCACATGCCTCCTCCTAATCTTGGTTTTGGGATGGTAATTAGAGGAGTGGATTGTTTAACACCAGAATTGTTTATCCTATGCAACCATGTACACATGATCTATCCACCCACTTATCCATTGTCTAAACCGGTTATCCTGTGTAGGGTTGCAGGAGGCCTGGAGACCGGGACTTTAGGGCACAAGGCAGGGTACAACCTGGGCACGAGTGCTCACATGCTCACTTATATATTATGGGCAGTTTTGAAAGCCAAATAGCCTGCACTGTTCATCTTTGAACCTGTAAACCGTGTACCCTGAGGAAACCCACCAAGCACAGGGAGAACATGCAAACTCCACACACACACAGACCAGTGCCAAGATACAAACCCCAACCTAGGATGTAAGTCACCATGCTGCCTACACATGACAAGGCAAGTAACCCATGAACACAAGATGAATTTTAGTATCTTATGATTTATAATACCTTTTTGCAATAGCTCAAAAAGAATGACACAATAGAAGTTCAATCATGAATCCTAAACCTTAGTGGAACTAATTACCTGGTGACACTCAGATATTAATGGGACTCCTTAGTGAGTGTTTGATTAAGGCCAGCACAATTTTGCTGATTAGATTAGATCGAGATTGTTCCAATACAATAAAGTAATCCCTAATTTTCCAGTTAGTAATTGCTAAAACGTAGAGCGTTCAGATGTTTGACTCAAAGTATAAACGTTGCTTGAATCTCACTCACTCACTCACTCACTCACTCATCGTCTATACCACTTTATCCTGTACTCAGGGTCACAGGGGCCTGGAGCCTATCCCAGGAGACTTAGGGAATGAGGCGGGGTACACCCTAGACAGGGTGCCAATCCATCGCAGGGCACACACAGATACACACGCTCATTTACACACTACGGGCAATTTGGGAACGGCAAATAACCTAACCTGCAAACCGGAGTACCCGGAGGAAGCTCACCAAGCACGCGGAGAACATGCACACGAATGCAATCAAACCCGAGCCGGGAATCAAACCCGGACCCTGGAGGTGCAAGGCGATTCATTTTAGGAGATCACAGATCATTTAAAATAAAATAAAACGCAATGTGGAGCATTAAACAACCTTTCGATCATTTGAATTTAGTATACCCTGAACCATTAAAAAAGCATAAGTTGTGCTGGTTGCTAGATAGAAAAAAATGCTTTTCAGTGGCTTATAGGCCTTAGGGCACTTTCTGGTTCGACCGAGGAATCACAGCACTCTTTTCAAACAAGTTTGTCAATCTAGATCTATTATTAATAGCAATTTAATGGGTGTTCCTGGCTTACTGCATAGAATTTTTGCCATTCTGAATGAAAATGAAGCTGGTCTGTGTGGATTGCTTTGTGCTGGAGAGCAGCAGTAAACAAGTGAGTCACACTAACTGTGATGAAAAGATCAACATCACATCTCAAGACATTTGGTTAATGTTTGGTTAATGAGGAACGTACTTGAGGGTCATTAGTGAAAGCTGGTCAACAATTCCCAGATGTCGACAACAACCTCCCAGGAAACACGAGAGGCATCCGTCTAATAAATACCAGGTCTTACTGTGAGGAACTTTTCGTAGTACCGACGTCACTGCTTCAATAAGGTTATTACTGCTTCATAAATTTTGGAAAATGTGTCATAAATGCAGGTGCTTGTGAGGAATATAGCCCTGTCTAAATATGGGTTGTACTGATGTAGAATAAAAAAAAGGGTCCATCCTTGCTGTATAAATGAGTCATATGATGATGAATAAATGAAGCAGTGAGACAGAAGAAGAAGTTTAAATCCCATCAAAGGCGACTGCTTTTAAACTGTATCGGACCTGCGTTTTTGTTCACGGTGCAGTTTTTCCAATTGTCCACTTCGTCACACATTAGTCTACATCACCAGAAACAATTTGACAGACATCAACAAAAAAAAAAAAAAAACATGTCCTTGTACAGTAGATGCAGTCTGATCACATACTGCAGTGACATTCTCATTGACATGAAGCATGGGCTCGCAAACTTTTTGCACCCAGAGGCATTCACAAATACAAAAGAAATTTCACAAACTTGTCAAGAAAGATTTATTTTATGAACCTTTCATAACTGTTTAAATGTTAGGATAATTAGTCAAATATTTCAATGTTAATGTTCTGGGATTGTACTCGAACATACTGTGGATAATTCAGTGATAAAACTCTCGTCTGCCATGTGTAAAGCCCGGGATTTATTTCTTTGGCCAATGCCGAGCATGGTTATTGTGGTCTCACTTGTACAATGCATTTTCTCTCACTTATTTAAATGTTCTCCTTATGTTGCTGCCTTATGTGATTTCTCTGTTCATTTTTCGTAAGATCTTTTAACTGTACAGTAGCGGTGTGCCACTGTGACAAAAAGAAATTTGCACATTAACACTGTGCATTATACTGTATTAACACTAGATGAGATGTCTTCACTTAAATATCCAATCAGGTTATCTTACAACTCAAATAACTAATCAATAACCATAGCTGACAGTAGTAGGTTTTGTATTACTAGTTGACAGTAGACTCATTTCGCATCCATCATGTGATTGAAAACACAAATCAGTACAGCTTAATTAATACACCTAAGCTTTGAACATCCATTTCCAGAAACCATGGACATTAAGCTGCTTCCTTTTACAGCACTGACAGCCTCAACTCTTCTGGGAAGGCTTTCCACTTGATTTTGGAGTGTGGCTGTGGGGATTTGTACTCGTTCAGCCACCAGAGTATTACTGACGTCTGGCAGTTATGTTAAGCAAGGACACTCGGGTGCAGTCAGGATCCGGTTAATCCCAGAGGTGCTTTCAAACCAACCTTGTGGCAAACCATGTCTCCATGGACATCACTTTGTGCACAGGGGTCTTGTGATGAAGGAACATCACAACAGACATCAGCATACAAAAACTGTGTGCTTCTAGTTTTGCATCAAAGGTTTGGAGGAGACCCGCACACTGTACAAATAAGATGGTTAGGTGGTCACTTACTTTTGGCTATATAGTGTAGTAGTGTAAGCACCTGTCAAGAGTTTGTAGAAATAGGTTAAAGGTTACAGCTAAAAATAAGCTGATCAGCTTTAATGTAATCAGTGATGTTATTATCTTAGGCCGAAGCCTATGTACATGTCTGCCTGTCTTTCTGCAAGGCAAAACTCTCTGCTTAACTTATTAATGCACAGGGGGGAAAAAGTGTTTCGGTACGTTTCAGTATCTTACACATTGTTTACGCTAAGTCGTACCACTTTTGTCATCTGATAAAAACACTCCTGTTCGGCAACTGGAGAGTGAATTAAAAAGTAGATCGGATAAAGATTTTGTGCCCCCAGAGCGTTAAAATTCACTTATATCAGTGGTGAAAATATGAATTAATCCCAGTAAAAATATTCAATTTAGCTTTTCTAATTTATATATTTTTTGTGCAGGTGTTTGTTTACATTGAGCAAGTAGCTTATTCATAGCTTATTTTAAATTCAGCCTGTTTTGAGTGAAGCTGTGACAAAATCTGGCTGGACAGACAGACGGACAGACAGAAAGACACACAGAGAAAATTTTTTCGGAGGCTGGTTTGGAGTCCTCCAATGTATGAAACGTAAAGATATCACTGAAAGAGCAAGTTGTGATCACTGTACAGACAAAACCTTTCTTTTATTTTTATAGATAATTACTGTCTGAGGGTCAATGGGACACATTTTTAAGAACCATTGACATTTTATTTATTTATTTATTTACTTACACTGCTTTCTCAGCATTACACAGCATATTAATTGTATCAATTACGCAACACGTGCCTGGAAGCAATTGTTTTTTTCCTGCTTTAAATTGTGGTACAAGAGATTTAATGTTACAAAATATATTTTTTAACAGTTGTGTAATAGCAGGTGCCCCCTGCCGGCGGATGCGTGTCACTGCATATCGAGTTGAGTCGTAATACCGGCGCTCACGCGCTCCCCGGCTCTCATTCTCTAGAAGATGGCGGACTGCGTTTCGCTGTTAGATGAGGAGCTCTCTTCCTTCGTCTTCAATTACCTGACAGAAAACTCCGGGAGCCCGGTAAGAAACGCTCGCGCTTCAAAAGAGCCGAGCTGCGGCTATTAGAGCGATTGTTTATTTATTTTTTCTTTTTTTTGCACGTGAGGCGTTTGTGCAGTGCAGCTGCGGCTCCTGGTTATCATAAGAGAGCGCGCGCGATGCTGTGAGAGACCGGCTCTGCTCGCGCGCCGCCGGCGTCTCGAGCCACGCTGACGTCTGAGCTTCACGTGGACTTGAATGAAATCAGACCAAAATCATACGAACCTGCGCGGTTTTTTTTGTTGTTGTTGCCTATTATTATCTGTTTATCTAGGAAATAATTTTCTGCAGGGTCTAATAGGAACTGATTTAGTTTGGCGCGGATGATTAAGAACAATATCGTACAAGTTTGAAATGAGTCGGAGAAGAAAAGAAAAGTCGCACACGTGGGTGCTCGAGCTGGTGAACTTGAACTCTAGACATGTGCTCCGGTGATCAGATCTTATTTTAACCACGCAGAAGCTTCCACTCCTGGATGAGCACGATCTCGAGAACAAACTGAGGCACACACTAGATATTTAATAGCTCTGGTTGCTTTTAAAAAAGTTTCGGCACATATAGATTAGCGCCACGGATATATTCTGGGTGTGATGCTTCCTGCGCATCCTTTAAGGAAACTAGTTTAGAATGCCGTTCAGGAGTAAATATACAGTTTGACTGTTGTTGTGTCTCGTTTTTTGTGCATTTTTAAATTTTTTATTTAAGCTCCCGTTCATTCGTCCGAAATCCCTGATATCACTTTCAGGGCTTTACAGGGAGCCGAGAGTGCTGTGCTCAGGCTTTGAATGCACCACCTGATACAATACTGTATACCCTGTTTAATATGTGATCTATAGGCTACCTTGTGCAAAAGAGTTGTGTGTGGGTGTAATTACGCATTATTGCGTAAGTGAGGGAAAAGTTCACTTATGGCTGGAGAGTGAAATCCACCACGCCGGTGTATGATGAAAGAGTGAGGAAGTGCAATGTGAAATGGGAATGTTGACTTGAATACCAAGTGTTGAAATGGATATTGCAGGAGATGCTTGTTCATTTATCATTTAAAGCAGTGATGCGCGTGGAGATTTTAAAGCATGACTATAATGTTGTCTGTGTGTGTATATATATATATATATACGAGTGACGTGGCGGGGTTTGCACTTAAATAAAATTGAAAAATAGAAATGACATTATAATTTAGGCATACATATATACTGATTTTCTCTCTCTCTCTCTCTCTCTATATATATATATATCTCTCTATATATATATATATCATTATTGTAATATATAGTATATAGTTCTATATATATTACACAGAAAATGCAATACATATAATTATATATGATGCATGTAGCATATACAGTATATAATACATGCAACATTATATATATGTATATATATCGATTATGTCGACTGCATTACGCTCCCGCTGGGTTACCGGGTCGAATCACCCGGTGTGTGTGTGTGTGTGTGTGTGTATTTTGTGTGTAATAGTACTCCGTTCTCGTGACACGAACTTGCTGCAGTCACGTGCTCGCCCCTGCCGTGCGACGTAGTGAAGTGCAGAGACGTCACGGCGGACGCGCGTGCGCCGCAGCAGCCCACACGCCAACCCAACCCGTTCCCCTTCCTTCTCCTGTTCCCTCCACTGCGTTGCGCAAAACTGGAGCAGCTCCGATCACGACGTGGTTGCCAGATTGGGGGAAAACCAACAACACCAAGTTAGGGATGGTGACAATATATTTGTGCACATAACCTCCGCGTCCACTTTATTAGGAACATCCGTACCTTCGCTCATGTCACTGTTGGTGGCAGACTGGCCGGTTTTATTATTTCAGAAAAATGCTGATTTTCGTCAGTCTTATCCAGCCAAGCTTCCATCGGTTTGAATGAGAAGTAAAAACCTGCAGAGATTGATGACACGTTTTTAAGGTTTGCACAGAATGGTAACTTTAATGATAAATCCACTTATGATGTACACTCTTTGAAACCGTGGTGTGCAGAAAAGCATTTCAAAGCACACAGCATGTCAAAACTGAAGGTGGAGGAAGTCCCCAGTGTACACAGGAAGGAACGCATTGATGGTGTCAATACTGAATGCGTGCGTGTTTGTGTATGTGTGTATAATGGCTGTGCTTGCACAGAATTCAGGAAGGAACTGTGCACTACTTTAATAATTGTTGTTGTAGTCAACAAAGTTTCTGGTCAAACAGGACATCAAAGTTGTTGGATGAGGAAATGATGAATTGTTTTCTGTAAATATGAATTTCAACTGTCCTGTTTTTGCTTCGGTACAAACTGTATATCAACGAGTTAAACAGCAGCAGTCAAGAGAGTATAGATAGGATAGAAGGTGATGGTCTTGCAATGGAAAAAAAATCGAATCTGGCAACCTCAGACCTGTCGTTCCCTGTTTAAACTGGCTAGAGCAGAGAGTGGCGCGTGACAGCTAACTCATTTCCACAGCATTTTAGACTCCTTGATCTGCTCGCTGATGGAAGAGTTGAAAGGCTGCTAATCCAAATCCTAGCCAGGTTGCCGTTTAACCCTTTTCATGCATGTTTCTGTCTTGCAGTAATCTTGAACAAAGCCCAGTATCTGTTTTCCATCTGTATACAGTCTGTATGTAGTGTGTCCATGTAGGTCAGTGAGGATACAGTGTGAATGCTGATGAATTGGTTGCGTGACATTTGCTTTCATTTAAACATACACTAGAGGCCTTTTACAATCCTGGTAGCAGAGCTCATCACACGTTTAATTACTTCTTTTCCATCATGGATGTTCACACACTGTATGATTTATGAAGGATGGGCAATTACAGGGGATCATATAGCTGAAGGTCATTGTGAAGCAGACGCTACAGAAGCCAAGACCGAAGAAGACACGAGATAAGATCAAGCCAACGCGATACTGCCACAGTATGATCTAGATTAACTCGAAAAATTTCCTTCTGGGGTTTGCTTAGCTATAGGTGTAAAATATGCCGCAGCAGTTCTCAGGCTTTTGTAGAACAGCGGTGCTGTCGTGATGTGCAGCACTGCAGTGCTATGTGTACTGCTTTCATGATACGGGCTGAGTCACCTGGCTTGACGGGAGTCAAGAAAATGTATTCGCACCCTTAACTTATTCCGAACGTCTCGGCTCAGGGGGAGGTACCCGATTTGCCGTGCGGTACCACCGAGAAGTTTAGTACTTGTTTGGCTTTAAAGAGGGACACAGTGGTCTATGTGTGCACACAGTACCTCCTTTTCTGTCATAGTGGTGAAGAAAGATAAGGAAACGAAACGTATCGAGATTGATACCGTGATAGGAAGTTGGCTCATTGCACTTATTTCCACACTGATTGGAAATCACTAGAAATTTAGTCGCTACCGGCATTTTTTTTTCTCCAAAGATAACTCATTTAATAACGCATGGATGTAACATTGAATTTGCGTTTGTGTCATAAAGCTAATATTACACACCATCTGCCGGTCTCTAGGTTGTCTTCATCTCCTCGATTACCATGCACACGGGTATGCTTTCATTCTCATTGGAGTGTGAATGACAGTCAAAATAGTTAAAGTGTCTGCTTTCTGCATCCAAGCCTTTCATATTTTGTCATGGGGGTTTGGGCAGAGCCTCACGGGAATTGGGGAGGTGTGTGTGTGTGTGTGTGTGTGTGTGTGTGTGTGTGTGTGTGTGTGTGTGTGTGTGTGTGTGTGTAAGCCCTTACTCTTACTCAGAACTGGAGGGGGATTAACCATCAATAATTGATACAGAGTAATCCAGCATCAGCTGACATCTGGCAACCAAGGTTAACCTGTGCTTTGAGTCGCCAATCATAAGTCTGTCAACTTTCTCTTTGCTACATTAGTCATCATGCCAAAAGAAGTTTCCTAGTTTGTACTTTGGCATACTTGAGCTTGTGATCTTCATGTTGTTATTAACATACACTGGACTTCATTTATCAGTCTTTTTATTTGAGTGGTGTGTAAATGCTTTCGTGGCTAAACTTAAAAATGACTAAAAATGACTACCAGATTTGAAAACGTTGGAGATCCTGCTTATATTCTTTCTTCCCAGTATGAAACCTAATGTTGGATGACTGTTGTAATATAGTTGTAACAACGTTTGCAGCACCATCCACCGTTGGCACAGTATAGTCAGGTGAATCATCCATTCCATCATCCATTCGCACAACGTTCAACCACATCCAAGTTTCTAACAGGGATTAGAATTCCAGTCGGAGATAGGGAGGGACATAACAGCTTCACGCATACTCGTGTCTCATGTCACGCATCTCTTCGTGTTGTAATATTACCTCTTCTTGTAATTTCCTTTTGGAAACATTAACGTAAGGTGCATCTTAGCTCCCAAATAATGAATGTACTGTCCAAACTCCATTATATCCACTTGTATTGTGTAATTTGCATTGTCTGCTTTCCAATTTAATATTTTGGTAAATTGCTGTTGATCTGTATTTTTTTGAGCGATTGTTGTTATTAAGATTAAAATAAAATTATTTGTCACTTGTACCTTACAGCATAGTGAAATTATTTTTTTTCACATATCCCAGTTAGGAAGCCGGAGTCAGAGCCCAGGGTCAGGCAAAAATATAGCTCCCCTAGAGTAGATGGGGTTAAGGGCCTTGCTCAAGGGCTCAACAGTAGCAGCTTGGCATGCTGAAGCTTAAACCCCAGACGTTCCGTCAGGAGCCACCATTCATGTCCATGCAGTTGCTAGGTTCAACAGCATGTTCCCTAGTGGTCCAGTGGTAAATGCAAAGTGAAGCTATTTGTAACGTGTTGAAAGTGCTGGTTTAAGATTATAGTCATTGCTGTTTTGTTAATTGTAGTTCACGCTAGATAAACGATAATGTTTTTTTTTCTTCATTACGGTTAATTATTATAGCTGCTATATACTGCATTAGAATTTCTTTCTAAATTGGTAAAGCTGATGAAAGCAGTTGCGCCGGAGCTGAAGCCCACCTGAGGTTGGCCTGGCAGTTGAGGTCATTGTTTGTTTTGGTCATCATTTGCGAGGCCAGACTGGCTCGAGCCAGCACATTTGCAAACTAAAAAAGGTTGCAGGTGCATCATCCTTTAACAGTATCGTTCCTCTCCACCTGCTTATTGTGTGAAAGAAATGCACACAATGCGTTTTCTGCCAGACTGCACTCTGTCCCTGGGTCATTCTGGTGCAAGAGGGTAGAACATACAGTACCAGTACAGTATGGATTCAGTGTAATTAAGTGTAAAGCACAGAACGTTCAGCAATTACCTGCAAACGTAAATTCTCCTACTTGTTTTCCATCTGGAGACATCATCTTTTTTTTTTTTTTTTTAAAGCATGTTTTCTGCCACCAAAAAAAAAAAAAATGCAGAGATGGTGGAAATGCGACGATGCTCTAAATCATCATATTTCGCCGAATTGCTTGAACAGATCAAGTTTTCAAATATTTCAACCTTTGGCACCAAAAACCTAGAGCTATGTTTTGTCCTTTGCCCCAAACTTTTTGTGTTGAGGAAAATAGGCTTTGTTTTAGCCTGCGTGAGCCATCCACCATAGTCAATCGGTTGAACTGGAAATCTGTCTAGTAGAGGAGCAACACACACCAAAGTCCGCCATGGAAATGACATCGAGGGAGAGCAAGCTCAGACTGGTAAAACCTCATGTGGGACAATTATGGAGCCTGGCAGCTTTCATAAGGGTGCAGGCTGCTACTCGTGTCTCTGTGAACCTTTCCATTCAGGCCAATGGTCGGGACCAGAGGACTGGCTCCTCCCGGATTCCCAACTCTGGAAAATTACTAAACTGCGGAAGAGAGGAAGACTTGTCTCTCACGTGAACGTCTCACTAGCTAGGCTTTGTGCCAATATCTATACTATGTGCTGAGTCATTCTTACCGAACAAAAATTTTGTTTTTGTTGCTTTCTGTAGTGTCATCCTCACTTTGCATAGATGATAGGTGCCAGAGGTAGCAGGCATGGACTAGTTCTATAGGACCGTCTGAAATATGTGTTTTTTTTAAATGTGATTTTTAATCAGAGCTGAAGTTTGCCTATTGCTAAGGTCTTTCAGTCTAAATAATTGATAATGTTTTTTTTTTGTTGCTGTTGTTGATGCTGCTGTATTCCAAATCAGTATTTTTTAACCTGATGAAAACAGGTGCGCTGGGGCTGAACCCCACCTGATGCTGGCCTTGCTGTTGAGGTCAGGAAATTTTCAACGGGCTCAGACTGGTGACTCCTCCGGTGGGACAAAGGACAGCCATGAAGTGCTTAAAAAAAAAAAACCTAAATAAGTTGACCTCTGGTCGAACTTGGGGTGCATTATAGGAAATAATTATATAAAATAATGCACTTCATGGGTTTATGATGATTCATTTACCCGTAGCCACAAATTATGTTTTTCTAGCTCGTTTATTTGTACATTTTTCAAAGTTTTGTCCACTGACATCTCAGGAAAGGCTCCCACAGCAGATTAGCAAGTCTTTAACAAAAGCTCACCCAGGAGTGTAAGTTCATAAGAGATTTCAGTTCCTCACATGAGATGAATACAGTATGTGCTATGGGACCGTCTGAAATATGTTGAAATATGTGTTTTTTTAAATGTGATTTTTTATCAAAGTTGCTAAAGTCTTTCAGTCTAAAAAAATAATTCTATTTATTTATTTATTTATTTTGCTGTTATTGACACCGCTGTCTCTGAATCAGTATTTCTAAACCTGTAAAGCTGATGAAAGCAGGTGCGCTGGAGCTGAACCCCACCTGATGTTGGCCTTGCTGTTGAGGTCAGGAAATTTCCAATAGGCTCAGACTGGTGACTCCTCCTGTGGGACAAGGGACAGCCATGACAGGCTTAAAAAAAAAAAAATAAAAAAAAAACTTAACAGAGTTGATCTCTGGTTGAACCTGGGGTGCATCATATGAAATAATGCACTGCATGGGTTTATGCTGGTTCATTTAACCTTAGCCTCAAATTATGTTTTTCTAGCACATTTATTTGTACATTTGTACAAGTTTTGTCCACTGACATCTCAGGAAAGGCTCCCACAGCAGATTAGGAGCGAGAGGGGTCACACCTACTGGCACGTCAAGGTCACGAGTCGGCAGATAAACATGTTGCTGTGGGCTACAGGGGTTTTAGTAAATGTTACTCTTGGGTTTCTGGAGCCTGGCAGCATTCATAAGGGTGCAGGCTGCTACTCGTGAGTCTGTGAGACTTTCCATTCACGCCAAGGGACCAGAGGACTGGCTCCTCCCAGAGCACGAGAACAGTAGTGATTCCCAACTCTGGAAAATTACTAAAATGAGGAAGTCTTTCAGGGAGACTTGTCTCTCACGTGAACGTCTCATTATCTGGGCCTTTTGCCAATATCTACACCAAAACAAAAAGCCCTGTAAAATTCCATATTTATTAAAGAAATCCGGCAGAACAATGCGTCTCCAACGGATCACGGTGCAGGTGACACCCCGCCCCTACTAATCCCTCATCCCCCCCCCCCCCTCCCTCTTCCAACTTCTTACCTTCCATCCCTGTGACCTAAATCAGCACTAAACTTTTGGCTTGGCAGACTTGGCTAGTGCTGGAATAACCACAGACCTGCAGTTTGTCCCTTTCTGAGCCCGTATGGACTGGCTTCACTCAGGCGCATTTAGGAGAAAGTGTCTCACATGGTGTACACACGTTAAATAGTGACACATTACTTGTGAGGTAGTATTAGTTCCAGTTACTGTCTAGTATTTGTCTTAGTCAAACTGTGTACTCACCCTAGGGATTATAATAAGTATATGTAACTTTGACCAACATGTACAGTGACTATACGTACTAGGCTTCGTACTGCACCATGTGCTGAATCATTCAAGCCAGTTCTTTTGGTTGCTTTGGCGCGTCACACCTAATTTGCATACAGTCTAATTTTAATTCTAATGTCTGCCTTGTTGTGTTGTCACTTTGTCACGTACCGCACATAGAAAAGTGAATGATCGCTTGGCTCGTTGCCAGAGTTAGGCGGTATGAGCTGGCTTTACTGGCTTTTAAGTACAAGTTTTCAAAGACACAGTGCTTTCAGTGTCTTCCATGACATCAGAATGTGCTACGGCACTGTTTAAAATATACACGTTTTTCTTTCGCTTTCAATCTAAGCTGAAGTTCGCCTGTTGCTAAGCTGTTTCAGTCGAGAAAGGAATCACAATCCCGATTCATACATGCATCTCATTTCTGAACGGCGGCGATTCTTTACATCACACTGCGGACACGTGTTCGCTTATTTACTTGATGACAATCTCAGGTGCCCGTATTAGTCACACACATTGGTCACACTCACGGTGTAAAAGAAAAAACACTGTTAATTTACTAGCCAGACCAGAGATCGGCGAATGAATCAGTCATACTGTACAACTCGATCTCTTCTGTTATCTCGCTTCCTCTTTTACATCGTTCTGATGTCACTGACGTGACGTGTAACAAGCAGGCGGCCCTAAACGAGCTTATCGGTTTACTTGGAGGAGGTGGGGAAGCATGCTGTTATTTTTTTTGCCACAAACCTGAGAGTAAAATTATTTATTTATTTATTTATTTATTATTTTTTTTAAATTTTTTGCACAGATCTTATTTATTGCACGCTTAACCTGTCACTTGTACATTCAAAACACACCAATCAGAAACTGGTCGTCAGAATGCACTGCTCACCCCCCATCACCCCCCCCCCCCCCCCCGCTTCTGATTGCCTGGTGTTTTCTTTCCTCTTGCCTCTGATTGGCTAAAATTGAGCAAAACAATAACAGCATGCTACCCCACCTCCTCCAAGTTTCATGCACGCTGAATTTTTTCCCCTCTCTTTCCTATGCTTGCTCAATTTTAGCCAATCAGAGGCAAGAGGAAAAATCAGAAGCAAATCAGAAGCTGGGGGGTGGGGGGGGGGGGGGGGGGCTGGCAGCGCATTCTGACGACCAGTTTCTGATTGGTGTGTTTTGATGCTGTGTGTATCCCTCAATGCAGGTGTTAAAGTGTTACATTTTCTTCTGCTGTAGTGTTTATCATCACATGAACTGGTTTATATCGTTATTTTAAAAAATATATATTTTCAATGTCTCAAACAAGCACACACACACACACATACACACACACACACACACACTCAAAACAAACATGCATACTATTGCCCGAACAGAGACAAGACAAGTGTACTCGAAGGGTGTCACGATTTTTTTACTCGAGTGCAATAAATTATTTGGTGGGGGGGAAAAAAAAGAGTTGAAAAAATCCTGAATCACACTTTAGCAAGAAACCTGCAGCCCTAGTCTAGATGATCGATAATATTTTTTCTTCATAACTGTTAATTATTAATGCTGCTGTACACAGATTCACTATTTCTAAACCTGTAAAACTGATGAAAGCTGGTGCGCAGGAGCTGAACCCCGCCTGATGTTTGCCTGACAGTTGAGGTCAAAAAATTTCCCCATGTTTTCGTTTGATCGAGGAGCAGCACCGCCATGCCAATGACATCAAGGGAGAATCGTAATATCTCAGAAACATAATATCTCATGTGGGACAACTGAAAGCCGTGAAGTGCTTCCAAGCAAAATAAGAAAAACATCATATTTCGCAGAGATGCTGTGGGCCATGCACACAATTGCCCTCAGGTTGAACTCGGGGTGCATCGTATGGAATACTGTACGCCGTGGCTTCATGATGACTCAGAAGCCTTAGCCCTAAATGATGTTTTTTTAGTGCATTCGTTTTGTGCATTTTTCAAAGTTTTGTCCACTGACATCTCAGGAAAGGCTCCCACAGCAGATTAGGAGCGAGAGGGCTCACACCCACAGGAATGTCACGGACATGAGTCGGCAGATAAACATGTTGCTGTGGGCTACAGGGGTTTTAGTAAATGTTACTCTTGGGTTTCTGGAGCCTGGCAGCATTCATAAGGGTGCAGGCTGCTACTCGTGCCTCTGTGAGACTTTCCATTCACGCCAAGGGACCAGAGGACTGGCTCCTCCCAGAGCACGAGAACAGTAGTGATTCCCAACTCTGGAAAATTACAAAACTGAGGAAGTCTTTCAGGGAGACTTGTCTCTCACGTGAACGTCTCATTATCTGGGCCTTTTGCCAAAACCCACACCAAAACAAAAAGCCCTGTAAAATTCCGTTATGTTTGTTGAAGGAACCTGGCAGAACAATGCGTCCCCAAGACGGGTGTGAACACTCCTCCCGTACAACCCCCTCCACCCCTGTCTTACCTTCTATCCTTCTGACCTACAGTAATTCGGCATGAACTTTCGGCTTGGCAGACTTGGCTGGTGCTGGAATAACCACAGATCTGCAGTTTGTTCCTTTCTTAGTCTTTACTCATTTAGGAGAAAGTGTCTCAAGTAGTATACACTTGTTAAATATGTATCGACACACTGATTTACTTTTTTGTTTTCATTTATAATAGAGATATTTATCAGCCAGTGACCGGAATTGACTGTTTTTCATCTAGATCAGCCATGACCGATCAGACTCGGATATGGATATAACCGGTTCTGTGCCGAGTGCACGAGGCTTCCACGTGGTGCAACAGAAACGCATTTTTATTGAGTTACATTATCAAAAGTCACACGCATTTAAAAGCTCTCAGTGAGCCTTTTCCGATCGAATTACTCTCGAAGCTTGCACCAGTTTCAAAACACACTGAGCGAATCAGTGTCACAGCAAATTTTTTTAGTGTCGGAAATCGTGTGCAATACAAGCCGCGCATGTAGTGGTGGTGTAGTGGTTAGCACTGTCGCCTTGCACCGCCAGGGTCCGGGTTCGATCCCCGACCAGGGTTGATTCCCGTCTCTGTGTGCATGGAGTTTGCATGTTCTCCCCGTGGTTTCCTCCGGGTACTCCGGTTTCCTCCCACAGTCCAAAGACATGTAGGTTAGGCTAATTGGCATTCCCAAATTGCCCGTAGTGTGTGTGTGTGTCTGTGCCCTGCGATGGATTGGCACCCTGTCCAGGGTGTACCCTGCCATGTGCCCGAAGTCTCCTGGGATAGGGGGGTGTAAAACATCATTGTTTTTAAAAACAATTTTTTATAAACATATACTTGGTATGCTGTAAACTATTCACACTTGGGCATACCATGTTTTAGGAGTGAATTATTTGCTAAGTTTGTTTAGAAATAATAATTATAGCGGGTGGCATAACAGATGCGTAGCTTTTTTGCTTAATTGAAGTTAAACTCTTGTATTTGAAGTTATTTTGTTTAGTTTAGATGAATATAGAAAACTAACGCCATGAGGAACGAGTTACATTAAATTATTCAGTTATAAAGCTGTTGAATAAAGCTATGGTATAACACGTTTGAGTTTTTATAAAGGTTGATGGTCTTAAAATGGAAACAAAATCAGAAGAAATGTAATATCGAATCAGTATTTATGTAAAAGTATATAAAAAATCGTGATGCTTACAGAATCGCAATATCAACCCGGGGTATCATGATCATATCGTATCGGGTGGTGCCTGGTGATTCCCATCCCTGGCATGTTATGTGCTGAGTCATTCGAGGCAGTTGTTTTTCACCCAGAGACGGTTATTTGTCACTCAGACTTTTTAAAGATCATGAACATGTGTCTGAAACATGCATGTTTTTCCCCCTTATTCCGTCCTGCCATGGTCTTGTGTAACATGACGTTTTATGATTTATCCGTCAGGGATCGAGAAAACGAGCCGTTGAAACCGTAATATGCCCGTTACTAGTATGGACTTGTAAATTGTGTGTGTAAGAATCGGTATATGAGGCTTTTTCTTTCGGGAAGCATTCCAAATATGTAGGATTGATGAAGCACACTGGATAAGTAGGTGCATACGAGGAAATGCAGGGCTTCAAGGAAATCAAATGCAAAGCAGCCAGAGAAGAGATTTATCCATTATTGTAATTATGCATGAAAGGCCTGGCTTTTTGAAGTCGTAACGTTAAACCTCCTAGACAAGTTCTGGTTTCAGTTGTTACATGCAAATGAGCTCTTTAAATAATCGTTACGTTTCTTTTTCCTCCTCTGTTTTTGTTTTTTTTTGTGTGCTTTTCTGTGAATTCTGCAGTCGTTTTTTAATTCGTCTGGACCATCAGTCTTCTCATGTATTCTCTCAGCACTCCTTGTGTTCTCCCTGATGCAAAGAGCCTATTTCCAGCCTGACTGGGTCTTTGAAAAAGACAGAGCAGTCTCATTGGGTCACATTAGCATTTCCACCGCATACATTTGAATATTTGGCTTTCGCACATGATCACACAAACTGCATCACATTCAGCCCCGATCAGACTCCGCGTTCGTATCGCCGGAGTCCGAATCTCCTTTCAATAGCAGGAAATCTGCCTGGTATTTCATGTAGCGCTTCGCTTTAAGGCATTTTTAAAACTCTTGGTCATGATTCCTTATCTTGGGAACGGTGGAGGTTTAAGGGATGAGTCTCTTCAGGCACACACCCTTATGAGAAAGACAAACATTGGTGCAGGTTTCAGAGGAATCCAACCTTGCTGTGATTACTTATTGATTTCTCCGGACATACTACTCCTGAGGTTATTTTGCAAAAGAAAAGAAAAAAAAAACGCATTTACACCCTGATATACTTCCTTGACAGTTTTCTAAACAAAATTTTTTGGATTACTTCAATTTCTTTATATATATATATATATATATATATAACTTGTAGTAACTCCCTTCTACATGTGACGTAACGAGGAAAGCTTAACGTTAAACACTCCAATGGGAAATGGAAGTAGCGCTTATGTAAATGCCCTTTAAAGCTGCCAGCCTGGTGGGATACGAGAGGCCGGTCACATGCTGTTGCAGCGCTTGCCAAGCGGTGTTATGGTTTAAATCCCACCTACTTAGAACTAGGACACAGAGTTGTTCTTTCATGTGGAGAACGTGGCTTTGTTTCTGGAGGTGCCGCCGCAGAACTATTGATTTAGAGCCGGCCCGTAGAGCGGAGAAAGGCTCTCTGGGGCGTCTCTTGCTAAAGATTCATTAAGATGGAAGGAGCACACTACGGTTTTTGTGTCTTGCCAGTAGCTCAAGGTTGACACGAAGGCCAAATAAAGAGCGTATTGTTGAGACCTTCGGAATACGTTTTTTGGAGAATGTTCTCGAGTGCTCTGTAATGTGTCTCTGCAGAGTAACTCATCTCTCAAACAATAGTTCAGACATTAACCGGTAACAGCGGTGACAGTTTCCTGCTTTTATTCACTAAAACTCGAGGAAATGGATTCCAGACTCGAAGGTGTTGTAGAGTGGAGTAAAAACAATTGCTTGATCTCCATAACTCAAGGGCTTCACAGTTTGTCCTTTACACGCTGCTGCATAGACAGGAAATGGCTATGAGAGGAAATATGAGGGTGTCCTGAATGACTAAGCCATCATGTTCTCCAATAGCTTGTTACATGCATAAATGGATCCCTCATCTCCTGGCAAACACCCACTAATTCACACTGACAGGAGCCCTATAGGTGTAAACTCCCACTCTATTCCCGAAATATACCCCGGCTGCTCTTAGGGCAACATACATTACGGATATTATATTCGATTATATAATATCATATTATATGACATTATATTATATTATATTATATTATTCATTCATTCATGGCAGCTTGGTGGTGTACCGGTTTGCCCTGTGCCTTCGCACGTCTAGGGTTGAGGGTTCAATAAATGCAGCATTTGTAGTATGCAAGGCGCTAACCATGAACAGTGCCTGATGCAGCCATTAGTGAAATAGCTTGGCTTTTGGTGCCAGAGGAGTTACTTTACCCCCCTCGCAGACTGCTACGAATAGGAGTTACGTCCAGACGACAGCCAGCGACACAGAGACCTCCAGCTGGCTTTGCTAATCTGCTGATGACTGTGGTGAAAAGGGACAGAGATGGATTACCTGCCATCCCCGTTCCACTCTCTTGTGCTTGGCACAAAGTCCCAAAGGACTTTCACAACTTTGTGCAACTGCCCTTATCTCTGAACTAGTACATAGTTCAAGGGGGAAAAAAAGTTGCACATTACCCAAGAACACAGTAAAACATTTTTTATTTTTTTTTTCCGAGGAAAGACAATTACAGAGAAGTATTGCAATGTGACTTTCCAGGCTTCTGGGTCACTTGGTTTGTGACGTCCTTCCATTCCGGTGAGGCGATTGGCCTAGCACATGGTCCACCCCCGGGTGAAAAAGACACCAGCTTCTACAGTCTACATCAGGTGACCCGGGATGTCGTGGTTTCTCAGTGTAGAGATGCAAGGTCACTCGTGTGATGGAGCGGTCACGCTTCGCAGCCATGTATTATTTACTGCAGCCAGAAAACCGACTTTAGCTCGAGGCAGCCGGCTTCACCTTTCACCTGACTGGCTGAGATTTACTACACAACAACTGGAAGTGTAGCAGGTTTTACTTGCTTTTATGGTTAAAAGTAAAGGAGATGCTCGGAGATCAAAACCAGTAGCAGATGTTATCCATTTACCTCATGGTCAGCTTAATGGCCAGGAATATTATATGTCTGATTCATTTCAAGTAGGGGTGTAATGAACTGCCACTATTTGTATTCTGCTTAGTCGTATAGAGGTATTGTATTTAGATTTACACTGGACTAAGCACGAATTGTTTATAATTTAAGTATTTAATTTATTTAAATTAACCCTCCCATTTTGTCCCTGGAAAACCTTTGCGAGACGACTTCAGAATTAGAAGTGCTGCTCACTGGCCAATAGGGGGCGACGTAACGCACTTGGAGAAAAGCGCTTTCTGCCCCTTCCACTTGAACACGCTCAAGAATGAACTTGACTAGCTAGTGTCGCTACGATTGATATCTAAGTACCAATGTGCCATCCCTCCCACCCTACACTCTCGTGGCTGCCGGGCAAGGATGAATGTAGCATCACCCAGGAATCAAACTCGTGATCGAAACTTTTGATTCGATGACTCATTGAGCTTGTGTTTTAATCAGTTTTAAAATAATCTGCGTAAACTTCCAAATGTGAAATGGTCAAAAATTGCTGATATATCTCAGTTTTTTGCAGGAAATACAAACAGCATCCATCTTCTGCAGATTACTCGCGCTATTAGAGGTAATCATGGGAACGTTTACCAGAAGATGGCTGGTACTCTTTTCAATGTCTGCCTCCTGATTAAACCTCTCCCTTTTTCATCTTATTTTAATTTGTTTCTATTACATTTGTCGGGGCTATGACGTCTTAGCTGCTAGGGCCCAAGCATTATGACATCAGTCATAGCTATGACGTCTTAGCTATTATGACCCAAGCACTTTGACATCAGCCCTATGATGTCAGGGCTATGACGTCTTAGCTATTAGGGCGCAAGCACTATGACTATGATTTTTTTTTTTTTTTTTTATTGCTGTAACTGACAATGCAAATGCTTTTCCTAATTTAAAAGAGATAAAATCTAACCCAGAATATTTGCAAAATACTCTCATTTTGTGAGAGTATTGCCTTTTCTTCCTCTTTTTTTTCAAGTTAATGGGAGGTTGGTGCATTATCGCCAACTACTGGATTGGAGTAGAGCAGTGTAGAAACTACAGTAGGTTATCGCTCTGTACAAGGCATGCCATTTAATTAAGGAGTATATATAACTTACACAGCATTTATGTGTATGTGTATATTAAATACTTACAGCAATACTAAATAAATAATAAATATTTGAATACTATCGAAACCGAATCAACAGTCTATCTATGATTTACCGCTCCACCATCATGCCAGCATGCTCTGTGAATTCTTGTCTGGACAGTTCCTCAGTGTTCATAATTGGTTTCTAATAGAGCTTAGTTCCCAAAAGATAAAAACCTGTGACACGGGATCTCACTCGCCTCGCTCGACCAGATGCCCTATGAATGGGCACCTCCTATTTCTAACTGTATGTCTCTCATTATCTGTTCGATCCGAATACAGTATTCGGTGACATGCTTAATTTGCCGTATAGAAAAGGATACCCTCTGTTATTGAAGCCGGGTCCGAACGAACAGGTGTTTCGTACACCTTTCGGCTTCGTCTATCAGATTATAATTTACACATACAGTATGTGTCCCGTAACCTGGGATGATTGAATTTGAACGCGGCATGTACCAGGACAACAGGACCAGGTTGTTGTTGGTTTTTTTTTTTAATGTTTTTTTTTTTTCCTTGTAAAACTCAAAAGAACACGCCCCTTTGATCTGACAGCTGTGAAGTTCAAAGTAGCCCTGCATGTTCCGAGAATCACATGTGCTTGTCTTGATCTATTTCAGTCGAATCAGATAGATAGCAGCTGCAACGACGTGATACGCTGCTTATCGTCCGTGATGTCTCTTGTTGGACTGACAGTGTTTGTCAAAGCGTACATTCACATTCATAAGTCGAGAAAGCTTGTCCCAATTCTCTTCTCGTTTCCATTCAACCCGGTCTAGATTTTATTCCAAATAAGGCTATGGTTGTGTGTGAAGCGGGCAGTCACGTGCAGCACGACTGCACAGATTTGTGTCGTGGTTCTCATAGTTGCTGCTCCTTCGCTGGATTATACGACTGTGTAAACATGTGTTCTTCTCATCAGTCCTGTTAATGTAAGGGCAGACTTTTTTAAGCGTGGTTAAACATCTTTTTTTTTCCTTTTTTTTTTGTGACTTCCTAGCTTAATTTCTCTGTCTGACAGAAACATCATATAAGAATATAATATCTGTGTCGTAATTAAGATTTGTGCTCTTGTACGGTAACTCGCCCTCTCTTCCCTGTTTTAGTAAAGTCTTGGGAGTTAGTGCTGTCTCCCGAGAGAATCTTGACACAATGGAGGCCAAGTTAGGTAAACATCAGTGTAATGGGCTTAACTCTTAAGCTTTTGGTTATCTCATCACATTTAATTAATCTTCCATCATCACAACCGTCATTCTGACTGCTCCAGCTGGTCGTTGAATGGTTTAAACCAGTAAAACTAAGGTTAAAAAAAGAAAAAATCTCCCATTCCTCAATCTTTATCTTCATTTTTTAATCTTTCAACAAAATATAAAGTTTGATACTCTTTAGAAGTGAGCTTGTGTGAGTTTGCTAATGTTGCCTTATGTCCTTGAGGCAGCTGAGTCAGATCGCTCTGTTCCTTCCCCGGTATGTGTAGTGTTCCATGCATATCACTCAACATCTCCGTAATGAACAGAGCCCAAATGTCATCATCCACTTTGCAGAGAAAACGAGCGAACGAAGCTTTGATGGTTGTCTGAAGCTGGCGGATTGTCTCTCTGCATCCGCGGTCCTCCCTTATCAGTCATCCCAGACACCACCGACGGGAAAGATCGTAGCCTGGGATTGGACTCTCACTACAGCGGCGTAAATCTCCAGCGGACTTATTTGCATGTCGACCGAATCTCCAACCGCCAGGATGTCGCGGTAGACCGATGTGGGAGGAATGGGGCTGTGATGTGGTGTCTGCGCTGTGCAGGTGGTGATTTAGCAGGGTTTGGATGATGGGTGCAGCAGTGGGCGAGGTGAGTGATGGTTCATGTGTCACTAAGGTAGCCCTGGCACCTTCTCTCAGCCGCTCAAGGACATCTCTGTACTGATTGGATTGGCTGAAGCCCAGGCAGACACCGGCCCCTGAATAGGGGGCAATCAGAGCTGCTCTTTGATGCCGCGTGGAGCGTTAATCCAGCGCAATTTTGCATTTGCATTATTTTAAATATATTTGGCTACACTTAAAAGCGTGAGTGGTGACAACTTTTATTTTTAGGGAGCGCAGGCAGGTGGTCTCACTCAGGCTCAGGTAATACTAATTTTAGGGAAGTTTTACGAGCTGTGCGATTATGCTGTTTAATGTTTTGTTTAAATTAGTTGAATTCAGATGTATTTAAATAAACTTTCAAACGTTAAATTGTCTTAACGAGACAAATTCCTTTAAAAATCTACCGCAAATTTAAGGTTGTAAAAAATACCAAACAATCGCATCTTCCACAAATACTCAAATTTTGTGAGAGTAAAACTGCTTCGTATTTTGAGGTGGACTCCATTACGGGTGGTCGGTGCAATACCGCCTCCTGCTGGGCTGGAGTGTGGCGTATAAACTTGGCGGGGAGAAAAGAGTATCGCTTTGTACGAGACGGTTAAACACAAATTGTGCATCAGTTTTGTCTGATTTGGATACTTATAACTGGATAGTGTTTTTTTTTTAGAATTTAAACAAAGAAATTAAAAAATAAAACTGGCATAATTGAGACAATAACATTAGTGCCATAGAACTGATTAGAATAAAATGTCCAGAAATCAAATACAATCAGCATTCTGTCTATTAGAGATTTATTTAGGTATGTATTACTATCCTTTGTTTGGCAATTCATGTCTCCAAAATTATTTTTCATGAAATTACAGGAATATTTGCATTTGACGTGGTCATACTGTATGTTGCAGTTCCGCTATGACCCTATAGGTGGCTAAGGCCACTCACACATTCACACACTGGCAGGTAGCACACAGGCAATGTCCTGAGGTAATTTTCAGACTTTGTTTAGAATTGTAAGAAAATCTATTTAAAAAATCATGATACTAACAAAATCGCAATACAAATCGACTCGGCACCCGGATATCGTGATAATATCATATTGTGTCGTCCCTGGTGATTCCTGTCCCTATCACATATGGTTCACAGCCCGATTAGTTTCCCACACAAAAACCCGAGAAGCCGGGTAATTATGCGACTGAAGTCTTAGTTCTTGGAGAATGAAATGGTAGTAATTACAGCTCCCGTCTAATAAGTACTGATTTCAGATCGACCTCGAGAGCCCCAAAACGGCAGTTACAGATCGGGACGGATTAGTCACGCAGACTGCCGCTGTGTGAGTGACGAGCCTTGTGGTCGATGGTGGGTGAGGGGTTTGTCGGTTGAGGGGTTGAGTTATAGCTCCCGCCTGTCAGAAGAGCTGAGCAAACCATGACATTCAGAAAATGTCAGGAAGAGGGCTCAATCCTTCAAAGATGCCTTAGAATTAGTTACACCCCAGACATCTGTTTTTTTTTTGCCGCAGATTCATGACAGAGCTTGTGAGAGTGAGTGTTTGTGTGTGTGTATGTGTGCACTCTGCTCCTCTATTATCAGTGTGTTTGCATATAAGAAGAGGCCTTTTATGAACCTTTGCGAAAGCGCTGATGCCCGTGCATCGGTGAATTAATGGCCGTTGTTTCCGGCTGCGTCGATCCCGAAGGCTCCGACGAGAAAGTGAACGTAATAAAATGATGAATAATTGACAGTACTCAATAATTCTACTGTGCACTATGTACCTCTACTAAGTACACACTCACAAAAGAAAAAAACATCTCCACCCTGAGGGGGGAATAAAGTGTACTGAACTACTGACAGAATCTGTGCGGGTCACTGGGAGAATCACGTTCCAAGGCTGCAGCTTTTATACCTTTAGTACTGTGGAATTGTTTATTACTTTACAGAGTAATCATAGAAAGATATACTACAGGTAAAGTCTAGTTTCCTGTTTCCCGAGAAAGCAGTGCCGAAATGATGCTATTCATGCATGCAAGTTCTTGGATGACATTTGCCCTGCCCTTACTTCCTACTTCCATAAAAGGCATTTGCCCGATAAGACATTTGAGAAAAAATACGCTAAAGGCTGATTCTGTTTCACCGCAGCTGTTTGGTGGATGTGGTCATGAATAGAAAACGGCTCTGGAGAGGGAAGACGAGAGAGACAGAGAAAGAGACACTTGCCTCGAGGCCTGGAAGAGCACTTGAGCTAATTAATTGCCTCAGTAAAGAAACGATAATTGTATTGGTTAAGGAGGTATAATGCGTCCGTACACGAAGCTAAGAATAAAATCGTTGTAATATATCGCATAATATCAGAAGTCGTCTGATAAAGTATACATTTTCGTTGTCGTTAAAGATTCCTTATGCGTGATGCAGGTGTAATTCAGATTCTGACATTTAGCTCTAGGGCTTGTGTGTTTCCCGCTGTATCGTTTTGCCTCGGAGGCGTCTCTGAGCCGCCGCCGGCCCGTGTTTCAGTTAAAATGCTGCATGAATGTTAATCTGCACATGTCAGTGATCACCGAAGCATCAAATCCCCCCCTCATCTATAGGTTTCCCGTTCGGAGAATCTAGGCCGCGCAAAGTATAAGCCACCCTGTGGGACCAGAACCACTTTCCTGGCGCTAGCTTCACTTTAATCCCAGAAGACAGTCCCCCTCACAGGAAGTGCGTTTCCACCCGGCGCCCCTGCTGTCCTTATGTCCCAGCTTAGTGTGCCCTTATTACGGTACCTTGTGCATGTCAGCAGATTTTTACAGGAGGAGATGTGCATTAGGTCTGATCTCTGCAGGTGTGTGTGAGGGTGCCTGAGGAAATAGCTGCCTGTTGAACACGAGTGTTTCGGAGTGGGGAGGGGTGGCGGGGGGGAGATCAGTGCAGGCGTGTTAGCGGTGCTGAGGAGGGAGGAGAAGCTAGGCAACGGAAGCAGTGAGCTGTGACAGAACAAATGTGATGTAGCTTCCAAAAGAGCACAGAGGAGAAATCTTCAGCGATACAGCGGCCTTAATAAGCACACATCTTGTCACGTAGGGTCGTGAAATTATGCTGTGTTGTCTGGTTCCATCTTGCTATCGATGCGGAATTTATTTCCGTCTTTCTCTCAAAGCAGAGAGGTCAGTCACTTGGAAACGGCTTGCCCGAGGATGTCTGTTTTCAGGAATTAAATATACTTATAGAGCAATTCTAACAACAGACTGTTACAAACCAGCTTTACAGATTCCTGAGTGTACTGTAGATTCAATCGAATTCAATTTTAACGACCTTGTCACAAAGCAGCTTTACAGAAATAAGAATTCTGGGTAATGACCAAGCTGGAGGTGACGGTGGCGAGGAAAAAACACCCTGAGAAGACATGAGGAAGAAACTCTGTGAGTCAAAAAAAGAGCATGTGCTTATTTCGGGGAAACTGGATAGCACGACCATAACTTTAAAGTAGAGTTTACTATAGTAAAGTAGTGTAGTAATATACTGGGTGAAAGTACTGTTCAGTGAAGGAGACTTGGGTTTAAAACTACAGGGAACGGCTCAAGTCCTAAGGTTGTTAAGATTGTAACAAAATCAGAATTTTTTTTTTTATATAGATTTAGGATATTTATAAAATCACAATACTTACAGAATCGCAATACGAATCGAATCGGCACCTAGGTATCGTGATAATATCGTATCGTCCAGTCCCTGGTGAGTCCCATCCTTAAAAGTTATGCAGATGAATTCACTGATACTAAAGTTTCTTAACGATTCTTCTGGTACACGGAGACACACTGCACCACTGAATTCTTTATTTTATTATAGGTTTTGATCCGTAAACTAATCAAAGACGGGATCAACCGTTAGTTAAACATTGTTGCTAGCTGTAGCTGTGATTATTTTACACTCTGTGCACTCACTTATAATCTTGATTGACTGACCTTGTAAATCTGTCATTTGGCTTGCTGTGGGGTTTCAGTTTCTCAGCAACGAGCAGAAGCGTTTCTATCTCCACATGCACAAAACCTCATTGTATCTCAAGACATCAGACAATGAACGAGACGTGCTGCTTGGGTTTGCACGACGAGGGTTTGCCAAATAGGAGTTTTTAGTTACATTTAACTCTAGAGCACAGCCAAGCCGTCCGACTGGAATGGAAACTCAAAGCCCACAATCAAGCGCGATTACAGTACAAGTTTTTCTTCACTTGCTTTGCTGTTGATCTTCAGTGGTCAGGGTGTTAGGGGTACAGGTAAATCGGTTGCTCCTGTATTTTATTAAAAAAAATTTTTTTTTGCTTGCTTGGCTCATCATACACAAGCGTATTAAACCAGTCAGAGAAGAACTCTACAGGGGCGAGCGGAGCTAATGATTCACACAGCATCTAATTAAATCTCTCCTACTGATGAAGGGGAAAAAAGGATGTTGTTGTTGTGTGGCCGGGATGGATCGCTGGGTCTGAAGGATGCTGCGCGGTAACCTTCCAACCTTGATGTTTACTACGAGTGCGGATAGGAAAACAGGCACGTAGTTTATAAAACGAACTCCCAGTGTCGGACCGGATTGAATTCGTGGACAGGTGTCTGTCACGTTATTTTGTTCGTTTCATACTGCATTAAGTGATACTCATCTAAATGACAGAGATGGGAGCGTCTGCACAAAGTTCGCTTTGTTGTCATATAGAATAATTGAATCAAGGAATATAAACCATTTCTACGGTATCCAGAACTAGAATAAGTGAACTTGTTTTTCTGGCTTATTTTCTTTCCTAATATATTTGCAATGCAAGCAAATTTCTGCCCCCTTTATTATAGACACTCATTTTAGACGTTGTGTCCATGCTTGATTAATTGCAAGCTACAGTATATAGGCATAACATGTTTGTAGGCTGTAATAGTGCTGGACAATGTATTAATACAGTATAATATTGCTATTGTTGTATTTTTTAATATAACAAATGACCAAACATAGTTTAAGAGTTTAGTTTATATATATATATATATATTATACCACATTCAAGCCTTCCTCCAAGCCTTGTTTGGGCCATTGAAGGTGTTCCTGGGAGGCCAGTGTTTCAGCCATGAAGCTGGCAGGCTGATCATGGCTCCGCTGTACTGAAATAACTTTCTACTTTTGTGGAATCCAAGCACTTGTGCAACACTTGGATAAGTACATTAGTGTTGCAGGGGAGAGATAAAGGTATTTCTTTCCCCTCAGAACTGTGTTCTGTTATTCTGGACAATCAAAAGTCTCGGTTTGATTTGAACATCCATTTTAAGGCACAAGGCGGGATACACACATTGGATCAGGTGCCGAACGTACATATACATGCACCATGAGCGAAAAACAATCGACCCAGGCCGCATGGAGTTAGATTATAGGAGGAAACACATCAGGCATGAGGCAAACATGTAAACTATACTCATAATGACCTGAGCTGGGATTTGAACCCACAACCATGGAAGGTTAAGGTGATAACCTTTCCTAACCTAGCCTATTGTTCCACCGTACCGAGACACATATCATGTGCTGTAACTAGAGGTACCTTAATCGATCAGCCCGTGACCGAAATCGACCGGTTTTCAGCTTCATCCGTATCAACTGGGATCGGCCGATCAGCCTCGTATGTAACTGATCCTGTGCCTATAGCGCACACGCTTTTGTTGCTTATACAGTACAGTATATAAAAACCCTTTTCATGCAGAATATGCCTTTCTGTACCAGCATGTCAATTTGAACAAAATATAAACCACCCCCTTGGGATTAAGTAAAGTACGTTCTAATAACGATTACGCCATGTAAAACTAATCTAATTTAATTGAGACTTTAAGCACAACTTTTCTCATTATCTCAGAAGTTTGAGTTTCCCTCAATCCTATATCTGTATAATTAGTTCGCTCTTAAATGTTAGAGCAAGCATTACTTCGCACATTGGTACCATTTGTTCGTTTATCCTTTTTTTATCCTTTACTTACCAGGAAAGTCTCATTGAGATAAACAATCTCTACGTCCATAGAGCCGTATGCGATATAGCAGCACGTACAGTTTAACAAAGACAGAACTGACATATTAGGCCCTCTACCTGGCCTTATTAGTCACTGTAGCACTTGCTTGTAGGAAGTAAGAGAGTGAAAGAGCAGCTATACATAATTTTAGACCACGCATCCGTTCCCGCAGTCGGACCAGTGTGTATTATTAATGGCCCCTACTAGAGTATGAGATAACGTTCGCCAAGACGGACTTTAAAACCGAGACTAAGTGGATAGGGGGGGGGGGGGGGGGGTGATGAGGACAGGAACTGGTCTTCCAGGTTGTCAATTGATCTCCGAGCCATGCAGGGAGATTTGAGGAGTTCTGTTACCCAGCGTGTCCTGTTCTGGTGTCCCGTGTGGTGCTCCTGATATTTGCACCAAAAAGGCCTGACCTTTCTGGGAGGAGGAGCCGTGCTGAGATTTACTCTGCAGGTAGTCCCCGGTCGCGGGACGCACATCCGTTCTTCACCCACGCGCCTCGAGGAGGCGGGACGGGTAGCGGAGCCGCAGTTTGGCAGCCGAACGGCGCACGGCGTGGTTTTTAAAGCTATAGGTACTAATTAAGCCTAAAGTTATCGTGTTTGTCATGGCGAAGTAGATTAGAGACTTATTAAGATGGTTATATCGTTGGAGGAGTATGATATCCGACTGCGCCTGACAAAATAATAATAGCCATAGTAATAGCCATACATCAGCAACAACGAAATAAATTTGAAAAAGAAAGCTCGCGGTGCAAGCCCAAATACCTCGTGGTGTACTGTAGGAGCGGTCTTGGTGAGCCGCCAGAACGGGATTAATCGCAATTTGTCAAAAAGAGAAATCAGGGTGAGCGTGACTTTGAAGTCGCCTAGCAGGACTCCAAGGCTCTAAAAGCATCTGATCAGAGTCTGCTAACAGTGCGGCTCCGCAAATGCTCTACATTCAGAGCAACGGGAGGCAGACTGTGTCAATATCCATCATCTATTCCGGCCCTGGTGCACGTGACAGACAGACATACATCTTACCCTGCCTGCGTCTGCCTCGCGCTGAGAAATGTTTGGCGTATCTTTTAATTGACTAAGAGCTCGGATGAAATATTTTTACCCCGGTCGTATTGTGTCGGACTGCAAAGCGTTTATTCTTACTTTTCACGAATTTCAATGAAACCTGAAAAACGATGCTCTAATGTGTGAGTCCTAGATAAAAGGACCTTGAAGGTAATAAATTAACAACCTGGCTATCTTTTGTTTTTTGGAACGCTAAGGAATGCGCGAGAACTGAGAACGGAACGTAATTAAAAAGGTGTGCGCACGCAGTTTAGTTACCTTTACGGGAGAAGTTAGCCAAAAGAAATTCGAAGAGGTTTGGAGGGGGTGAAAAACGCGCTTTTCGGATCCTTTCAGCCATCCGTGCTTTTTTGTTCTAAACCGGCGAGATGTTCTTGACATGACAACTTCTGTTGGGACGCTGACAGGAAAAGAAAAACACATCCCCACCTGCTTTAATTACTCCTAAAGTTCTTAACCTGTTGACCTTATGTCACATATCCTGGCAGAAAAAGTGCATACAGGTCGTTGTGCCTGCTAACCTTCTCCCAAAGTGACACATGCCTGCGGGGTCGTCAGCATCGCTGCCATTCTTAACCGGGTCAGTTTTCTTAAAATAACGTAGGTCAAACGCCTATGGTGTCCAATCCTAATTATTATTATTATTATTATCACAACCAGGCACCGAAGACAGCTGGAAACATGAGCATATACTGGAAGAGCCAGGTTACGTTTTATTTTGGTACATCCCGGAGTTACACTTTCTGCTCCGGTGGCTTAAAGATAACCCTGTGCCGATTGCGCAGCCTCCTGTTCGAGCATCAGGAATTCACGACGATCATCCTCACGCTTCAGGGCTCATCCCGAAAGCCGGAATTGTCCCACGCACCAATGGTGAATTGCTGACTCAAGACTTCCTTAGTATTAAAAGTTCTCCCACATATTTCTCAGAGCTGTGAATCATTCTGTAGCTACAGTAGGATGCGGATTTGATTCGAATTAGTTCGATAGCACCAATTAATGATTGTCTGGTTTGCCTTAAGGAGGTATATTTCATACAGGTTTTAAAGTATTAAAAGCTACTACAAATATCTAATATGAATGGAACTGGTGTAATTTGTGTTCTAGATTTTTTGTCTCATACAGTTCCTTAATCGTTTTTATTTATTTATTTATTTATTTTTAAACCTCTTCCAGTCCAGTAGGTGGAGGTATTGCACAAACTGCCCATAAACTATAAATTTAGAAGAATACGAAGCGATATTTCTAGAGCGTTGGTGGATCAGAAAGGGCATTCTGCGTAAGACCTGCGCCAAGTGGTTGTGCCAAGTGGTTGGTTTGACAGGAGCAGCCGTTTATTTATTTATTTTTAAAACAATTTGTCTAGTTTAGAGGATTTAACATTTGAACGGTTACAACAGTTCAATGAGCGTGAATCTGGCCCATTGATTCAATTAATTAAATCAATCAACAAATGATCTAATCAGTTGCGCAATCAATTCAGTCGCTCAGCTGTAGTATATTACTCTTAACGCCGCAGTGATAACGTCAGAATTAAACCTGGGTGAGCGTTAAGAGTTCGGTTTTTATGGGGCAAGGATTTATTTGTAGGCAAAAGGTCAAAAGAAAAAAGAAAAAGGACATAAGTTGCATCATCGAATACCGAATACATGTGGGAAAGTGGAAATATACCTTTGACATTAATGTTGGCAAGAGATCGCGTGTCCTCATGTGCCGGAGCACTGCAACCTTTCATAACCTTTTAACTGGAAGAAGTCCAGTTCGAGTTCTATGAAGAATTCGAATCCCTCACACTTCTAGGAGCAGAAAACGGAACGCAACGTCATGAATCCAGTATAAGCTTCTGATCGCTGTCATTTTTTCAAGCGTTCACGAATGTCCTGCACAAGACCAGTGCTGCCATTTCGCCGCTCATGTGAGCAGGACAGCTGTGTCTGAGCGGCGTCCTTTCAACCTTTCTCGAAGCAAAGGTCAATCTGGCACTTGAGTCGATTCTTGGGTTTCAAAACAAGCCCCTTTCTCTCAGTGCGCCTCGAAAATAGAAACAGGAATATAGCATGCCGCGATTTCTTGCCAGCTGTTAACAGACGAAAGAGCAACTTGCGATGGTGTCTGTCGCGCTCCGCTGTTTGTTTTTTGCCAAAATTTCGGCTTTGAGGAAGACTTTTAATTGAAACCTTTTTTTGTTTATTATTATTATTATTATTTTTTAAATTGCTGACGGTCCAACAATCTTTTTTCCTTTGTATGCCCTGACATTCCTCGTCAGATGTTTTAAAGACGGTATGTTCTCGGCCAATGAACGGAACAGTGCGTTTGAATGATGCTAATATTGTAGATGTGCCTGGCCAGTGCTGGAATACTGAAATCACTATTCGCGTGTTTACGTTGCACCATGGGAAAAGGGAAAGAATGTAAATGACAGGAAATGATCAGATTGGATGAGCCTACTTAGTGGACAGAAGCGCTACTTGGGTGGCTGTGTTGATGTTTCGAATATTTATACGCCGTAGATTCAATAACTTAATAAATTCTCTATTATTTTTATCAAGCATTTCGATAACTGGAAGAAAATGCAAGTATGTAGTTAGCGGCCGGTTAACCGAATACCTATTAATTCCATTTATTTATACTGATAGTTTATGATAGTCCAGATGCTTCATGAGATTTCTTGTGCAATCCATATATCTATGAGAAAAAAAATGTGGCAATATGGCAGCACATGACCTACAGAGCTCTCTGGAAGTACTGTAACACTCCGTTTATTACACAGTTTTGGAGCCTTGACTGACCCCTTGTGGTGCCCTTCGAATAAGGAATACTGGAGCACCCCCAAACCTTGGACAAAGGATGTAATCTGGGGTCTTTAAATTTAATAAATATATATTCTTTACAAGCTGTAAGAGTTATGTATAGGTCCTGTATATGCGGTCACGGTGTCTCTGTGTACAGTACGTGCATACAATGAAGGCCACATCCAACCCCTGCTGAGCATGCAGGCGGCTCAAGGACACTGCACCTTCAGAGTGTATTACAATCCCAACCTACAGAAGAATGAAAAAAAAAAATAAGAATCTTTAATATCTCAAACACTGTTTTCTGTCCTGCTCGAAGAGCGCCGTCTACGAAAGTGCTTTGATTTAATTACTGCAATCCATGTTGTCTTAGACTGAGGGCACAGACGGATGCTGACTCCAGCATGTGAATTAGTCCGAGCTGGGCCGGTGCCATGTTCCTCGGCTGTCGTGACTCAATGACACGCATCCCAGACCCTTTCTCTCCTTTTCTCACTTTTTCCACCTAGTCACTTCAGTCAGGCAGAGCAGAACTAAGATGATCCGTCTGTTGTGTTTATTTCGTTGTCCATAACGTTTTTCTGCGACAAAGCATGATCGAAAGCATTCTTCCCAGGCTTCCCAGGTTGCCTCAGAGACGTTAGCTTTGTGACGGCCTGGAAATAGTACCTGCATTGTCTCTACCCCCCCTCCCTACCAGTACCACCACCACCACCACCATCACCACCCTCCCTAGCAATAGTCGTGACAGCAGCAGGTACAATTACCTCAGCATCTCCTAGGTGCCACATGCCCCCACTGGTGTTAATTTGAGCCTATGCTGCAGCTCCTATACCAGACCGAGGAAACCGTGCAAGGAACACGTGACACGCAGAGGGCGCGCTAAGAGTCACACACGAGGATCTGAAACCGGAGCTGGGCTACTCGCGCCACTCCTGTGAAAAAGATCCGGCTTGGCTCGGAGACCTCAGGGGTGCTGACAGCCTTTTGGATCTCCTGCTGATCCTTCCTCTGCTACATCTTTGAGTAGTAACACACACACACAGGCAGACTTGGATCCGGAGTCTTATTTTTGCCCGACTGCCAGACTAGCTTATGTTTCTACAATCCACAAGTCGTGTAAATTGTGTGAGGCTGAGTTTTAATGTATCATAATGATGACAGGTTATATGGGATGAACAGGTCCGGAAATGTAGTTCTTCAGTATAACTGGTTCGGCCACAAAATCTGGCTTCGATGCCAATTTATTTATCCATTAACATTTATGCATTATTACAATTTATCCATTGTTTTACCGTAATTGGTTCTGAGAAATAGGGAAAAACACGGTTGCTTCATGGTACATCCTCTTTTATCTTATTAGCTGATATGTCTCGCTCGTAGCCTTGCCCTATGGAGGACACTGACAGGCCAAGACACACTGCCACTTAGATGTGATGAGACTCGCGTCCTTGCAGAGCATGAGAGGAATTATTCATTAATAACAGTTCCTGGCATGTTCTTCTGTTATCCTCTTGATAGTCTTGGCAGGTAATTATAAGCTTTAACCCGTATCCCAGTGATCCTGCCTTAGCATCAATGCACAACACATTGATGCATCTCACACAATGTGTGCGTGTGTGAGACAGGCATGACGGTGTCCGAAATGAATGAGGCTATTTTAAATAAACAGGCATAAATGTAGAATTGAAAATGGCGCATCAGGAAAATCGCAAGAACTCTGCATCATGTTCCTCTGCATTAATCAATGCTCCATTGCATTAAAGGATGATACAAGATCAGTCCCACTTCTGGTTTTCCCCCCGTAACATGATGGGTTGGTGCCGCATTACTGTGTCCTTACTCTGAACGAGTGACATATGAATTGACACTGAATACAAATTTAAAGAATGGTTCCGAATTAGCTGCTTTCTTTATAAATGTCTGGCTCGGAAGCATTCTCATCACTGCCCTGGGGAACAGATGGGAAACTAGGCTCTCATATCCTAATCTTACTAGAGCTGCAAGCTCCATCAGCTGTGGCCCTGGTGTCCGAAAAAAAAAACCTCCATATGGTGCTACAGCGCCAGAGTATTTCTAGTGTTACTTTCACCCAAAAAAGTTCTGAGTGAATCCAAGTGAGCTAATCTGATATGGCTGTGGATTTTCCTTGAACTCGATCTGCTACAGTAGGTGAAAAAGACTCTGAAGATATAATGTGCCACTGATGCCACATAATCTTTGCTGGATTTGTCTCCAGAGTTCAGGACACGCTGGGAAAGTCTGATTAATTTAACTAGACTGCAATAAGAACGATCATGCCTAAGGGATGTAACAGGAAAGATGCATGTGTGTATGTATTTGGCTTTGGTTTTCCACTTAAGGAGCACAAGCAGAAGTGTTATTGGGTTTGGTTTGGTTTGGTTTGGTTTTGCATGTCTTGGCGGTTAATATTCACAACGCTCATGCCATCTGGGATAAAATTCGTCATATTTGTGTGTCCACATTCATTTCAACCAGTTGATGCCAGACACCTACTTTAGCACCATTAGCATGCGCTGAGGTAAAAAGTCACATGAATCCCGATCTGTCTGTTCACCCGACCAGGTATCGGATCTAGGTTCGCATCCGATCTCATAAAACATCAGATTTATGTGTTCACACTGTCCTAAAAAAAATCTGATCTGTATTACATCAAGGTAACAGATTTGAGGCACTTCAGGCTGGTAATGTGAACATAATGAGCCTATTTAACTTCCTTTTTTACACTAGCAGCCTGATTTCTGTCCTGTTTCCTTCCCCCATCCGGTTCCTTCAAATGAATCGTGAGACCCTGAAAAGTCATTTTCCTAAGAACTGACTTGAGCTCACCATGATCGCATTACTGTCCTGGTGCGTTTAAGGGCACTAGGACACGGCCATTTTCCATCTTAACTCCACCACCTGCTGGGCTCAGATGTCGCAGTGTTTTGTTAACGAAAATGTTTTGCTAGGAAATGTACAACTTGTATGTCGTTTGCAAATCATAGTCTTTTTTTTTTTTAGAGATGAGATTTCCGAGAGTTTCTGAATGCCAGAAGATAATTCTTTAAAAGGAAAAAAAGACATAAAGCTTCCTTCCGGCCTGAATCTCTGGCGTGGAGTCTTTTATCAATCATACTTCAGCTTACGACAGAGAGGAGAATGGCTTTTCCACTGTAAGCTGCTGCCCCAGATCTTCCTTTAACTGCCCTACTTCTATCTGTCTGCAGTTAATTTCGACTTGCTGCAAGACTGCGGTAGAAAGCTTGTTCAGAAACTACCAGAGAACAGCGCATTTAATCAGCGCTTAAAGCAGGTAATGGGATGTGCCACCTATTCGGGGGTTCATCCAACGAAATCAGATTAGTCAGTAGCGCCTCTAATATCTCATTCAGGCCTCATGAATAAGCTGCAAACCTCTTCCTGCCCGGGCCAGCGGGTTGCTGCGGACCAGACCGTCTGTGAGAAAATCCATTTAAGAGTAGCGTCAGGCTCTGTCTAGGAGTAAGCTTAAAGGGGGGGGGGGGGGGTCATGTGGTTGTGAGTGGTGTGTGTTTGTGTATGTGTGTGTTTGATAGAGTAAGCGACGGCGGAGAGAAACAGTCAGTCTTGGCCCGTCTGCATTTGGCATCAGCAGTGTTTAATGCCTGGCCCGTCACAAGCAGCTTGTGTAAGCCAGTCATCAGACCAAGGATAACAGCTATATATAACATACCTTAGAGAGCTGTACGCTGAAGGGGAACAGGACGCACAGATAACACCCTATTAACTCAGGGGTGAAGAAGAAGGATGAAGAGTTCACGAGTTTAGTCAGTTGATGACAGGAATCCCCCAAGCATGAGGTACTTATGCCTTGTAGCATACCAGAAACGCTGTTCAGTATGCTAGAACGTAGTGTAGCTGTTAAGTCTTTCTTACAGAGACATCGATTGAGTTACATATCGTGATTCTTTTGTGTGGCAATTCATGTATCGCCAAACTGACTCCAAAATCGCCTTTTTTACAATAATTTTTTCATTCATACTGTCTATGTTGAGTGGTAAAATGTTGCAGTTCCGCTGTAATCCTGCAGATGGCACACTCTAAACCAGTCACACATTGACAGGCAGCATAGGATCCGATGTGGTACAGTAGGAGCGATTTATTTGCGAAGTTTGTTTAGAATCTAAAAAAAATAATAATAACAAATCGGGATATTTATAAAATCATGATACTATCATAATACGTAGTATCGCAATACGAATTGAATCGGCACCTAAGTATCGTGATAATATCGTGGCAGGTGATAGATTTAATCTCTTATATATAATCCTGCATTTTGCAATTTGCACAATTCCAGTATTTCTAGTGATGTATATGTACTGTATATACACTGATCAGTCATAAAATTACCACCACAGAACATTAATACATTGTGCACTAGTAAACTGGTTACAGAATTATGGGCAGCCGAGGCACGGGGCGACCGAAGGCCAGCACGTCTGGTCCGATCTCATCGAAAAGCCATTTCTACAACCTGCAACATCCACCACTTGTGTCCTGATGCCAGACTCCACAGCAGATGTTTTGCTGAGTCATGCTACGTGCGACCACTATACACTACACTACACCTACACTATACTGGACATTACTGTATATATATATATAGATTCAACTACTAGTCACATGTACCCTACAGGGTAGGCCAGGTTACAGTGGCCTGGGGCAGATAGGGTTACGGGCCTTGCTCACGGGCTCAACAATGACACCTTGGCAGTGCTGGGGCTCGAACCCCTGACCTTCCGATCAGTAACCCACAGCTTTAACCGTTTGAGCCATAATGTTTTGCATTATAATATTATGACGGATCTGTGTACATCATTGTTATCCATTTTGATACATGCTAAACAGCATTTCGTTGCTGCGTAATGTAAAAGTACTGTCGTGTACACCGCAATTTCTTCTCACCATTTGTAAATGTGCTCACACAAAAAAATACACAATCACAATGCAAATGTGCAGACGTCCTCATATGACGACATCCGGGTATCAAGAGGTTAATCTTGACGTGCAAGCTTCACACGAGCATGGTTAACACGGCTTCATACGAGTGTGGCATGTACGAGTGTGTCCACACACTGCGCTTCCTGCCAGATAGCACTCTATCCTACTCAGAACTGCAAATTTTTGCAAGTCTGTTTAATGAGCGGTAAAAAAAAAAAGAGGTTTTTGTTTAGGATGGACAGCGCTGAATAGGAGAGCGACAATGTCCGCACAATATTGTGCGCTAGCTAGTTAACGAGCTACTTAGTTAGTTTAAAAAAAACATATTGAATCCACTGTACTTTGTCAACTAAAATGCCTCTTCCCAGTTTTTCTGGTCTAATTCAGGAAAGTTTAGCCTCTTGATATCGTCGGGTGACCTCGCCGCAAGCCAGCTGCCCCTCTGCGTTCCCCTCCAGTGGCTTGACCTTGTATGGCTGTGTGCAGAAACAGGACTCATCGGTCATTGAGACTTGGCTGTATGGAAGGGGCAGTAAAGCAGTCGAGAGTGTGAGGGTGCTCAGGGAGGAGATTTTTTCCCTTTTATCTTGATGCCCTTTGATTGGGACGGAAACAGAAGCCGTCGTCTCGTCCTCGCCGTTAAGGGTGTGAAAGTTGTGACAGGTGTATCCGTTGTGTTTTTGCTTTTCAGATAAGGCAGGATTCCAAGGTCATCTCTGTTTTCATGGTAGAAACCTACAGCCGCGCTACAAGGACAACATCAAGGGCGCGGCGTTTATTAAAAATGATATACGAGACTTCTTAAAAAAGAATTTTATGAGATCCAATTGCAAAGGTTGAGTTCTGTTCGCCGAGGCGTGTAGGTTACGTTCATAATTGTATGATTTAAGGACCTGCACTATATGAATCGCAATGAGATGACGGTGGTCTGTATGCAGGCATCCGGGTTGCCGCGGTGACCGCTCGTGTATCGGTATCTCAGTTTATCAGTAACAGGGGAAATGGGACGGAATCCAGAGCAAACACATATAAGGTCATTGTTGGTATGTGAGTCACACCTCGTTGGCTTTCTCCGCTCTAACCAGTGCCAGCTCTGTAGCAGCAAGTGCTGATGTGCTTTATAGGTTCGGCATGGCCTTGCATGCTCGCCTGCTGCAGTCTGTGCACAAATATGCGAGTGTTGCTATGTGTGTTCTGGCCCCACCGAGCGACTTTCACCCTCCCGCATCAAGGAGGATTTTATTGATTGATATCAAGTCTCTCCATAACATGGAGAGAAGGAAAGAGAGAGAGAGAAGAGAGAGGGGAGAGAGGTGGGCGGGGGGGGGGAGAGAAAGAGGAAGGAAGGACCAAAAAAGGTCACATAAAAAAAAAAAAAGACGGAGATATGTGAGACGGCAAGCATATGTTGAGATTGATTAGCTGCGGTCGCTTGGCCGCTCCTGAACGCTCGGGATGGGGTGCGCCGGAGGAGGAGGAGGAGGAGAAGAGCAAGATGACTCAGGGGCACGTGAGAAGGATGTGAGGAGAGTGCTAAAAAGAGCAGCAGGGTGGCTGTGTGTCTTCATGAAGCCTCTGGATACAGGACGAACACCTGCATTATCCGTGCATTATCTCATACTGATTTATCCACAACTCCTAGCGATCTGTCTGTGTGCTTGGAGCGAAGGCTGATATCTCTCATTATTACTGTTGTTTACAGTCACACGAGCCATTAATCTAGAACTGCTATAAAGGCATAACTGCATCTCGGAATATCATTAACCATCCCCGGCTCATCGCACGGGTGTCCGGATCAATCGGGCCGACCCTCGATACGATAAGAGCTTACATTCCTGTTCATGATGCAAGACATTCTTTGGCAATAAATGTCTAACAATATCGCGATTCCGCGTCTCCATTCTCGTTTTTTAAAGCGGACTCGGGCTTGGACCTGGATCAGCGAAACCGATCCGAAGGCTGGAGTCAGCCTTTGTGAAACGGAGACGGGTGGACGGAGTGGACGAGCTCATCAGGAACGCATTTGAGAGGCCGTATAGAATATTCATGCTTCGACCTCTGCGTCAAACCAGGCCAGGCAGGGACGACAGCAAAAGCTTGAGCTGTTAAAGGGAGGAATGCATAGCATAGCATGATGGCGGACATCAAGACAAGCTCGTTTATTATTTTTTTATTTATTTTTTTTTTTTTTTGTCGCACCCCCTTGGGGTTTGAAGCACTTCCCTTCTCACAGTACTCACTCTCTCATGTGTGAACACGTACTCTCGTCGTTGTGCACACACACACACACACACACACACACACACACACACACACACACACACAGTTTGTTTCTGCATGTCAACGTCCTACAGATTGTCTTATTGAAATGTCTAATTTCCGATTCGTTGTTGCTAATAATAATAAGGTTTTGCTGATCGAGGAGACGGGCTCATATGATTCGCTGTGCTCGTGATACCTACCGCATATCTGTTGCTCAAGGCAAAGTGATACAGCTGCCTGACCGCAGGCCTGCTTATTGATCCCCCGAGAAGGAAGTATATTATTAGATACGGTCTTTAGGGGAAATGTCTCTTTGATGTAAGCCTGTCAGGCTGTGACTTTAATCTTACTCTTTTTCTCTCTGTTTTTTCTTTTTCCCAGTATGGGGAAGAGGAGGTGTGCTCCGACCGCCTGGACACCGATTTCCCCGACTTCGACCTCTCTCAGCTAGACGCCAGCGACTTCGACTCAGTGAACTGCCTCAGCGAGCTGCACTGGTACAATGACCACTCAGGCAGCTCGCCCGCCTCCATACAGTACAGCGCAGGGGACGCCGAGCTCTTCGAGGTCAGACCCCACATTCTGTGATTCTCTGTCTCCGGTTCTGATCTAATCTTAGCGCATTACGTAGCTATTCCCACCGGAAAGCCTTCTCAAAAAGCCTCGTTGGGTTTTAAGGGACGATCCGGACCCGGTTCAGATTATGGCAGTTTGTCAAGAATGCGACTCTGGAGGTCAGCTCGGAAAAAAAAAACAAAGTGCGTCGCCGATGATTGATCATAGAGAGATGTTGTGTCTAATGCTAATTCACTCTTCGCATCATGTAATTCAGGACGGCGATTGATTTTTTTTTTAGGCACAGAGTACTGCGCTATTTTAGGTGCCAGGGAAGCTATCGATCGCCACGTCAAGTTCAATTAACCTTCAGGTGGGACCAAATTCGGGAAGATAGCTCGCGCATTATGAGAGTCTAGTGACGTGGGACGAGGTTAGAGATGAAAAAAAAAAAAAGTAGTAGATGTTGCCACAAGTTTTCTTCTTGCGCTTATCAGGCCTGGGGGCACCTAAGCTTCGAATCGATCTTTACACAGTAATCAGATAGCTGCACTTTCCCCAGAGCAGGATGTGCAGATGGACCAGTCACTTGGAGGTTATCACCTGTCTCTCTCTCTCTCTCTCTCTCTCTCTCTCTCTCTCTCTCTCTCTCCTTCTCTCCTTCTCTCTCTCTCTGTCTCACCTCCTTTGCAGACGGAAGAGGAGAACGCGGCGCTGCTCGCCGCCCTCACAGACAGCCTGGATGGCATTGTGGAGGACGGGGTGGGGGGGCTCTCCGTGTTCTCCTCACTGGGTGAAGACCCTGAGGAGGAAGAGGAGGAGGAGGAGGAGGAAGAGGATGACGAGCTCCTTTTGGAAAGTGAGCCTGTCCAAGGCTCGCTGAGCCCAGAGACAGAAGACCCGTCTCTAGTAAGAACCCTTCCTTCCTGTTTAAGGTGGATTTGGATGGGCCTCTGACTACCCCACAGCATGGGTATGATAGGCAAAACAGGTCTGAATTTTTCTCATTTTGGGATTTTCAATTCTCTTTAGCAACCGCACTAATAAGAATCCTTTCCACAGGCGGGGAGTTGGAGCACGACACATGCTACACTTTTTTTGTTTGTTTGTTTGTTTTTTAGGATTTCGATTCTTGCTCTGATTGTTTCTCTCCTCTGTCCCTTTGTCTTTGTCTTTCCTGACCTCTTTTACTTGCTTGTTCAGGCGAGTTCTGCAGTTTTCACACCTGTTCAGAGAGGTTCTACAGATCTCTGACGGAAAAAAAAAAAAAGAAAAAGAAAAAAAAAAAGCATGATGTTTTCCTTTCTCCTGCTCCCTGCAGCCTATTACAGCCTGACTGTTTGCTTAGTGCATTATGAAAGCGGGTTTTTGGACACGTTTTATTTTATTCCATTGATGCTTTTGAATCAGTACCATGCTACACTCTGATGAACAACTTGAACACGACATTTCTTTTCAGTCCATTAAATGAATTATGGGTCACAGGCTGTGTGAGTGTGTGTGTGTGTGTGTGTGTGCCTTAATGCAAAAAATGCACACAAATCCAATTTCAAGGCTTATTGAAAAGGCTAAAAAGAGCACGTTTTTCATGGTTATAAAGGTCTTATTGTCACCTCTGTGAAAGCAGCTAACTGAATGCCTGGTACCTTTTGCTTTTATTTAGACTTGAATGAAATGGGGCTAAATTACAGAATGGAAACTTGAGCAATAGATGCTTATGCAAGAAGAGTCTCAGTTTTAAAATGATGTTCGGATCGATGTCTTAATGGGTCTGAAAATGTTCCTTAAAAATTGTCGGGTTTTTTTTTTTTTTTTTTTTTGAAAGCATGCTGCACATAAAAACATAACCTTCCAACACTGTACGGTTTTATCTGACTTTTTTTTCCAGAAAAAAAAGTGTCCGGAAAACACTCGCATACTGTATGCATATGCATTTTTATACATTGACACGTCACATCGGATTATGGTTAAGAAGAGCATAGAGAATTGAGAATATGGTTATTATGCAATATTTATACTTCCTTACGCTTGCAGAAAAAATTGCACACTGTACAGCATCTACTGTACACTCTCTCTCTATATATACATTTCCAGTCTCGGAGGCGGAGGATTATTTCTATCTATATCATAACGATCACAAAAATAAAAACTCGCAGCACTCCCCTGACATTATGTTCTAGACAGGTGTGTTTTCCGTCTGGTCAGACATATAGATAATGGAGGCTCCTTCCTCCTCCTCCTCCTCCTCTTTCTTGCGCCCCCTCAGACAGCTTTATCGCTTATTATGTCTGGGCAGCTGGATAATCTCGTCAAAGTTTCCGAGCGCCCTCTAGTGGCGAGTGCTGCCCGGGAGCCCGAGCCCCCTTTTCGAGGCCCTTCGCGTAGAAAACAAGGGCCGCATTGAGGGACCTTCGGGCACTGTGGGGAGGGAGAGAGAAAGAGAGCCGAGCACATGTTCTCATGGAGTAGATGTCTTTGGCATGAAGGTGGCACTTTGTATAAGGCAATGGAAACACCCGGTGCCTCTTCACTTCCTTTAGTGGGCTCTGCCAAAGTAACACACTACCTCGAGATACAGAGAGAGTTATTTTCCCTGCTGGTTTCATCATCGCCGCACATCCCAGGTTACTCGCACAGAAAGCTGAAGAAAAAGTCTTGCATATACTGTACCTCTTCTCTCGCTCTCTCTCTTTCATTCTCTCATGTTTTTTTCTTCCCCTTGGCTCTCCCACCAGGGCAGTAGGAAGAATTGGTGCCACAAGCAGCTATTCATTCGTATGCAGTGTTTTAGTGACTGTGTGTGTATGTGTGTGTGTGTGTGTGTGTGTGTGTGTGTAGTGATGGTGGGGGGATCCTCATACAGCAACGATGCTCAGTACAGCTTAAGCAGTTTCACATCATGCTGCCTGAATTTTGATTTAGAGTTTTGTGATTCTTTGGCAGGAATCAAAGCAGTTAACATTTCTTGTGATGATGATGATGATGATGATGATGTGTTGCGTGGATTGATAGAGTGGCATGCCTGCTAATTAGTTGTCCCTCTCTCTCTCTCTCTCTCTCTCTCTCTCTCTCTCTCTCTCTTTTTCTCTCTCTCCTTTCCCTTCTTTCCTGTCTACAGTTGAAAAAGCTCCTGCTGTCGCCCCCGAATGTGCCGGTGGGTCTGGACTCGAACAGATTAAACAGCGCGCTCAGTAAGACTCAGCAACTCAAGTCTACTCGTCCTCTTCTAAAGGTGAGTCTGTTTCCTGGAGTAAAGTGCAAAACTCGCGCGTGTTAAACTGATACATTCCCGAGAACGGTGGCATCATGCGAACGAGTATTCCCGCCATCACGCCAGCTCTCCCCTGGCCTTTACCCGTGCGCGAAGAGGACGAAATAAACCGGCGCTGCTTAGAATTAGTAAGCTACGCCGCGCTGTATGTGTCTGTGCTTTGATGTGCCGTCGCTCCGCCAAGCCGAGTGCGGAATCAGCGCTGACTGCGACCATCTGTCATAGGAAAACCATGGCTACCGGAGGGGGAAAAGGGCAGCCCTGCTTCAGACTAAGAGCTCACACGAAGCCCGATTCACCATGTAGATTCTCCTAGCATGTTTCCAACTTTAGCCCGTAATCACAGAGTGCAAGTTCGACAAAGAATAGTCTTGAACTATGAAGAACGAAAGCCTGGGTGGGTTTTATTTTGGAATCGTATTCATTATATGCTTCGAAAGAAACCTCCATAATCACACTTCGCTCAAGAAAAAAAAGCAAGCAAGAGCTTCTTTTCTAACTCGGTAATTTGCAACAGGATTCATTGGTGTAGCGATAATTAGAAATCCATCGCATAAGATGGAAGACGTAAATGGAGTTCCAGAATGCAGTGCAGACAGGGACAGTGCTGGGTTTGACAAGTGAAGAAATGGCACGCTCGATGCACTTGGTGGTGGTGGTTTTTATCACCAATGTTTTGGAGAGCGGCGGCACGGTGGCGTAGAGGTTAGCACTGTCGCCTTGCACCTCCAGGGTCCGGGGTCGATGCGTGGAGTTTGCATGTTCTCCCCGTGCTTGGTAGGTTTCCTCCGGGTACTCCGGTTTCCTCCCATAGTCCAAAGACATGTAGGTTAGATTAATTGGCGGTCCTAAAATTGGCCGTAGTGTGTGATTGTGAGTGTGTGTATGTGATGGATTGGCACCCTGTCCAGGGTATACCCTGCCTCGTACCCTATGTCTCCTGGGATATGCTCCAGGCCCCCCGTGACCCTGAATACAGGCTTAAGCGGTATAGATGATGAGTGAGTGAGTGTTTCGAGACAGTGGACAGACTGCGGTGCTGCCGTCTCTCTGGTTTTGAGTAGAGATGAATGACGGACCGCATATTGATTATAAATATTGACATTTGAGTAATTCATGGAGATTTTTTTTTCCCTTAAGTTAGCATGGCCTGTTCTAATAAATGTCCATTTGTGTCCTCACAGAGGGACAGAACATGCACAGTGGAGAGGAAGCCGCGAGCGTTCAGGCCCGTCGGTCATCTCTGCACTGAGCTGCAACGCCACCTCACCCAGGAGGCCAACACTGAGGACACACCTACTGCTGAAACCGAGGAGGAGGAAGATGAGGAAGATGAGGACAGTGACTCGGAGGACGAAGAGGCAGAGGATGAAGAGGAAGAGGAGTCCTCATCCAGCAGCGAGGTGGAGAGCGCCGCGTGCGCCGAGCCGCTCGAGCCTCAGTTCCCGTCGGAGAAGGAGCGCCACTCGGTGGTGGAGCTGATCCGCTACATGCACACATATTGCGTACCATCGCGCAAGCAGGCCACCTGGGACCGCAAGGAGCGCGAGAACCAGACGCGCAAGACCAAGCCTGAAAACCCCGCAGTCTCTCGTAACGCCGTCCCCAGCTGTCCTAAACCTGTCCCACAACCCACCAGTAGAGGAACTAAACCCAAGATACCTTTTGTCCGGCGCCGAGAAACTAAAGCGCACTCGCTGCTCAAGGAGCTGCTCGAGGCTGTTGCTTCCTATGACGTGAGCAAGCCTTACAGGCTGCACAGCCCCCCGTACAGCCACAGCAGGACCACAGCAGCCCGGCCCAAAGCTGAGCACAAAGACCCAAACGTCGTCGAAGGATCTCAGGTGGCTGCCAAGCGGCCAAAATGCCCCGAAGTAGACGAGGGCTCGTTTTCGGTGCGCCGCTCCCGCCGATTAGCTTCCTTCCCGAGCCGGTTCGCGAAAAGACAACGTTCGAGTGGACACTCCAGTGAGGACGAGAACCCGGTGCACCACGCTGACATGGATTCCCCCGCTGAAGACAACGCTGAGAAAGCAGACTCTCAGAAAAGCCCGGAAACTCCGAACCTCTGCTGTAATGACGGTAAGAGACAGACAGAAATTCAGGAACTTTGACATCCAGCCATCATCCTCACAGCCCGTGTATGACTGTGTATGTTTTCCTGTTCTGTTTCTCTGATTGCAGAGAAGCGTGCCTGCCTCTGCCTGCCGCTGACTCCTAAATCCTCAGGGTGTGTATTCCCCAAACTCCGACTTTGCTGTAGAACTGGAGCCGCTCCAGGCTTCTGAATGAGTCTGGACGCCTCCCAAGTGACGTCTGGGAGACGCGTAGTGATGCCACACCTTTAATATCTGAACCTCCTTGCTAGACTTGTAGACTTGCAGCCAGATTGTTTTGCTAATTATAGATTATAGCTGTCCTGCTAAGTGACACAGATCGCTCTTCACTAAATGACATATTCATTTTGTTTATTACCAATTATTTTACGAGTTGCACGCTCAGCATGTTCAGACTGTTATGAAGCCATAAAGTTAATAACGCTTCACTCTCTTTTTGTCTTGATCAGAGATCCAAGCAGACCCTTTGAGCAGACTCTGTGTGTGGAACTGTGCGGCACTGCAGGTAATTTCACGCTCTCGAACCATCGTGTAAGTTCAAACCCCTGCCAGGGGAAGTCTTGTTCTCGCCGGATTAGCCATGTGATCGGGGAAGTGAATAATGAAGCAGAGTGTTGACTTACATCCGAGCCACTGGGTCAGACTGACTGACATTTACCTAGCTCATAGCGTGGTGTTGGTTTACGCCCGGGAGCCATTAGGTTATTAGCTCTAATGATTTATAAACATTAAGTTTTGTTGTCTTTTTTCAGGACTCACCCCGCCCACAACGCCGCCCCACAAACCCGTCGAGGAGGAGCTCTTCAAGCCAGAGGGCAAAGCCGACCTCCCCGGCAAGGGCCTGTGCGCGGTCCGGACGCACCTGCGGAAGCTCCCGGAGCAAACCGAGCTGTACGCGCAGCTGCGCAGCATGGGTCCGTCGGGTGAAATCCAGAGCAAGGGCGCCTACAGAGACCACGACTACTGCATGCTAAACTTAGGGGAGAGCCAAAAGCGGATTGCCGCCATCCTCCCGGGGCCCGTCTGCTACACTAAAGCCGAGGAGGACAAGACGGAGGAGAGGACCAGTCAAGGGGAGACGGAGGCCCGACAGTCGGATTTGTCCCCGGACCTCTCCCCACGCCAGCCTGTGGAGACAGGACAGCCCTCGCCTGCCTGCTCACCCACTCCTGAGGCTGATGCTGAGAGCCCAGACTCATGCCAGCCACCGTCACCCTGCCATCAGATCAACCTCAGGTACTGTAGTTCTTCAGCCTCAAAAACAAATTTTTGCCTCGTTCTAAAATGTCTCTCTAAATGTAACCGTCCTCTTTTTGTTTGCTTATAGCTGTGAGAGCCACTGTGACAAGCAGAGCAATAACACTACACATGGACAAGAGGAGGAAGGGGTAAGTCGTGTTTGAGGCTCCATAATCTACTGTACATTAATGCATTCAGATCAAATAAACTCACTAAAAATGACTGTCCATTTTTTATTATCTTATCATTTATATTGAAGTATGACCGCTTATAATCTCGTAACCTTTTCCGGGTTTCAGGACAAGTGCCAAGTATTGTACATTCACAATCTGCCGAGCGGCGTCACGCAGGCCGTCCTGCGCAAGCGCTTCAAGGCCTTCGGCGACCCAGAGGACCTGCGGGTGCTCATCAAAAAAGAGTACGCTTAAACCCTTTCTTACTCGGGTTGTCATTCGCGAAGGTATACGCAGGAAAGCGTACGATCCTAACCTGTTTTTGTGTGTGTGTGATTTTAGGGAGCGCTGCGGAGTCATCACTTTCCGGCAGAATCAGAGCGAGCTGAGTCAGAAGCACAGGCGCCATGACTCTGCGGGTCAGTACGCAGGAAATGGCAGTCGGAGGTTCAGCAGGAAGCGATACATAGATTTGGGTAAGACGGATGAAGATGTGGGAGTCAGTCTTAGTGTGCAACGAGCTCTAGAGATAAGCAGTTAATGGAATAATACACATGTAGTCTTTTTATCTGTATATGTGGAACAAGTTTAAGGAACAAAATAATGCTTCTGTTATGTGATGAGAATGAAAATGTAATACTGTACCGTACTATATTACATCGTGTTTTATTATGTTAAATAGTTTGCCAAGTCTCTGATCACAGACTCTTTTGATCTTTTATGGAGTCGAGCTTTTGGTGTTGTTTCAAATGTACAGTAAATGTTGCCTAGTGTACTTCCTAATTCAAAAAGGGGGAGGGGTTTCTCAGGATATAACATGAATTATTGGGCTGGAATTGTCCAACACATTATTATTAAAACCTGGAAAGATCAGGTGATGCAGATCCATCAACGTCATGAAAGAAATCGAAATATGACTGAAAAAAAAAAGAATGAATAGAGATCACTTAAACGCTTGGTCAAGCTGCATCGACGGTTTAATCAGCAGTGGAAATCAGCGCCATGTTTAATAGTGAAAATAATAGCGACAAGACTTGTTAGTGAGACTAATAAAAAAAAAAAGGCTTCAGTTTAAAGATTGGACTTCTGATCAATGGAAACAAATGAGTCCAGATTGACCCTATCAGCCGATGCACCCATCATGCATAGCGCCCACTGTACTGTACAAGCCCCTGCAGGCATTATTACGTTTGTGTCCTGGGGTTGCCTCCGTTGGTCGGGTCTAAGACTCAGCAGCGCTTTGTGGCAATAAAATGAAGTCAGCTGCTGACCTGCGTGTACTGAATGACCAGGTCATTTGTTCTTCCCTGATGGGATTGCCACGCCCCAGGACTCAAATTGTGAAAAAGTGCTTGTGGGAGCATGAGGAATCATTTTCACACACTGTGGGCTGTATTCAAAAATTTTCAGGTGACTGGATGGAATTTTAGAGTTTGGGACTTTTTTTAGATTACAAGAAGAAGAAATCTCTCAATCAGTACACCATACAGGACTAAACCATTTTGCACATTCACACGTATGGACAGTTGTCTCTTTGCACTCATTCTGGGACACTTGTGGACACTGCACACCTGCACATTCATGCACATTTACATATTTCTATTTGATTCCTTTGCTCGTTGCACACAAGTCACTTTAAATAAGACACTTCCATGCATATTTGCACACACCCCGGACATTTCAATTTAAATTCCCACTTCATTTCCATGCTAAGGTTTCTTTATTATTTCTATATTTGTACATTATTGCATTTCACCGCATATGGTTTTTGTATGACTGTTTATGTGACATAAAATGTTTCATTTTAATAATTATTCAACTATATTGATTAGATCTTGAATGTTCACTTGACTTAAAACTCAAAACATTGTGCAACTGTGCTTTGCGTTTGTCCGTCCAGATGAGGCAGGTCCCGGTCCAGTGAAGAGCAAGTACGACGCTCTGGACTTTGACACGTTGCTTAAGGAGGCCCAGAGGAGTCTACACCGTTGATACGCCTTACTGACAGCTCAGCGATCCTCGCTCCTGAGCCACCTCTCGACCTCAGCCCAGACTCCACACCTCATGTTTACATTTTTGAACGTTGAATTCGGGGGGAGGGGGAGGGGGGGGGGTTAACAAAAAAACAAAAAACAAGACCTCGGACCTTCTTATTGAGGCTGGAGCGCTGCTGAGGCACGAGGACAAAAGCCGAGAAATGAAACAAACGAAAGAAAGAAGTGTGCGGACGTCGAACACTAGCGGTCTCCTCCGAGCGGCCCTGGCTTTCTGTAGCAATCTCTTGCTCTCTCCGTTTGGTCGTCGTGACGTCTGTGCGTGTGTTGCTTTTCTCGCTTCGTTTTTTTTTTTTTCTTTTCTTTTCTTTTTTAAACCTTTCGTCACTTTTTCGGTGGAACTGCAGCTTTCACCGATTTTGTCGTACAAGTATGTAAATGATATTTGCTTTATATTAGCAAAACTTTGTGGATGTTTAACTGTGTGTTACAATGACAAAAAGTGTGTTTTTGGGGGTGGGGTGGGGAGGGGGGACAACAAGAAAAAAAAAACTCCTTACAACATAGAGTTTACAAATCAAAACGGAATGGAAAAAAAAAATCTGTCTTTTTTTTTTTTTGTCATTTTAGTGCTTCCTTATTTCATCTATGCACTCAAACGAGGTAGCGCTTGTGGTTCTCTTGCCTCTCCCCTCCGTCTGTGGCTGGGTTCTTGCTGCTGGCTGCCACATATAACAAGCAATGGAGCCCGAAGACCTGACCAACTTTACTGTACTACTACTACTACTACTACTACTATTACTATTATTACTACTACTGCTACTACTGCACCGTTCACATTTACCCGTCGTATCCACAAAGCTCCCAGCGTGTCAGGTACTACAGTAGGTATGCAATCAATGCACTTAGATGCAAAGTGTCCTGTTTAGAATGAAGAGAAAAAGAAAAAAAAAAGCATTACATTAGTAAAGTCTGCCAAAAAAAAAAAAAAAAAAAAAGAGAATATGAATGTTGTTCAGTATGTGCTTGTAAAACATCCCATCAACTCAATAGCCATCGGAATATGATGAGTGTCTACGGGTAGAGAGGAGGGCCGTGGAAATCCGGGAGGAAGTTCTTTCCAAAGCTCAGTCTCCCGAAGAGATACCAGAGCGGTATCTCCGTTGTTTACATCTCCCTCTCTCACATGCTCTCTCTATACTCAGTTTTTTTCTACTCTCTCCTATGGAATAGGGGAAGGTCTTCGGGTTTTTCTAGCTCTTGCCTCGTACTTTAAACTCTTAAGTCTGTGTTTGGAGTGTAACAGTGTATCCCGCCTGTATCCGAGTGTGCCGTCTCTGTGGTTTTTTTTTTTTCTTTTTCTCCAGGTTCTGGGATAAGCTCGACCGTCATTTTCACGAAGCTGGGAGGCACTCGCGTGTTTTTCTTTTCTTTTTCTTTGTTTAATATGAGTCTATCCTGGAGATCCTGTCTAGTGGAGCCATGTGCTTTTCAATGTGTGGGTGTGTGTGGGTCTTTCTTATGCATGATCCCTGCCTCACCTGTTTGAACCAATCACCTCCTCAGTAACACACCAGGAAACCGAATGTTTACATCAACCCGAATCCTCCTTTCGACTTCAATCGAGCGCACACTAAGTACAACACGCCTTATTCAGCGTTAAGGCTAACTCTATATCAGGATGTGCCTTTTTGGCCGACCCTAGATAATCGTTCGTACACACACTTTTTCGTAATACCCACATCGTTTAAAACTCGAAATTAAGTTACAGAGAGAAAAACAAACAAAACAAAACAAGAATGAGTGTTTGTTCTTAGTATGTATACTACTGAAGGAGGATAATGTGCTGTTTACATGACTATATATAGATCTATATATACATAGGTATATAATCTGTACATAGCCCTGTGTCTAATGTAAACATGACTCGTATACGGTTGTGTATTGTACAGCGACGTGTTCACGTGTGTTTCAAAAAAAAAAGAGAGAGAAAGAAGCAAAAAAAAAAAAAAACAGGTGTCAGGGTGTCTACTCGGGTGAAGGCGTGTTAATGGCGGATTCCGGTTTGAGCAATACAGGGGAGCAACGCAGAGGGATGCGGCTTCAAACAAGTCAAACTCCGTTGTACAAAGTATCCCTTTAGAAGAAGACGAACTATTTTCTGTTCTTTCTCGCTTTTTTAATTATAGTACAGATTTTTTTAAAAACAACAGATTTAAGATGCAATACATGTTATCAGAGACACTAGTCTTTCCTCCTAAGAGAAGGGATTTATTCCGAAAACGATTTCTTCGAGATGAGATCCTGTCCCGTACGCGGTGAAGTACTGACTGAGACCTGGACTGAAAACAGCTTCTCATTGAAAATCTGCAAGACTTTCAGTGTTGTGTATAATATCACCCCCAAATCTCTCTCACACTGTAGTGAACCGGTACGACTGGGAATCATGCGCGAGTAGAGCGCAAACGTACTGGGAGGGGATTATTGGTCCGTACTCGGACAGTCTAACGGGTCACGCGAAGGACAGTCCCGTCAAGAGAGCCTTAAACCAATAAGAGGGAAAACAGCTATTAAGTTTTTATTAATAATCTCTATCGTCCAATCTGTTTTCTTAAGTGAACTTTTTTCAATACAGCCATACAAAAAGATATATAGAGAACATATATATGAATCTATATGTATTTGTGTTGGTGTAGAAATATAAATATATATAATATATATATATATATATACATACATAGAAAATATAATTTCTTATAGAATTTTGACCATTTATTCAGCTTTTGAAAGCACTTCAATATGTTTCAGCATACGGTGTGAATCTAGAATGTATAGCCGGAGGTAATCCAAATGAAAAGGGAAAAAAAAAAAAAAAACTCCTCTTTAAATGCAATACATCTCCATTTTAGCAATCACTATTTGACCAAAAAGTATACTTAATGTGTGTATAGGTAAAAGTGCAGTACCACATTGAAACGTCTGAGCGAATGGCAGGACTTGTGTGTATGAGAGCAAGTGTGTGAGTGCATCTGTGTTTTTCATTGCTACAGTAAGAAATTCAAGGAAAGAAAGGAAAACCATCTTTCGTAACTGTTTTTGTAACCACGTCATTTTCTTCGATCTGAAAAATATCACAATATTGAAAAACATTTGTTCACAGATTGTTTTATCAGAAACAAAACAAAATTTATATACTCTACATAACGACCATAAATGTAAAAATTTAGTCCTGTTTTTTTTTTTTTTTTTTGTATTCGTTCGGCTCCTCAGCGAACGGACGTCTGATGTCTTTGTGGATTTATTGAAGCCAGTGATGGTTGTAGATTTGCTGCTTCAGTATCGTGTGTGTTTGGTGGAACTGAAATCAGCATCAAAGGGCATACGTTGATTTCCTTGTTGTTTCATTTCTCTTGATTTCTTTGATCTTTTTTTTTTGTTTGTCTTTACATCTAATGACTATCAAACTCACTATGATTTGACTTTTTTAATGTAGTTTTTTTTTTTGGTATATGGTAAATACTTCTAGTAAGATTTTATATTTTTACATATATTGGTTTTGATTTTTTTAGTTTTTTGTTTTATTCGTTTGTTTTTTGAGGTTTGTTTGTTTTTTATTTATATGCCACTTAGCTTGAATGTCTTTAAAATGTGTTTTTTTTTTCCTTCTTTGTATTGTGTGATTTCATATGTCTTGAGAATGGAGACAAATGCATTTCAGTATTTTTGAATTGTTGAAATCTAGTTTCCCAGATTATCTATATGGTGGAAATGATCTGATGCTATAAATTATATTTTAATTCATGTAAATAGTTGGGAGGGGAAAAAAAAAGACGTCAGCTTCCTTTTAAACGGAATACATTTCTCTTCTGAGATTGTTTACATTATTAAACTGTAGAAACTGATCCTCGTATACTATTAAAAAAAAACAACAGAAAAACATACATATATTCATTGATTTGGCTCCAGACAATAAAAAACGTCCTAATGAACACTGACAATGTGTGCTGTCTATTAATGCATGAGGTGAAGTCTTTTATCAGAGTTAGATTTTTGTTATGTGCTTCCTATTTGCAAGCTTGTCTTGGATTAATGTGTTATGCGCCGCACATAACTCAGTGGAGCACAAGGAAATGATTCCTGGAATGAGCAGGGTGGGTTGGACTGGAGTTTAAGAGGAGGGAGAGGAGAGGACGGGACTGAATCCTTAGCAGCGTCTGTTCCCAAATCCTAGAATTTATCCCTGTTGTGTCAGAGGTACACACCGTGTGCAAGCAGTACTGTACTGTACATGCACGACTGGCTACTTAAGATTCTGCAAAGTCTCAGAAGGAAAAGAAGAGCCTTAGCGTTAATGCAGTATCCCAGTGATGATGATGATGATGATGATGATGATGCGATGCTGTTGCCAGTTTATCGCTTCATTACCTTGGGTGTGCATGTGCGTGAATGTGAATGCATGCAAACATCTTGAAAGCACACACGCGCGTCCCTGCAGCTTCAGGGCATCACACATTTACATCACACAACGCTGACGTACCCTAACCGTGCCTCTGGGATGACGTCAGCACCCTAGCTAAAACCTCCGTCACTGGCCAGCTCTGAATCTGCCAATCAGTTCCCTCGCCTCCTTTCTCAATTACGCCATCCCCTGCGGGCATCATCCTGCCGTGTGTTAGATCATTATGCACGCTCCCTGTGGGACAGTTAGCACGCACAAGAGCTCAGCAGAGTGTGCGGCATCCTCCAGGCACTGGGAAGCATGGCTCAGTCACAACACGTAAAAACATTATAATTATCGTGGCCGTGTTTATTTTTAGCACTGCCGGGTTTTATTTCCTGACTGTACATAAATCTGTTGAACACCAGGGTAGAATGCACAAAATTCCAACAGCGCTCAATTAATGTGCATTGGCTGATATATACACATGGACTGTATTATTGCATTTTATTGTAAATCTATTACTATTATTATTATTATTATGACTATTCATAATGCCCTCAAATGTCCAGCATCTAAAGCTGCAGTTTTACACACATTAAGGCATAGCTTGTAAGAGTATACTGTAGGCGAGGAAGGGTTTGGAGTCGGCGTGTGTGTTAAAGCTTCTAGAAATATTTGGTGACATTTCCAAATGGTTCAAAGTGTAATTGTGCTATAATAATGTTCATAAAAGGTCACTGAACGTCATCATTACGATTCCTCGACATTTACCCACCCAGCACATCAGACGGGCTCATCCCTTAGTTTGTGTAAAGCTGCTATAATGAGAAAAAGAGACTTGATCAGGCAATTGATTGTCCTGATCACAGAATGATTGTATTTAGTAGATCTGAACAGTTTGACAGCAGAACGAGATCGATTTTTGACTCAAATTATTATTCTCTGGCACACAAGGTTATCTAAAGCAACACATTTAATTAGAAAATATCCTTCCTGTAGAAGCTTCACATTTTAAGCAAACCAAGACATGCAGCAGATGCATTTCAGAGCAAAAGCTGACGTGCATTGACAAACCGTTTGCATTGTTTTTCCTTTTGTTATGTGAGCATTAAAGCAAAACTACTTGCTGTGAAAAACAGTGGCTGCTGAGAGTGAATTAAATGTGTTCAATAGTTTTCTGGAGAATGTTAAAGAAAAAAATGTTACTCCTGTTACAGTTGCAGTCGCCCCGGCATTAATGGACTACAGGTGTGTTTTGATTAATGACTATGATACTGTATATTCTGTGAAATAGGACATTATGCGATTTGAATGAAGTACAAGCATATATACACATATTATATATGTATAATATTAGAATATATGTCATATTATAAGGGCTTTCTTGTATTTTTTTAAGTAGTCCTGAGGAATAGGTTTCCAGGCCTCCTGAAGGATCTTTTCTCTCATTTTGGCTCTCATTTTCTGCCCAGTCCCTGTACCTGGAGGAATGTTTTTTGTTTGTTATGCCACACAGTGACTTATTAATAATTCAAGCATAAAACCATATAACATGCTGAGTGGTTGGAACAGACAAGAGGGGAAATGCGGGCTGCTGCTGCTAATTTCTGAATTGTATCCTTAGGCAATTTGCAGCTTGTAGCAGTAAAATATTTGATCCTATTTTTCCTTAATTTAAAATAAATTACTTTATTTAATTTCATATAAAAAATGAGGGGTGGCTCAAGACTTTTCCACAACATTGTACTTAATAAAGCCAAGAGGGATAGTGTAATAGAAGCATTGTGGTAAAGTTAGTTTGTAGTGTTACCTTCTATTTACCTTTCAAATCAATTTATCTTTTATTATAATTATTAGATTTATTAGGTTAATATATCCTACAATTTTTCCTCTTGCTTTAGCAATAACTTTGGGAGCCATGATTCACTGGCAGTAATATTTTCAAATGAAAACGAAGCAGAAAAAGTAATTACAACACTTAAAATATTCAGGAGCAATTTGTATACAAGAGACATGAGCTGTCCATGCTGTGTGTGGGCAGCAGTTGTGGTCTCTTTGTCTGCCTCTGTCCGTGCGGCGTGTTATTTCCAGATGGATATGTGTTCAGGTGATGAATGATGAATGAATGATGAATTTTTTTTATTATGGTCTTCAACAATCTTTGTAATTAAACAGGTTTTGTACAAAAAACACCCTTCGAACCACCTTTCCTTGATCTAATTTGCTGCCATCACCTCCTGTTTGATTCACTGCAAAATCACAATTAAAGCACGAGTGAGTTTGCTATATATGTTTTTATTTAAACTAAAAATAATGTATAATCGATATTAATTTGCACAGTTCAATGATCACAAACATAATTGTAGACTGATCCATCTATTGTGACAAAACTCTTAGAAAAGTTATAGCTTTTTGCAAAACCACACAAAATTTATCCAGTGTAACCCAAACTATTTTGACAAAATATTTCAGCATTTGTACCTTTTAACACCTCTCTGATTGCACAAAATATTAAAAGAATCAGTTTACAATCCTTCATGTTTTTTTTTTTTTTTTTTAAATAAAAAATACAGTAGCTGCAAACATGGAGTTAACTCATTTTGCTATCCAGCTGTTCATTTAATTACCTCTGGCTATATCGCTGACATTATGTAAGTGTTTTGATGCTTCTAATATTCGAAACTTTTTTTTGTGAAACCTATAAATAAATATATAATATATAGACATGTATATGGATTATCTTTCTGATCTGAAGTGCTGAAGACTCAGCTGAGGACACATGTCTTAGACTGGGAGGCCTGGGCTGCACTTGCTGGAGGAGAGGAGAGAAAAGATCATAGTTACTGTACAGTCTGTATCTTACCCTGATCACTGTAATAGAATCAGCAAATAGACAGAATTTCCAGCTATGAAAAGGTTCTCTCAGTCTGGTCATTTTGTAGCAGTAAATCCACAGGGTGCAGAAGAATTACATCACTAGTACCACTACAGTAGATACCCTAAAGATGACTTAGATTAAATTATTTGGACAGCTTAATTATTAAACGTGTTAAAGACTGCTCCAGTCCCTTTCCAGTCATTTTTTTCTTTATTTTAATTTTAATATAAATCTCTCACCTTGTTTGGCAGCAGCTGCTGCAGCTTCAGCCTCTTCCTTAGCCTTCTTTGCGTCCTCAATCTTTGCCATTTTGGCCTCATATATTTCTTTAAGAGCATTCCACTCCTTCCTGTTGTTCAGTAGCCTGTCCAGCATGGGCGTGATCTGCACGTGGAAGCGAGAGAACTCCTGCAGGGGACATGGAAGAGTGTCTAATACACTTTGACAGCACAAATGAATCTCAAATTAAGATATCAGTGATGTGTGATTAGAACAGATTAGAATATGAGTGGGGAAAAAATACTTTAAATTGTAAATGTAAGATTTAAGCAAAATGTTTTTTTTTTGTTTTTTTTTAGGACACTATGATTATTATTTATTTTATTTAACACTCAACATTTCAGAAATAAGTCAGTATTAAAAAACAAAACAAAACAAAAAATACTGCATCGTTCCATTGTCCCATCATCACCAACCCATTGCATCCAGATCACCAGTCAAAAGAAAAGCTACTTTCCATATGCAATCAAACTTAATGTATGATGTCTAAACTAATTATAGCTTGTGTTTAAGATGCTTCTTTTTGGTGCAATATTTATCTATAGAGAATCTTTCTCTGTGTATATTATTATTATTATTATTATTATTATTATTATTATTATTATTATTATTATTATTATTATATTTTAATTTCGCCATGAATGCATGACTCTGATTTGGGATCTGATTCAAAAAGTGGACAAACTTGTTTAAGAACATTTCTTCCAAGATATTATCTTATTGTTAGAAGGTCATTGTTATAGTTTTGATATAATTGTATAATGAAAACATGTTGAAATCATTATCAGTAATTCCACACATGCTATACAGTAGATGCAGTAGGTTAAAAGAAGTCTGAAGTTTTCTTTAAATGATGGATAACACCCACGCACTCTGGAAAGGGCTTTGATACTGAGGCCTTTAAGGCACAAAGGAGAGAAAAGAATACGAAAGAGGCAGAACACGAGGTGGGAGGAAAAGAAAAGAAAAAAAAACTCTTTTTTGCAGAGACTGGTGAGAGAATATTCCGGTCAATGTAAATACAGTAGAGTCACTGCTAGATGAGTACTCTCTGTTTTTGTCCATTTTTTATAAAGGTAAACTGTAAAATAATAAATAATGAACAAACAAACAAAAACAAACAAAAAAAACATATAAAACTGTTTCAGCCCTCTAGGTGAGGTTAATTGTTGTGGTTAGCCCATTGTTAACTGTTACAGTAATTGCTAACCGTTAGCCCAGTTTAGCACATTATTAAGTCAGTCTAAACCAAATTTTGTATAATTAAGTCATTTATAGATAATAATGATGATTACTGAATAACAAAAAAAAAAAAAATGATTGCAAAACTTTTAGCCAGCTTCTGTTAGCGGTTAAGGTAAAAATTTCTTCTCATCGATTTTTAGTTAGCAACCTACAGTACAGGATAATGGCAGGACTTAAATTGTCTGTTTTCTTTTTAAAGTACAGTTTACAAAACCAAGAAAAATATGAGTCACTCAGGATTTTGTGAGATCTTGAACAACGTTGGAAATTGATTTATTTCTTTATTTTGGATTGGCACTGATCTTTTCTTCTAACAATATGTAATTAAGGGGAATGCACCATCAAGAAATAGAATTTATAAAAATATAGAGTGATTGACTTAAACTCGGGAGTGATGAGAAGTCCTAAATTGACAGACTTACATCATTCATTTACATCTAAGGAGCAAATCTTCTATATAATTAAAAGAAAGGTTTTGTCTGTACATTGGGCAGAACTCGAACAGCTCTTTCAATGATATCGTTAAGTTTCATACATTGGAGGACCCGAAACCAGCCTCAGAAAAATTTGTCCGTATGCCTGTCCAAAGTACACTCCCTTGTCAGTAATCAGAGAGTGAATCATAGATGAGAAATCGAAAAAGTTGATCAAATTAAAGGTTAAAATTCACTTACCCAGTTCAGCGCTGTTATTTCAGCTATGAAAATATTAACTAATCTCAGTACAAATATTCAGTTTATCTTTTCTAATTAATCTCTATTTGGTGCAGGTGTTTGTTTACATTGAGCAAGTATCTTATTAGTAGCTACGGTAGATTATGAAATCCGGCATGTGTTCATAATATCACTTTTACTCAAGATTTTGATTTAACTTATGGTGCAAATTAAACTTCAGGCAGATATCTAAGTACTGCAACATTTTAATGAATTTTGTTTTAGCCAGTGTTGCGTGATGCTATAACATAATCTGACTGGACAGACATACAGACATACAGACAGACATACATACATACATACATACATACATACATACATACATACATACATACATACAGGGGTTGGACAATGAAACTGAAACACTGGCCAATTTAGTGTTGGAGGTTTCATGACTAAATTTGAGCAGCCTGTTGGCCAATCTTCACTGATTGCACATTCCACCAGTAAGAGCAGAGTGTGAAGGTTTTAATTAGCAGAGTAATAGCACAGTTATGTTTAAAATATTGCAATGCACACAACATTATGGGTGACAGAGTTCAAAAGAGGACAAATTGTTGGTGCTCGTCTCGCTGGCGCATCTGTGACCAAGACAGCAAGTCTTTGTGATGTATCAAGAGCCACGGTATCCAGAGTAATGTCAGCATACCACAAAGAAGGACGAACCACATCCAACAGGAGTAACTGTGGACGCAAGAGGAAGCTGTCTGAAAGGGATGTTCGGGTGCTGACCCCGATTGTATCCAAAAAGCATAAAACCACAGCTGCCCAACTCACTGCAGAATTAAATGTGCACCTCAACCCTCCTGTTTCCACCAAAACTGTTCGTCGGGAGCTCCACACAGTCAATGTACATGGCCGGGCTGCTATAGCCAAACCTTTGGTCACTCGTGCCAATGCCAAACGTCGGTGTCAATGGTGCCAGAAGCAAAAATCTTGGGCTGTGGACAATGTGAAACATGTATTTTTCTCTGATGAGTCCACCTCCACTGTATGTCCCACATCCGGGAGAGTTACGGTATGGAGAAGCCCCAAAGAAGCGTACCACCCAAACTGTTGCATGCCCAGAGTGAAGCATGGGGGTGGATCAGTGATGGTTTGTCTGGTGCAATATCATGACATTCCCTAGGTCAAATACTTGTGCTAGATGGGAGCGTCACTGCCAAGGACTTCCGAACCATTTTGGACGACCATGTGCACCCAGTGGTTCAAACAGTGTATCCTGAAGGCGGTGCCGTGTATCAGGATGATAATGCACCAATACACACATCAAGACTGGTGACAGATTGGTTTGATGAATATGAAAGTGAAGTTGAACATCTCCCATGGCCTGCACAGTCACCAGATCTAAATATTATTGAGGGTGTTTTGGAGGAGCGAGTCAGGAAATGTTTTCCTCCACCAGCATCACATAGTGACCTGGCCACTGTTATGTAAGAAGAATGGCTCAAAATCCCTCTGGCCACTGTGCAGGGCTTGTGTCATTCCCAAGACGAATTGATGCTGTATTGGCCGCAAAAGGAGGCCCTACACCATAGTAATGAATTATTGTGGTCTAAAACCAGCCATTTCAGTTTCATAGTCCAACCGTTATATATCGAGACAAACAGACAAGAAGACTGGTTTCGGGTCGTCCAATATATGAAATGTAAAGATATTATTGAAAAAGCCATTTCTAACCAATGTAAAGACAAAACCTTTCTTTTATTTTATTTAGACAGATGCAGCTCACAGTCTCCCGCTATAATCGTTAAACTCACTTACTAAATTACTTTTTCAATAAAATGTAGCTTACTTTGTCCCTTAATTGTAGCGTTTTCTATACAGGTGCAAATCTATCAATGTGGATGAGTATAGGGGTAAAGAGTTAAAGCATAAGTTGCGTATCAAAATTGAAAGTCTCATACCTTATACACAAAGGAGCAGACAAAATCGATGAAACCGCACTGCAGTTTGGGTAGTTCATCTGCTTTGTTTCTGTCCATCATGGGCTAGAGAGTAAACAGAATGTAACATTCAGATAGAGTGAAATAAACCAATTTTGAATCATTTGAATTGTTGCACTTAGACCAAATCCAAAGCCAATTGAAGGGACATGACATAAAAGGCTCTGGGAGAAGTGTGGTGTAAATTAGACATGTTTGGGAATATTGTAGCTGACTGGGCCACTATGGCTGTTCTTTATGACTCACTGCACCACGTAATAAGCAGTGCAGCACAATGTGTCCTATTGGCAATCTCTGTCTTTCTTTTTCTCCTCTCTGTTTTGCCACCATGGCCCTCTCCTCCTCATCCTCTCCCTCCTCTCTGTGTCTCATTATTCTGATGAATGTCTCACAATAGGCTGTTGCTCGAGCACAGTCCTTTCCAGGTCACCCTGCTCCCAGAACTCTGCAGCCACAGACAGTGCCACCTGCAGGATCACACATGCACAAAAACAAAACATGAGTTTAAACATACAAAGATGTGCTCTTAAACATGCATGAAGAATACTTCATGAACTCCTTAAAGCATTAAGGTAATAATAACTGTAAGAGACGGCCCTTGGAATGACTCTTAGGCTCTACATACTGTACATTAGGTCATGTGGAACTTTTTTGATGATGATGATGCTAAATGTGGTGATTACTAAGTACTGAGTGTGTGTGTGTGTGTGTGTGTGTGTGTGTGTGTGTGTGTGTGTGTGTGTGTGTGTGTGTGTGTGTGTGTGTGTGTGTGAGAGAGTGTGTGTGTG
>JAAGKR010000591.1:0-63255 GCA_011419295.1 Clarias macrocephalus | reverse complement strand
GAGAGACAGAGAGAGACACAGAGAGAGAGAGAGACAGAGAGAGAGACACAGAGAGAGACACACAGAGAGACACAGAGAGAGACACAGAGAGAGAGACACAGAGAGAGAGACACAGAGAGAGAGACAGAGAGAGAGACACAGAGAGAGAGACAGAGAGAGAGACACAGAGAGAGACACAGAGAGAGAGACACAGAGAGAGACACAGAGAGAGAGAGACAGAGAGAGAGACACAGAGAGAGACACAGAGAGAGACACAGAGAGAGACAGAGAGAGAGACACAGAGAGAGACACAGAGAGAGAGAGACACAGAGAAAGACACAGAGAGAGAGACAGAGAGAGAGACACAGAGAGAGAGACAGAGAGAGACAGAGAGAGAGACAGAGACAGAGAGAGAGAGACAGAGAGAGACAGACAGAGAGAGAGACAGAGAGAGACACAGAGAGAGACACACAGAGAGACACAGAGAGAGACACAGAGAGAGAGAGACAGAGAGAGACACAGAGAGAGAGACACAGAGAGAGACACAGAGAGAGAGACAGAGAGAGAGACACAGAGAGAGACACAGAGAGAGAGACACAGAGAGAGAGAGACAGAGAGAGAGACACAGAGAGAGAGACAGAGAGAGAGACACAGAGAGAGAGACAGAGAGAGAGAGACACAGAGAGAGAGACAGAGAGAGACACAGAGAGAGACACAGAGAGAGAGACACAGAGAGAGAGACAGAGGGACAAAGTTTAATAAATAGGGAAAAGGAGAGGGAGAAAGAAGAGAAGTGAAGAGAGATATGAGGAGAGACAGAGAGATGAAGACATGGGGAGAAAGAGAGAGATTCAACATTCATTTCTTTAATTATGCATCATAAACATGAAATAAAAACAAATGAAATCAGAAACAATTAAAATAAATCAATAAAACAAACAAAACAGTCACAAATAAATTACAAACAAATTAGTTAATGAATTAAGTATTGCAAATCTGATGTAATAATGTTTTAATAAATGGTAGTATTAATAACTTTATACTACATATTAATTAATAAAGTATGAGCAATAGTGATGTACTGAGTGTGTGTGTGTGTGTGTGTGTGTGTGTGTGTGTGTGTGTGTGTGTGTGTGTGTGTGTGTGTGTGTGTGTGTGCGTGCGTGTGTGTGTGTGTGCAGTACTCCATTCATGAATTTGTTCTGCTCTATGCAAACAAATGTACATAAATTGCACTTCAGTGGAATATCTGCTGAGGCAGGAGATGGAGATATATTTCCTGATTGTAATCTTTTATGCAGCAATAAAACTAGATTAGCATTCAATGGATATTTTATTAGATTTGATATCAGTCTATCTGTGCAATGAAGCTTCTGAAGAAACCCTTTAAATTGATATGTGAAACAACTGCAAGGTAGCATATCATTTAAAGGAGCTTTCATTTGCTTCTGCGCTCATTGGATGAAGAAGAATTAGATCATTTTAAAATTTTTTGGATGTCTTGGAAGTGCACAGACTGCAAATTGGGGGGAAAAAAAACACACTGCACATAACTTGAAAAAAAATCCCACACCTGTCTAAACCCAAGGGAATCCTGCCTTATTTCACCAACCCCAAGAGGAATTCTGTCCAATCTTCACTCACTCACTCATCGTCTATAACGCTTAATCCTGTATTCAGGGTCGAGGAGAGGCAAGGAGACCTTGGACAGGGTGCCAATCCATCACAGGGCACACACATACACTCACATACTACTGGCAATTTGGGGACGCCAGTTAACCTAATCTGCATGTCTTTGAACTGTGGGAGGAAACCGGAGAACCCAGAGGAAACCCACCAAGACCGGGGACAACATGCTAACTCCGTGCACACAGAGACGGGAATCGAACCCGGACCCTGGAGGTCCAAGGTGACAGTGTTAACCACTACACCATCATGCCGCCCTGCCCAATCCTGTCGGCTAATAAAGAAATTCTCTCCAAGCTTCTCAGTTTGTTAAGGAATTCTGACCAAGTCTGTTTTCTCCTCAAGAAATTCTGATCATTCCTACCAGTTTCTGAATAAATTTGGACCAATTCTGGAAGGAATTCTGACCCATCATATCAGCTCCCAAAGGAATTTCGATCAACTCTGTAAGCTCCCAAAGGAAATCTGACTAATTCAGACAGTTCCTGAAGAGATCCTGAACAATCCTGGAATTCTTATTCGACTGTACCAGCTCCAAAAGAAACTACGATCAATCCTGCTAGTGTCCAAAAAATGTCTATCCAATCTTGACTGTTGCTGAAGGAATTCTGCTTTCACTACAAGGAATTCCCACCAATCCTATCAATCATTTGATGAATTTGGACCAATCACACAAGCTCCCAAAGGAGCTCTGATTAATCTCGCTGACTCCCCAAAGAATTCACGTCCAATCATGTCTGCTATAATAAAAAGTCTGATCATTATGGTTGTACCTGTTTCAAATAATAAAAATATGAATAAATTTAAGCCACACTAACGGAGGTGACCAATTGTGTCTTTTTTTTTTTGTCTCTTAAGCTTGATGAAATAAACACTATGCCTTTTTTTCATTGAGCCCAAGAGATAAACACCTCAAACTGGTGCATTTAATCAGCTCAACAGGACACAAGTCACTTGATCATAAAAAATAAAAAAAACCTCCTCTGTTGGTGATCACACAACAGAACATAATGCTCAGTCACATTTTTTCCCCTCATTTGTTTTTCCACAGCTTAGTTACCTACTTTAGCCTGTCATACATAATCATCAGCAAGGCTGCAGATTTGCAACTTATCACATTACCATATGAAAAGCACCCAAATCTCATTACAGTATATTGCCTGACAGCACAGATATATTTGTGCAGCCATAGCTTTTTTTTTTTTTTTTTCATGCAGGAGCTGTTGAATCATTCGCCTATTGAGCGAAACTGCATTATGCAGAAATAATGCCATACCTTGCTCTGGATCTCCCAGGGCTTGGCAATAGCAGACAAATCACAGGCAGTCATCATCATCGCCCTGCAATGGAAATATCATCAACATCATGCTGCGACTCAGTGATTGAACTCACGCGGACCCATATCATAGTCAGAAATAGAGAAAGCAATAACTATTTCTCATTCTGAGAGTTAAGTATTCCTGCTGCAGGGTTATATAGCAGCAGCAGCAGCAGCAGCACTGCTGGACATCACAGGACTTCTTACATCACGATTTCTTTCCTGGTCGTCTCGAGCATCATGTACTTGGTCCAGTCGTTCCAGTTCTCATATGTTTTGGATTGATCCACAATTTTTTGAAACATGGCCCTTTTCCTGCAAGCAGTACGACAATTAACTGAATGTCATTCACAGTGACACACTACTGACAGATTAGGAAGGTTCAAACAGTTTCCATGGTGATTCACTTCACCAACAAGCCAGTACTCACATAGCATGTATTCATGGCATAATACCGTATGTAATATCCTTACTTGAAATATAAAGCCAAGTCTGTTGCAATAATAGCCACATCCATCAAATGGATGACAATATCATGCTGCCTTCGATTAAGATTCTGGTAGATATTCAAAGCCTGAAAAAAAAATCATATATATACCATGAAAAGAGGAAGATGCATTCGTTTTCATTCAGATTCTAGAGGTCAGGTTTTTTTTTCTTCTTTTTTTTGCTTTACATGAACAGACATGATGTAATTCCATTTAAATATTATGAGATGCTTTGATAAATTCAGAAAGCACATCAAGACGTAGGCTCACTTCATCTCTCAGCAGGGTTTTACCAAACTCCAGATGGTGCCTCTCGAGAATGGAAGAACCATGCAGCTTTGCCAGTGGGTTCCCAGATCTAAAAAAAAAAAAAAAAAAAAAAATTATAATAATTCCATGAATGAGGTGATCTAAAACATGATAAATTAATGCCATACAAATAAGAAGCAGCAGATATGAGATTGTTGTGTAACATCTCTGCAGTCTATGGCAGTAATTATGGTATGCAGATCATACTTCATTTGGTAGAGGTTGTTTGTCCCGCGGTGATCGATATCGTGGCATAAGCCGGCTGTGACCATGGCCATAGCCTCCAGGTCTGTGTAGTAGCGCTTTAGGTCACCAGTCTGAAAGAAACATTTAGAGAATTAAGTTTGAAAACTGACAAAACTCAAGCACAAGCAATTTGTTTCATATTTATAATTATGAATTCCCATATTAGCTTTTAACAATTAGTCACTCACTTTAACTGGAGCCTGGAGGCTATCCCAGGAGGTTTAGGGCACGAGGCGGGGTACACCCTGCCAATCCATCGCAGGGCACACAGTCATTCGCACACTACGGGCAATTTGGGAACGCCAATTAGCCTAATCTGCAAGTCTGTGGGAGGAAACCGGAGTACCCGGAGGAAACCCACCAAGCACGGGAAGAAAAGGCACACAGAGATGGGAATTGAACCCGGACCCTGGAGGTGCAAGGTGACAGTGCTGATCGCTACAGCACCTTTTAACAATTACAGTAATTTACCTCAAATTAATTAATGCCTCAAATATAAATCTAAGTTTAAAATGTTCATTCAAGTTTCATAATTTTAGAGTTGAGGCCAAAAAGATAAAATTTCTTATTGGGAAAAAATCAGCTTTTTGTGGAAATTTTGTCTTTTTTTGTAAAATTAGTTTTTTGACCTGGCCTTATAACAAAGGGTTAAAAGACAACTCTGCAGAGCTCTATGAGGAGGCTTACTGTTTGCACTGGACTCCAGAGAGCTCATTACATCCGGTGACACCTGGGAGCAGTGCTAATTAAGGCCTGGACTCTCAGCGGTACCAAAATTTCATCCTGCTTGTCGTATGACTCAATGTCTGTGTTTACTGATGAGGCAGCATGAAGCAGTTTCATACCTGGATGCCTCATTATCTTGTTTCTAGATCTCCATTTCAAGGAATACATACTGGAGGAGGGCCCTATACCGGTTCATATTGCCAGCATACTTAAAAATAGGTGACATGTTTTGAGGGAATGTCAAATACACAAGCAAGGAGGTCATTTATTTGTTTCTGAGGTAGATACGTAGGATTTATTCATAGGTTCCTTTTCTTAGGCTATTATTTGCATAGAATATGTCAAGTGCTTGTTGCTAACACAGCTGCACTTTACCATGAGAAGTGTGAACATCGTCTGGCCCACGTTGAAGCCGTGTCTCCAGTTGTGGTAGGTTATCCTTCTATAGCCTTTACTGACAGAGTACACGAATCTCACCAGCACCTGGAAACATATAGTAAGCATGTCACTTAGCTTCTTAGGAAAATATTAGCTTTTTATGGCACTCATCCTAATTTTCTACAACAGTGAGATCAAAAGAGGCCAAAGCCAAATTAGCATATTTGTTGTGAGTGGAACGGAAGTGAGAATGGCATTGGCGTCTTCCTTGTCAATCAGTGCACCACTAGTCAGTTGTGGTCATACTGGGCAAAGGTGGAAGGTAACCACGTTTACTGTACTAATGTACATATTGCTGTTCTTTACTTGACTAGTTTATCAAAGCATACTTTTTACTTTTACTCCATTCTACAGCAAATATCTGTACTTTCTACTTCACTGCATGCTGTTGCATTACATAACAGTAGTATTTGCAGTGGAAGTAACAGTCACCTGATGACTTGCATGTTCAATTGTGGTTTTTGCAATCCTTGTGTAAAATTCTTAATCATGTATAGTAGCAAGTGTTAGAAATCAGAAGCAGGGAGTATTGCAAAGACAGAGAGAGAGAGAGACGAGACTCTTTTACTATGACTTAAATGCTACTGTGAGCTAATACAAGCTCAGTACTTTTGACTAGAAACTTTAAAGGTGAGTACTTTTACTCAAGAAGGTATGTACAGTAAAGTAAATGAAAAGATTCTTCTTTACTTGACAAATATTTTACTTTGTGGACCTACACTTTTATGTTCTTTGTCCACTACTAAGCTTGGGAAGCCAAATTGGTATAAAATGTGTTTTTAAAAAAGACTCATGTACATTTTAAACCTGGTTTTGTTCCTCTACACTAGCTAAAACCTTACTACCAGTCTGGACGTGTGAGAATGAACAAGTTCTAAAAACACACTTGGAGAAGAGCACTAACAGTCCCAATGTGAAAAAAAAAAAAAAAGCTAATACGTTGACTAGCAAAGAATCTAAGCCATTGTTTGCTCCACTAAAGTAGTCGTGCTTTCCCGAACCCTCAGATTCTAATAATATGACCTGACTGTTAGCTCTTACTCACCTCACGAGGTATATGGAACTTGTCCACCACTCCCAGCTCATAGTACATTGAGATACCACATTTAACCAGGTCCAGCTCAGAAAACTCAAAGTCACAGAAATGAAACTCATAGATCTCAGATTCCGCTGTGTCTATCAGCGTGTCTGCCTACAAGACAGTGCAAATGAAATACAATATCTAAAATGCAAAGCTAATGAATCATATTTAAATATTGCCTTTGACTTTTTTCGTTACCAGTATTTCTTCCAGTTCTTCTTCCTCACATTCATCTGGTTCTTTTCCATATACCTCCTGTGTATTCTAACAACAACAAAAAAAAGACACCATAATAATAATAATAATAATAATAATAATAATAATAATCTTTTAACAATATCACAGGGAAGATCTCTTATTTAAAGGATCCTGGTTTGGTATTATTTATATCAGGATGCTTTTACTATTAACTGAAGATGTTATGATAAAGAAACTCACCAAGATGTTCTGGATTTCATCCTTTCTGCACTTGACATGGTAAAGCACCATGTCCTGAAAGATGTCCTTGCGATTCTCCAGCTTGTTCATCTTATCATAAGTGTCTGTGTTGAGCACTGACCAGCCCAGGAACTGAGTTAAGGACTGATATAGAACAGAACAAGAGCTGGAACTTATTAAAATAAACTGGAGTTTATTTCCATAGTAATAAAGATCAGTCAATGAAAACACACTGACTTAAAAAAAAAAAAAAAAAAAAAAACCAACAGCCATAATTTGTCTTCACAGTCTCTGGGTGAATAGTTCATAAATCAATAATGCTGAGACTGCTGTGTAAAAATACAACAGTGACTCAGACTAAATCCTCAAATACCTCCATTAGCGTTTCGTCCATCTCATCGAATGGCTTTCCATCTTTCCTGTTGTAGAATGTTGCTACGCCAACTATTTCCTCTTTCTTGTTCACGATGGGTAGAGACAAGACATTCTTTACAGTCCAGCCTGAGTCATCCAAAGGCTCTTTCTTAAAATAATCAGAGTTTAGGTTCAGTGTACATTTCAATTAACATAGCTCATCCAGTGAAAAATCACACACAAAAAACATAGAAATAATAAATTCACTGAACATACTTGGAAGTTGAAAAAGTCATCCTGGGCAGCGTTCATGATGTTACAGATCTGGAGGAAAGACGGAGACCATCAAGATCCAAAGATTCACCAGTACAATAAAGGTTAAACCAACTAGTTTTGTACTGTAAGTGGATAATGCCTGCATGTTTCTATGCTCTATGCACAGGCAGAGGACTCTTACCAGGCCATTTTCAGCCACATAGGTGGGCAGTCCACTGACCAGGGCCCAGTGATCAGCAGGGGGATTCCTACATGATAGAACAAATATAGTTGCACAGTATATCTTTTTGTAGGTGCATATGCCTGTGTGTTCCCTACTGAGCCACCTGGGCAGCCCTGGCACGGGTCCACAAGACCTCTGGGGGTGTACTGTGGGGTCTGGGAAATTAGCGGCAGATCCTTTTGGCACTGTGGATTGTCTGGTGATTGGGCCTCTGGCTTAGACTTGTTTGTCTGGTGCAGCCTATGGATGCACGATTGGATTGGGACGTGGGGAGTTTGGAGGCCTGGTTGAGCATCCATGGGCTGCACCACACAAACAACTAGTGCTGCCTAAAATGGTGATGATTTTAGCTAGCATTGACAATTTCTTTTTGGCGAGATGCACTGGCTTTTCTGTGGGATTGGATCAGACATGCTGGCTTTTACTCCCCATAAGCATAACTCCCGCTTTTTGATCTCAAATCTCTCACTCAGCATTCATGCCATCAAATATGTGTATTTAGATTATATATAAAAATATTATTTTGTTATTACTGTAAACAACAATTAACAGTCCCTGACGTGAAATCCTACAACTCTCTACAACATACTGTAGTGTGAAACTGTATTAGATAATCATTATAATCATCATTATCCAGCACCGGTTATTTACATATACAACAAATTATGGAACCAGAGCTCAGCTCTGCCTGTTGTTTATCAAAAGAAAATGGTGCATAAAGCCTCCATTTGTGAACGTTGTCCATGATTTTAAATAATTGCAGAGCGAGGTGTGATTTTGATAAATAGATAGATGGGTCCCTTATTTTGTTTGAAGAGAGATAGAGTTAATAGAGAGTAGATGGGAATTAGACAGATGCTCAATTTTATCATTAGGATTGAAATGAGTACATTTAACAGACAAGAAGGAGAAATTTCATATGTGATATTCTCTGAACTTCCAGTTATTCCATGGCTCCATTTACACATAAAGTTATGTTATTGATTGTATTATAGGTCGCTTCTGACCTGCTTCCTAATTTAGTCCTGCCTTTATAGTGTTATACTTCAGTCGTCTACAGTTTAATAAAAGCAGTGTCTCTTTATGACAGTCATAATTGGTGTCAGCTCAAGGCTATAAATAAATCCTAGTCATTATATTTCTGAGATCAGAAATGATAAAAGTGGGGTGACTTACGGTATCACTTTAATGTCCTCCTTTCCATGTAATATATAATCAATCACCTTGTAGAAGATGATTTCCTGAGGGGGAAAGTAATATCATGAGTTTCTACCAAACACATACAGGTGTACATAGTGTACATATTGTAGGATTTAGGAAGTAAAGGTTGTTTAAAGCTACTGTATATGTGATGGTACTCACTCTGCCATCAGGAGTCTTTGGGCCTGTATAAGGAGGCACCTCACCCATTAGAACTGGCCAAAGGTCAAAGAATTCCTAACAACCATAATAAGAGATGCGTATATTGATGTTAGCCCTTACTGATGGTTGAAGTTATTATTTTCTATACAGAATAAAACATTTTGTTATGTTTCGCACTAATCCTGGAATGGATTTAAATCGTTTTTTTCCCCTCATCATTTCACACTCAACACTCCACAATGTCAAAGTATTAAAAATATCCCATTTACATAAATAGTCAGACCCTTATATCACTTGCAATTGAGCTCTGTTGCATGCTACTTCTATCACTGGTCCTTGACCTGCTTCTAGTCCACCTGTGCCTGATTGAATTCATATATAAGCAAGGCACGCCCTGTCGGTATAAGGTCTCACAGTAGAATGTGTATGTCAGAGTGAAAACAGAGCCATTAGGTCTAGAGAATTATCTGTAGACCGGCAAGACCGGATCGTGTTCTGGGGATGGAGGCAAGAAAGATTCTGCAGCAGTGAAAGTGTCTCCATCGTAATCAAGTGGAAGAGAAAAGTCTGAGTAATCAGGGACAAAGCACCCTGGTCAGACAGGCAACCAAGAATCCAAGGGTCACTATACAGTAAATGCTCCCTTGTGGAGATATATGGGAGAGCCTTATAGAAGGACAACCATCACTGCAGAACTCCACCAATCAGGCCTCTTTGGTAGAGTGGCCAGACCAAAGCCATTCCTCACTAAAAGAAATGAGAGCCTGCGGAGAGTATGTCAAAACCAGAAAGACTCTCAAACCAGGAGAACCATAATTCTCTGGTCTCATGACACAAAGGTTGAAACCACTGGGAATCAGGAACTTAGGCACTGCTCATTACCTCATTAAAACCATCCCTACAGTCCGACAGTGTTTTTTTTTTTTTTCTCTCCAATTTGGACTGGGAGACTAGTCAGTACAGATGGAAACATGGATGCAGAAAAGTGAAGAGCTCTCCTGATTAAAATCCTTTTCCAGAGTGCTGAGGTTCTCAGGCTGGGGCACTGATTTACATTTCACTGCAATTTACAGTACAAGACTCTGACCAGAATCATACTCCTAAGAAAACACAGGAGTGGCTTTAAAACAACTCTGTGTGAGCCTAGGAGTCTGGACCTTAGCCCAAAAGAGCAGTTCAGGAGAGACCTGAAAATGATTGTGTCTATTCAACCTGCTTGAACTTAAACAATTTTGCCAAAAAGAATGAAAGAAATGTCCAAAAAAAAAAAAAAAGATGTACCAAGATTGTAAAATTTGAGGGTGCAGATGCTGCCAAAGATGCTTTATCCAGGTACTAGTAATGGAGATGTGAGGTCAGAGTGCTGCTAAGTCCTAAGCCACCATGCCACTTACTAGAGCCTTCAAAGTCTGTTAAATAATACTTTCCTCCATTTACAGTACTAATTATCTATCAAGGATCATCATGATAGGGAGCAAGGATGTGTAGTGGTTAGCACTGTCGCCTTGCACCTCCAGGGTCTGGGTTCGATTCCCGGCCAGGTTCGATTCCCGTCGATTCCCGAGTTTGCATGTTCTCTCCATGCTTGGTGGGTTTCCAAAGACATGTAGGTTAGGTTATTTGGCACTCCCAAATTGGCCGTAGTGTGTGAATGAGTGTGTGAGTGAGTGTATGTGTGTGTGCCCTGTAATGGATTGGCACCCTGTCCAGGGTGTACCTCGCCTTGTGCCCTAAGTCTCCTGGGATACGCTCCAGGCCCCCTGTGACCCTGATATAGACGATGAGTGAGTGTGTTTACATATGTTATTACATTACTGCAGTGATCAATTAAATCACTTTTGTCTTGGTCATATCCAGAAGGCCCACAGAGTAGCGGTCACAGTTGAGAAAGGCTCGCACTGTATACAGGGCTTTGTGGAACTGCCTCTCAATATCTGTCAGCTCTTCAAACACTTTGCTGGCAGACCAGAGCAAAACCTGGAAGATACAGTAGATGCAGATGGAAACCATTAATAAACCACTGTGTTGTTGCACTAGCTAAAACGACAAAATATTACTAATCATCTCACCTGTCCTCTTCTCGTTTCACAGTTGTGCAAGTAGCTCAGGTGAAAAACGCGAAGAACAAGATTGGCGAAGTTTAAATATTTGTTAAGTGTCTGGGGGGAAAAAAAGGAATCGGGTTTAATGCAGAAGGCAGACGTTACACTAGGAACCACAATAAAACTCAAATAAATAAAGAAATAAATAAATAAACCAGGCATACAAAATAAGGTATATGCATTTCTGTACATTTCTACTCCCCAAGTGTTATGCCATCTGGAACACAGTATCTAAGTGATAAATCAGAACGAGAGACAGAAAGAATTGGAAAGACAGACACCTCTTCATCCTGTACAGTGAAACAGGAGCTACCGATCTTGTTCACCGCCATCATGACCGCCACCATGTCCTTCCCGTTCATGATGGGAGTCGCCAGCACATTCTTAGTCTCATACTCGGTCAGTGTGTCCACAAAGTCACTGAAGTGGGGGCACTGAGCAAAGATTCCAATGAAGGTTAAATGCAACATTAGAGCTAGTTCAATTTACTGTTTTTACCAGTCCGGGATGCATTTGATCTTTTCCCCTGAAGTCTTTAAAAGGTTTAATTTATGCAATATGCAGTGCAATCAATTGTGTCATTAAATGCGCAAAAACCAAATGTCTGTCTGAACTTATGGATCAGCTCATCCAAAACAAAACAAAACAGATCTAGAGTATTTAATCTGCTCTCATTCTTCACCTACTGCGATACCAATATTCTTTACTACTGTATGTACTGTAGTTTATGGACATTTACGACATTTTGCTAAAAAATAAAAGGTGCAGGTAATTCTGCTGACTTAGAGAACATGGCTTTACGCACTGACCTTTAAATCTAATCCAGGGTCGCTCTAATTCAAGCAAGATTAAAGAGCTTTATTCCCAGTGGCCCGCTGTAGTCAGTGGAAAGGAACAGACCCAATGCACTAACTCCATCCTGCACTTTGTGGAGCAAATAATTCACCAAAAGAGCAATCAGACGATATAATCAAAGAGAATTTATTCTCTGCATATTGTTAGAGTTGTTGAATATATTGTGATATTTACATCATGATAGTCATTTAGATGGAAGATGAGCTAAAGCAGAGAGGTAGTGCCTCTGCTGCATTCCATGCACTTAGTAATTCAGTCACATTTTCATTGACGAAGATAAAGGCAGGCAATTTATTACAAATGATTATCTGCTCCGGAGAGGTCGTGGTTCTACAGAGAAAGGCTGTTTGCAGGATGAGTAGCAGGTTTTTATGCTAAGAGAGAAAGAAATGGAACTGATTCCTAGAAGACAGGATGTCATGGTTTTCATTTCAGACCAGTGTCATGAAAATCTGAGAATGTACCCTTATTCTGGATTAAGGATTCAGGATTAAATTAATCTCTAAGTGCTATAACTAAAAATTTGATTTGAAATGTAATATCCCTACAAAAAATGTGATGAGCTACTAATTAATATATACGGATTATTAGAGAGCATTGAATGTGTTACAGCTGTTTTAAATCACATACTGTAAACAGAGAAGAGTTTGTAATATTGTGCATTATTCGTCTGGCAAACCTACCAGGAAAAAATATACCAATTGCACTGAAATGTGTTTTGCTCTTATTTGATTTATAATGTAGAAAATTGTAAGTAAGACTTGATTTAGTTTTTTATTTTATTATATTTACCATTAATCTATTTCAGACTGTTGGCAAGTCTCAACTGAAAGTTAAACTTATACTGCCCTCTACTGGTAAAATATTATTTTCAGAAGCAAGTGGGTCAGATTTTAAGATGCATTATGAAATACATGGTCTTACACACAGTTAAACTAGGAAATTTTAAACATAATTGATATTTTGTTGAAAGTATAAATGTAAAACATTTACTGTTTTACATTTACTGTAAAACATTTATATGACTTAATATTTCATTGTTGCGTTTTAATCAGTTCTTTCTCATATATTTAAGATTATAACACATGTTCAGTCATCTTATCACACCAGCCCTAGACATTATCTTACCTGTGTTACATCAGGTACATTAACTGTCTTCTTAACGGTGGCAACATGTCCCACAATACCCATGTCCAGTGGATACACAATCTCACTGTCTGGAGGGACCAGACACTCCTCCATTGTGGCATCTTTGTGGACATTGAAGAGTCGAGTGGCCAGCTCGGCCGTGCCATTCCTTTGCCGGTACATGAACAGGCTCATGCGGTCAGCACGCATGATGAAACTCAGATGGCGCATGAGATTGAATAGAGCCCTCTCCATCTGCAGGTGGTCCTGTAAGTCCCGTACCATGTCAAACACAACCTCACTCTCCTCCACAGAGCTCAGGTCATGGTACTGACTGATGTCCACTGCAGTCTTCTTAGAGGTGGACAACAGGTTTGACACAACCTGGGCCCTAAAGTGGGAATCGTAGTATTGCTTTGCAAAAGCAGGATTACTGTCCAGAAACTTTTCAGCCACATCCTGGTCTACTACAGCCATATAGCTGCCTTAGCTCTTAGCTATAAAAATATAAAAGAATCTTTATACTAATGTCCTTTGAGTGTTTCCTGCAGGATTCTAACTTCACACACTCTAGTGGGGTGTGCTTGACACTGAAGATGTGGGCAGAACTAATTGGGATTATGTGGATTGTTTTAAGGAGGCATGCATGCCCCTAATCTTGCATCCAATTATAATTCGGATTACTTACAGTCCATGGTCAGAGTTCGTATACATTATATGGCTGAAACTTTGTGTCTTTTTTTAAACCTCATATTCTACATTTAAATAAAAAAACAAAAAAAAACTCCCACTCTTCTTGCAAGACTTCCCACAAGATTTAGATGCATAACTGTGTTGCCTATTGAACTGCACGTTCAGCTACAGGAGCATTAGTGAGGTCAGGCACTGATGTCAGAAGAGGAGGCCTGGGGTGGAGTCGGCATCCCAATTCATCTCAGAGGTATTTAGTGAAGCTGAGATTAGGACTCTTGAGGTCTTCTGCTCCTAACCTTGGTAAAACATGTCTTCATGGACCTCACTTCATGCACAGGGTTACTGGCATACCTGGGCACGGTCATGTTTGCACTTATTGGTTGTATTGAAAGGAAGTTGTAATGCTACACCACAGAAAAACAATTCTGTGTGGTTATCTTTGTGGTAACAGTTTGTGGCAGACAAACATATGTTCGTTATAGTTTGGTGTATAAGTGTCAGAATCTTTAATGCACTCAGTGGAGATATGCATCCTGCATATTTGAATACTGTATGTGTGTGCGACCTGTCTAAATAAATTTCTTTTATCTTCACATTAATATGACACCATATGCCGACTACCGTCTGTTGAGACATGATAGAAGATACCACTTGAAACTCTCCGGCTTCATGTCTGTCACATTAGTGGTTAGCACTGCATGGGGTCTGTATGCATGAAGTTTGCATGTTCTCCGCCGTGCTTGGTGGGCTTCCTCCGGATAGTCCTGTTTCCTTCCACAGTCCAAAGACATGCAGATTAGGTTATTTGAAGTTTCCAGATACTTCTGGAAGTGTGTGAATGAATGTGTCAATATTGACCGTAGGTCCTACCATGATCATAAAATGGGAATAAATTCAGTGCTAATCAATTGGCCCTAGTTGGTCTTCAGAGGTTCCTAGATGGATGGATAAAATAATAATAATAATAATAATGGTTGCTTAGTGGTTAGCGCTGTGGCCTCGCACCTCCAGGTCGATGGTTCGATTCCCGCCTTGGGTCTATGTGCATGGAGTTGGTATGTTCTCCCTGTGCTTGGTGGGTTTACACCGGGTGTAAACGCATGCAGATTAGGATTACTGGTGTCCCAACTTGATCCTAGTGTGTGAATGTGTGTGGGTGGTGGCGTGATGGTGTGGGCATGCGTGCCCTGTAGTAGTTTGGCACCCTGGGATACACTTCAGGCTTCCTGTGACCCTGTACAGAATAAGCAGTATAGAAGATAAATAATAATAATAATAATGATAATAATAATAACAGTAACAAAAGCTGCAGCAATAAATATAATAATGATAATGATGATAAGGAGGAGGATTATTATTATTATTATTTTTTATCATTACTAGTAGTAGCAGTAGTAACAACAGCAGCAACAACAACAAAGACAATAATGCTTTATTATTATTATTATTAATTGTTAAAGTAGTAAAAGAAGTAACACCACCAACAATCATCATGACATTCTTCATCGCCTCTGTACTGGATTATATGTGTTATGAAACATATGTTTATGTTTTAATGTACTAGATTATATGTTTTAATGGAACTAACTTTTAGCGTGCCCTGTGTCAGCGCGCGCTACGTAACATCCGGGTTCTTCTTTTTTTTTTTGCGTTCACGTGACACGCCGTCGTTTTGAAGTGAACCACGTGACAGCGGTGTTCCGTCTTGACTTCAGATCTGGTCGGTGAACTTTGTCGCTGCTGTGTTTCGAGAGAAGAGTCTCTGGGTGTGGAAAGATGAAGCGCGTCATCCGGTGGACACGATAAGATATGAGTGAGTGTGTTAACTGGACGAGGTAAGTCACGGATGAAAGCTGCTGTTTGTGCTGGGTTTGAGTCGCTCTGTGTGCGGTTACGGACCTGAAGGTACACGTTGCAAAGTTTTCTTCAATGGCCCATTGATAACCTGCTGGCGTGGCACTTCTTAAAAAATGCATAGTTTGAACAAAAACATGTTCTTAAAGTTAACGCACTGAAGGAACAAAACGTGTTTTTTTTTATTTTTTATTTTTTTACTGAAAATGTTTATTTCTTTAATCCTTTAAATTTAAATGACATTCTTGCTGTTAGTTGCTTAACCATGTCTCCTGTCAGTTTAGGATGTTTAGATAAAAAATAAATAATGCACAGAGTTGTCAAGAGTCAATGTAGTGCATTTTTAAGAGTATTTTTTTTTCTACACTGTTTGTAGGTTTACTGATTATTTACTAATAGTCACTGCTGTTGAGTTTAAAGTGTTTTTTTTTTTTTTTACTTTTTAAATAATGTATTTGTACATTTGTTATATTATTCACTCAGTCCTTTAACGTTTAAGATTTAGTTACGTTGTACATACTGTTTCGGTCTGTATTGTGACTTAATTTTACTCATACAAGAGATGCATACTTTTCAGTATACAGTATAATAGGAGCAAGAAAGATTCTGGTTCTGTATTACACAATACATGGATAATAATATTATTAATAATATGGTGGATGATAATAATAATGTAATTATTGAAATCTAATATGTAACCTTGGTTTTGATTGATTGATTGATTAAAAACAAGAAGATGTCCAAAACAGTAACTGGAAAAACCTTAGATATTTAAAACGATTCCACACCGAAAACATCCTATGGTTTCAGTGAGATGGTGGATATTGATTTCACGTTTGAATTTGACAGATTGTAATTTAACAAATCCGAACTCAAAATGCAAGAAAGTGCCTTTGCTGGCACATTTGGTAGCACTGAAAGGTAACTGCAACCAGCATACAGAATGTACAGGATACCATAACCTTCCGTCCGTCAGTGTGCAATGTGGAGTAAAAAAGTGGTCTATATAATCACTAATGTTCTCTTGACAAATAATTGATAACTGATATGTTTTAATATGCGAGGGGAGTTAAGTCAAACCAGGACTTCAAGCACAGAACGGTGATGAGACACTTCCAGTCAGACGCTGAAGTAAAACATTTGATTGCTGCAAACTTTTCAAATAAGGCCGTACATCTGAATGACGATCCCACAGAGCCCAAAGCAGTCATTCCTGTGAACCTTAAGCGAGTTGAACCCCTGATCCTTGAAAATCGACGGATAACTTGGCGCCAATTTGTGGAGGAAACACATCTGTCTGTGGGAACTGTAAATGCAAACACAGGCTGGAAGTTATTGCTACGTCCCCCTGACCTCACTCCAAGTGATTTGCACATGCTTAGGCCATTAAAAGAGTTCCTGAGAGGCCAGTGTTTCAGATGTGAAGCAGGCAGTCTGATCATCTCTCCTGTACTTGGAGAACAAAAAATACCTTGGTGGTATCCAAGCACTAGCGAAAACACTGGGATAAGTGCATTAATAGCAATATAGAAAAAAAGGGAGTATTTACTCTCATAATTGTATTTTTTTTTAAGTCCCGGTTTGACTGGACATCCCATATAGTTGGTGAGCTGTTATTTCAGTAATCTTAATTGTAACTTCGTACTTGTAGAAGTTGTAATACAATACAGTATGCAGGAATGTGTGCCTAGAACAGGTCTTTAATACGGGCACCCTGATAACTGCTATCGTTTTGTGCTGATGTATTGAAAGTTTAGATCAGAGTAAGGGACCGAATCTTGCAGAACAAGAACACATGAACACTTTACATCTCTGTGGGAGAAAAGCTAAAAAAAAATAAAATGCAAATGGAAATCCTCCATAGCTGTTTGCCATATCGTTTACACAGAGGGTGGTTTGTTTAATGGGAGTTGGAAGTGGGGCTGTAGGAATTTAGAAGAACCCAGTGTAAGATTGCTTGTGTAATTAATTTGTGATTAGTGCTGATTAGATTGTGATTACTTCTATTATGCTTTTTACTGCGTTGTATTTCATTGTTAGCACTTGATTTATTGCGAACAATAGCAGCTTATTGGTTAGAGATTAAATTTCTGCAACCAACAGAAAGCCAGAGTTAGACCCTTAGTAAAAACAACAACAACAACAAAACACGAAGTCTCAGTTTCTCATTATTAGATTAGTCCTAGATTATAGTGTGGCTCTGTTGTAAAGGATTTTTTTGGGGGGAAAAAAGAGTTTGCCAAGTAAATAAATACCTCCTCTTTACAACTGTGGTGAGCAGAAAAGCGTCTGAGAATGCATTACATCTCAAACATTGAGAAAGATGCGCAAATAGACACCAAACAATGCCAACAATGGTTTTCCAATGTTCATATATCATATCATATCATATATATTCTTCCTACAGAATTGTCATTACTGAATGTGTTCGGTTTCTGAAATTCTCTAACCAACAATCATCGCCTTGGAGATCAGATTTTTCCTATTCTAATATTTGACATGAACATTAGCTGAAGCTTTTGACCTGTATTGACAGGATTTTATATATTGTGTAACTTTCGCATAAATACCAGTTTTTTTTCACATAAGTTTTAATATTACGCAAACGCATTACGCATAACCCAAGTGTGCTTGAGCTTGAGGACCTAAACTGATGGCCAGTAGAGGATGGTTCCATCAGTTATGGCAATTGTCTAGGTCCTAAAGCTGCAAATCAGCCCCAAACCATCACCATGTTTGACAGTTGGTATGATGTTCTTTTTATGCCGTATGTAATGGGATGCACACCTTCCGAAAGGTTAAGCTTTTTTATCAGGACACAGAATATATTTTTGGCAAATGTGAAACAAGGCTTTGTGTTCTTTGGCTTTCGCCTTGATTCTCCCATGGATGTCATTTTTGCTGAGTCACTTTCAGTTTTTTCAGTCTCTTTTGAAGGGGCTCTAAAATCCTGTTCCCATTTTTGCCAAGTCATCTTGCGTAATTCTTTATCTAAAAGCTTACCACCATTTAGCAAATATTGACCTTCCCCGCCTGCCCTGATGAAACTCTTGGTCTTGATACAATTTTTGCTCTGCGATTCACACATCCCATTTCCCACAGGTTGAAATGCATCATAGCTTCATTTGTCATTCTAATTTTGAACATTTACATGTCACTGTTTGTGAAAGCACTATTAAAACCTGTTTTATTTTTTTCCTTAAAGGGAAAGCTCTGGGTCATTACACAATGTCAGGTGCTGAGGGGGACCAGGTTGCAGTAGAAGCCGAATCCGACACTGAACTTCTGACTCCATTCATCCTAGAGGAATGTGAGAGAAAGAACAAGTCTCTGAAGGAAGTGCTGGGTCAAAAACTGAAAAAGCAATGCGTCTGCAGCCCAGCTCGAGCAAAAGCCTTGCTCCTCGACTCTGTCCCCATTTTGAAATGGCTGCCAAAATATAAAATCAGAGAATGGATCCTGGGTGACGTGATGTCAGGCCTCATTGTGGGCATCCTGCTGGTTCCCCAGTCCATCGCGTACTCGCTGCTGGCAGGCCAGGACCCCATTTATGGGATCTACACATCATTCTTCTCCAGCATTATCTACACTCTTCTCGGAACATCCAGGCATATTTCGGTGGGCATCTTTGGGGTGCTGTGCTTGTTGGTGGGCCAGGTGGTGGACAGGGAGCTGGCGTTGGCTGGATATCTCACGGATCAGCCAGGAAACCTCACCAGCCTGGGGAATGACACAATTCCGCACTGTGACCGTAGCTGCTATGCCATCATCATAGGTGCAACTTTGACCTTCACGGCAGGAGTGTATCAGGTAGGTGTATGCTTTGACCGGGTTACTTGACAAATACCAAAGAAAGACTTGCCAAATTCATTTCTTTATGAATTGAAGAAACGAATAGACCCAAAGTGAACCCTGTGTATTCTGTGTAAATGTTCCAAGAGAACATGATGTTTTATGTGATGCCGGCATTCTACGCTATGATGGCCATGATTAAGTCAACTACACTGAGGAAACCTCTTTGTAACACTGAGTAAACAGTTTTGAGATTACAGAGCGGTTGTTATCTTTGGAACGAGTCCAACAGCATTTTTGGAAAACTGAAAAATCCAGGATCTTATCTTATCTTATTACCCTCATTCTGTCATGTCATGTCCCTTTAACAAGAAGATCCAGTGCTGAAGAATGAGTGACTGGAGCTAATGTTCAATATACTGTAACATGAAATTATAAATATATACAATAACAAAAAATAAAACGTATACCTTACAGTAAACAAAAAGGTATCAAAATACAATACAGAGTAAACAACACAGCTAATACAGGTGATACATTATAGAGTATACATTACAGAATAAACTAAAATAATATGCGCCAAATCCTAAAACACTAACACATCCAAGTCACATTCTTAACACTGTTGACATTTAGACTATTCATGAGTGGTATTATGTAAACTGATTTCTGTAGGTGGAATTGGTATAAATTATGTCTGTTTTATTAAAATGGCTGAGTGGGTAGCGGAGTTAAGAATTAAATGGAAAGGCCATCGGACAGATCTGTTCAAGAGTCTTAATGGACATCTTGAGCAGCTGTCGGTGGTGTGTGAGCGCTGTGTGAAGCCAGTGAGGGGGTTGAGAAGGATCCCGTGGGGACGGGTGATGTTTATGGGTTTAATTTATGGCTATGCAGCTGCAAGTCACTACGGAGTATTCAACTATGTAAATACTTGTAATGGAAAGTCTGGTCAGGGGAACTATAAAACCCTTTGTTGATATGTTAGCAGGAGTGTCTGCATGCAGGAACCAGTGGACAAATCATAAATGTATTAGATGGCTCACCAAGCAGAAGAACGCGCCTGACTCAGAAATCCAATTAGCAAGGTTATAACGCAGCAACGTGTGCTTTTTCAAAGCAGTAACCGAGCTGTAATGTATGGCAGGGGTGACGTTATGCTGCCGTAGTCTTGTATGTTCTGATGAAATCTTTGTTGAGGAAGGATAGTCCTGTTTGGCTTTGTGGCCAAAAGGCAGAAAAAATGTTTGCTTTTGTCTAAAACTTGCCCTTTGAGCTGTGGTCTTTTACCATTGCACACAGACTTGACTACAGTAGCTTTTTTCTAGTCATATATTGCAGCAACTGTTTTTGTTACCCACTGTACAAGAGATGTGTGATTTTAATCGATTATGCAATTAAGTCTTTTGTTTGTCGGATCAATTCAATGAATCAATCTATGGCTTATTTTGGTGAATATTTCTTCCTCTTTTAAAATTTCGGTCAGGAAGTGAGATTAGGTAAACCAAATAATAATAATAATACTCAAAAATACTGTTTGGTGACAGAGGCATCTGTGTGTAAACAGTGCAAGGATGTTTCCAGGCAATGAGGCCGACCACCAAACTGAGCTCTAACCACTGAGCTCCGTTTGATTTCTGTACCTGATAATGTTTAAGAAAACATGTATTGTATAACCTTTTGAAATCCAAGAAACAGTTTTGAGTCGAATATTCTTCACATAAAGAACAAGGAATTATTCTTTTATACAATCATCAATCATAATTTTGTATAAAATCCTACAATCTCATAACTAACTAACCGCATTTGGCCTAAAGAAACATTCCTAATCCTGAGCATCTCATTCTGTTCCAGGTGTTAATGGGTCTCCTCCAGGTCGGCTTTGTCTCCGTCTTCCTTTCCGACTCTCTCCTAAGTGGCTTTGCCACTGGTGCCTCTCTCACCATCCTCACCTCACAGCTGAAGTACCTGCTGGGATTGAAACTGCCTCGTGCCCAAGGCTGGGGCACATTGATTAAAACCTGGATCAAGCTCCTTGAGAACATGGGCAAAACCAACATGTGTGACCTCATCACCAGCCTCCTCTGCCTGCTAGTTTTAGTGCCTACCAAAGAGCTGAACGACCGCTTTAAATCCAAACTCAAGGCACCCATTCCTTTTGAGCTGTTTGTGGTCATCATTGCCACACTGGCTTCCCATTTCGGTAATTTCCAGGAGAGGTATGGATCCGAGGTATCTGGTGTTATTCCAACAGGCTTCATGCCCCCTCAACTGCCAGCCTGGGATCTCATACCCAACATAGCGCTCGATGCCTTCTCGATAGCCATTGTTGGCTTCGCCATCACCGTGTCTCTGTCCGAGATGTTTGCTCAGAAGCACGGCTATGTGGTCAATCCCAACCAAGAGATGTATGCCATCGGGTTCTGCAATATCATTCCATCATTTTTCCGCTGCTTCACCACTAGTGCCGCCCTGACCAAGACCCTGGTGAAGGAGTCAACTGGCTGCCAGACTCAGCTCTCAAGCCTGGTCACTGCTCTCGTGCTCCTGCTGGTGCTACTCGTCATCGCACCTCTCTTTTACTCACTACAGAAGTAAGTGTATAGTGTAATGCAGTGCAATCCCTGTCCAGGAGAGGAGAAAATAAATGCATTAAAAGCAACAGAGTGAGAAATCGGTGGAGGTGTGATTACAAGTAAACTTTGAAGTGCAGAAACCCAAATACACGTAAAAACACTTTCTTTACACCAACGTTAATGGGGTAACAGTAAAGGAGGGGGGTGGTTTGAAGCCCAGGGCTTTTCTTTTTTGTGGCTTTCAGTAATATTTTCTATAGCCTCAAATGTTTTCTTTTTAACTATTATTACCGTGTTCTCTGCTAATAAATACAAACTTCCCAGTGTAAATGGTAATTGTTTTTAGAAGTACAGGCTCGTAAAGGAGATTTTAGACATTCGCGGTACTGGGACGATCACTTACTGGGATGATAAATTGCTCCCATACAATAGACCTTTAAAGATTTGGGAGAGTTTTCCATTTTCCGCTTGCTTCTTCTTTTTTTACCCCCTGTAGCCTCACCTGGACCAAGATGAAAACTAGTTCTTGCAGGAGTTCTGGTTTCACATCCTTAAATCTCATTCACCATCTCCTGTCTTTTGTTTTCAGATGTGTGCTAGCCGTCATCATTGTAGTCAACCTGCGTGGTGCCTTACGGAAGTTCCGGGACGTTCCACAAATGTGGCGTGTGAACCGTATAGACGCTGCTATCTGGCTGGTAACCATGGCCACGTCAGCGCTGATAAACACCGAGCTGGGCCTGCTGGTAGGCGTGCTGGTGTCTGCGTTCTGTGTCCTAGGTCGTACACAATGTGCCCGGGCACTTGAGATGGGCCAAGCAGGACATCGCGACCTCTTCAAGGACCTGGATTCCTATAAAAACCTCCACAGACAACCCGGGGTGGCCGTGTTTCGCTACGAAGCTCCTATATATTACGCCAACCAGAGTCTGTTTAAGAAGTCTCTGTATCGCAGCGTAGGTCTGGACCCGCAGAAAGAGAGAGCCAGGCGCAAGAAGCAGGAAAAGCAACCCAGTAAAGAATGCTTTGAAGTGTCCACGGTTACTTTTCATACAGTGATCCTCGACTGTAGCGCCGTGCTATTTCTGGATACGGCTGGAGTCCGCGCTCTAAAGGATGTGCGTAAGGATTATAAGGAGTTTGCCGTGCGTTTGTTGTTGGCCCAGTGCAGCACGTCGGTGATGGATTCACTGCGTAGAGGTGGGTATTATGACCCCAAGAGCACAGAAGTCACCTTTCACACGCTCACTGATGCTATCCATCACGCCCAAAGCGGTCAGTCACAGAACGGCGACTGCGAGACTCGTTGCTGATGAACTGCTGCAAGTTTACTACACTGTCTAGCCATCCTAATGTGCCTTACTGGAATCTTTTCAACTGATTGTTTTTGTATTGTCTTAATCTGTGTTGGTTAATGGAAGGAATTTATCTGGATTTCTATTTGTATTCAGCACTTGTTTCTTATATGTGTTAAAAAAAATTCAGTTCTGAATATTGTCAGAAAAATCATTGCCATTACAAACACAGTAATGTGTCATTACTGTTGAAAAGTTTGTTACTGATTTGTTATTACCCTTATATTGTCTGGGTTTTCTCAAGAACTAATCCAAGTGCAAAAACAGTTCAACCTTAGACCAAACCATGTGTCTGCAGAAGTTCTACAATTTGCTGGTCAAAGAAAAGAAAATGTTGGAAAAAGGTGTCAAAAGGAAGCTATTGGTTACATGTTTTAGATCAATCTTACCAAATAGTATAAATCTATAAAGATGATTGAAAGTATTTAACCATGTGTAATCAGTTAAGGAGCCTGCTGCACTAGAGTTTTTATTATTATTATTTCTGCTAGTTTGAAACTATTTCATTTATTTGAATGTATTTATAATGATTACCAAATACCTGACTATATTAAGTGTTAACGTGCTACAACACGCGCACAAACACAGACAGGCTATAGTGATTACCTCTTTCAGATTTTTTTCTTTCTTTTTTTTTTTTTCCTCCATAAGACAACGCCAAGAGAAATGTTTACTGAGCCTCTCCCCCTGTGGGAGATTATTCCTTGTTATTCTGATTGTTACATTCAGGGTAATTGCTGCATAACTGCTATGCACAATCAGGACGTTCAGAAAGTCAGAAGCTTTATGTATTCTACAGTATATATTTGTTCCATAGAAATATGTTATTTATCAATGAACGCCGAGATGCTTTGTGATTTAATTGTGCTGTTTTGCCTAGATTTATAGAGGGTTATGTTATTATTTAATTCTTTAATTAATTATAATATTTAACACTATAGGAAGTATTGTTTACATGATTGTTGACATGGCAAAATGTCTTTAAACATACTTTCAATTGTTACAACTTATATTTCAAACAGAATAAACCATATTTAAAGGTTCCCTGTCTTGTAATTTTTTTGCATTTGAATAATAAAAGATAAAGTAGTAAGTTAAGAGTGAAAATTTATCACTACAGATATTATTCCACTTACTCGCTCTCACTCATCGCTTTTCCTGTGTACAGTGTTGCGGGCGTCTAGAGCCTTTTTCATGCGACTTAGGGCACGAGTCGGAGTACACCACGGGCGTGGTGTCGATCCATCAGAGATATTCTTCTTGCTATAAAATAAAACCTCTCTCTGCACACAGTATGTTGCAGCAGTTGTCCTACCAAGCTCGTTCTAGCTCCATGTGTTGCTCCTCCTAGAGAATAGACACTTGTGCTAAATTAAGAAGCAACATACTGTAAGACTCCTAAATACAGTGAAACCTTGGATTGCAAGTAACTCGGTCTGTTCAGTGTTTTGTAAGACGAGTAAAATATATTATAATAAATTTTAACGTGATAAATGTGTGAGGCCCTGACATACGAGTAGTAAATGCGCTTTTTTCTGCTGAGCGTCACATAATCACAGCTGAGCCAATGGTTTTCTCTCTTGTGCTGTGGGATTGTGGGTAATCATTTCCCATGCCCAATGTTCGTGCCAGTGTGTGTTTATTATAACATGGTGACCATGTGTATGCATGTAAAGCATTTTTAACTTTTCTTTTTATTATTTTGTGTCCAAAGGTAGTGACTGTTCTTTAGTAGAGAGGTTCTTTGATAAAGAAGTTTGCAGACAGAGACTCTCTGTCAGGGAAGAGTGATTCGGTTTGTGTGTGTGTGTGTGTGTGTTTTGTAAAGTCGTCCTACACAGTAGCCCCCCTCCTCCTCTTTTCCTCTCACCTCTTGTCTTACTCCAGTCACTATTCTTGTCAAAGGTAAAGTGCAGGTTAATTTGTTTTATTTTATATTTCGTATTAATCATTTTAATGTAAATTTTGGGGTATGGAATGAATTATCAGAGTTTTCATTATTTCACAAATTATATATGTTTAACTGTACCTCACAGTTTACAATTTCATTTTGTACTTCCTATAAATCCTGTGTAATTTATGACTTCTATTTTAATTCTAGTTTATTTTTGTAAATTTGTACATTTCCATCCTAAATTTTTTTTAAATTTTAACTTTTATTTTTTACTCTTTTTCGTATAATCATACTTATAGTATAGTGCAATTTTTCTTTTTCACTGCAGTGTAATTTTTCATAAAATTTTATGTCACGGACAGTCTTACAAGCATTTCACTCAGTATCATACTGTGTATGATTGTGTATGATCAATAAAAGTTGAATTTCTATATGTATATATAAAATTTAGACTTGTCCCCATTGGATGTTGAAGTGAAATGATCAAATGTGGAATTGACCCCTATTTACATACATAGTGTAGAATCACAGGTAGGATGCAGGAAGACTTTTGACTTTTATAAAGTTTGACATTTATAAAGAGTACAATAAAGGTATAAATATTTTTATGTAACTGAACAAGACTACAAGCATCCCATATTTTATCAGAATAATAGAGAGTTTTTTTTTTATTATAAAGTATTTCCTTTTTAATTCCCAACTATGTAATCTTCCCCATGCTACATATTGTACCTGTATAATATGACACAGCTATTGTATATACTAGGTGCATTACTCTAATCTCACCACTAGGGTGCAGCATCGTCATACTAACGTTCTGGCATTGCATCCAGATCAAGCTAATGATATTTGTGGTCAAATTTCTGTATGAGAACTGTCAAAACATCCTGCAGTTTTATGAGCTTGTTGACAGCTCATTCCTTTGGAAATCCTGAAGGGAAAAGTGTCTGTCATGTTGACATTTTCCTGCAGCTTAGCCGCTCCCTTGGCTGGGCTTCGTAATACCATTAAACTGTCAGACTAGATTGTCTCCTGTCAAGGAAAAAACAAATGCATTCTGCCTCATTGGCAAGGCTGAGACACTGGATGTGTCCAAAGAGTTCATTGTCTCGATGACGTTAGCAAGAGTCTGCGGATGGTGGCCGTCTCTTCTCTCTTCTCTCATTCTTCTTTCCAGCCTTACATTTGGTGTGCAATTAATTAATTAATTCAGTTTTTTAATCAAGGTATTGGGATTATGCAGATGAATGTCCCTTTTCACTTTGTTCTTTAAACAGAGATTAAACTACAAAATGTGTTACCCCTTTTTCCTTTATCATACTGTAATTTCTAACAGAATTCTTGTGTGAAAAAGCCTCCAGCCGATTGACTTTAACAGCACTGGCAGTGGTCGAGAGATACATGATATTACATGTGCGTTACTCACAGATAATATTCAATGTGCCTTAAAAAAAAAAAAAAAAACTCTTTCAATATAAAACTGTCAAATAATTTCCAGTCTGTCAGTACAGATTTATTTCACATACCCATAATATAATTATTTACATAATAGGAGTATTATTTAAATATGCCCAGTAATATCCTGATGGTTTGTTGAAAACGCAGTTCTTTTTTTAAAATTTATTATTATTCCTGAACTTTCCACCAACAGCCCATATTACGCTCAAGTTGACATTGTTTACAGGGCTACTTGACATTGAGCTATTGAGGTTTGGATTAAACTCATTCAGTTTAAGTGAGCAGTCAAGCAGGCTAATAACTAGAATAATTCAATAAATGATATAAAAAGTTTGATTATGATGAATTGTTGAATTGTTAATTATTGTAAAAACATGCTGGGTGCTTGGGCAGCAGGTAAGAGTACAATGTTAACCCTTTACAGTATATTGCATTCATTGGAATGAATATATGGAAATTCCAAATTTTACGACTCTGAATCATATACTGTATATGGTTCCTCACCCATCTGGGGAGATAATTTTTCCAATTTTATATATAGTTTTTAACATTGTACTGAACATTACTAGTAAAGACATTGAAATTAGAACAGAACAAATATGAAATTATGTAGCCAATAAAAAACATGTTTAAAAAAAAATCACCCTTTGCGTTGATTACCGCTTTGCACATACTTGGCATCCTCTCAGTCAGCCTTGTGAGATACAGTCGTTACGTGGAATGGTTTTACAACAATTTTCAATTTTGAAGAAGTTCCCTGAGGTGTTGAGTACTTGTTGGCTGCTTTTCCTTCCTTTTCTGGTCAAACTCATCCCAAACCATCTCAATTGGATTTAGTTTGGGTTCGGATTGTCGAGTCAAGTAATGGCTTCTTTGCCTCAATTCGACCATGAAGGCCTGACTCATGCCGTCTCCCCTGAACAGCAACAGATGTTGAAATATGTTTGCCGCATTTATGTAGGCTCTAATCTAAGGTGCTGTAAATCGGTGGTTTCTGAGGCTGGTCATTCTAATAAATTGACTGTATAATCTGCAGCAGAGAGAGATGTTGGTCTCCCTTTCCTGGGACAGTCCTCATGAGAGCCAGTTTCACCAAAATGTTTAATGGTTTTCACAATTCTTGTGATTTATTATATATATATATTTTTTTAATTGACTGAGTGTAATTTCTTAAAGTAATGATGGGCTGTTTTTTATTTTTTACATAATTAAGTGTTGCTTTTGGATTTGTACTGTAGCTGTAGTAGCACTTGGGCCTGGTCGCCTATCACAGGAGACTTAATTCATCGTAAGCCGTGCGCACACACACAAACGCTATGGACAATTTGGGGACGCCAGTTTATCTAATCTGTATGTCTTGGGACTGTGGAAGGAAACCGGGGATAAAATTAAATTTTATTTGTATAGCACTTTAACAATTGTCATTGTCGCAAAGCAGCTCATCAGATCATAAGAATTATAGGAGTACCCGGAGGAAACCCACCAAGCACAGGGAGAACATGCAAACTCCATGCACACATACCCCGTGACAGGAATCAAACCCTGATTTTGACTGGTTCTATAGATATAAAATGAAATTCATAAAATTATTATCAAATCAAAAAATTTGAAATTTATTTATTTATTTATTTATTTATTTATTTATTTATTTATTTATTACAAAAATGTGTTTTCATGAAGTACTGGCACTGGCACTTGTTACCAAATTGGGTTCTTTCCCCCAATTAAAGGTTAAGCATTTTTATCTGCTGATATATATATATATATATATATATATATATATATATATATATATATATATATATATATTTTTTTTTTTTTTTTTTTTTTTACCCACATAAAACAGAACAAAACACAAAAGAGCCCTGACTGCAGAGACAGAAAAAGACAATGGGCAAGCGTCCTAATCAACCTCCCAGCTGATTGGAATTAGAAAATGCTACAATTAACTATATAATGAGTTAGCTAATTACTGGTCATCATAAAACCCCCTCTAATTTGTGAGTGAGAACTCTCATGAGTGTTTGTGTGTGTGTGTGTGTGTGTGTGTGTGTGTGTGTGTGTGTGTGTGTGTGTGTGTGTGTGTGTGTGTGTGTGTGTGTGTGTGTGTATGGCACAATTCATTCTTATGTAAACTTCCTCATTGCTTCCAGTCAATGTCCCGAAAGGAAGTGGACACACAAAAAAAAACTACCCCTATTCCGAGCAGTTCTAAAGCACAATATGCGGTTGTCTTTAAAATAATATGTCGCCTTGCTGTTGCATGCACACTGACTTTGCTTTACATTCAGGTTGTGGCTGCATGTGTGCTGTATGGTTGTGTACTTGGCTTTGTTTTGCAGGTTGTACTGTGGAAGCAGTAGGTTGAGATAAGGGCAAGTTCTTGGCATCTCAATTTGTCTTCTGCCGCCGCACCTGCATAAATCAACACTATGTCATTGAATTGCATTTCAGGAAAAAATAAATACAATAAAAGAATACATTAAAAAAATCTCATATGGAAGGTAAATGTTGCGTATGCCAAAGAGTTTCAAGGTCCTTTTCATGGCCGGCAATAGAAACGATCTCAGCCATTTTGTTTATGGCTTTTATTGAAGCAATATGTATGTATTCCATGACTGTTTAACTTGATCTTACTTTTTCTATAATATCTTGTAATTGAATCAAATCCCAAGTGGCCTCCTATTCACCTTGCTTGTGCCCTACATGTGCCCTATACAGGTAGACTGAGAATATAACATAATGGAGCTGAGGGCCCTACTGCACCTAGTGGCCTAGAGTGGGTAGTAAAGCTGAAAAGTGCTTGCTCGTTGTGCTTGACTCATTTCTAAAGAAATCCAAGCGTGGGTTTGTGCTGTGAACTGAGATTTATATGAGGACAAAACAGATGCAGTCAAAGCACATCATATTATTGTGTCTTTTGTCAGAAGTAAGCGTGACTCACAAATCCGGATCTTTGCAAACAGTCCTTGTGTTCACTGTTACATATAGGAAAGTTCAAGTTGGCAGATGTCTTACCATGGAACTATGACGCCTGTCACATTTACAGTATGTCATGTAGATCATTGGTTGGTGCAACCTGACCTGCCTGGCCGACCTGCCTGGCTAACGCAGTAACGGTTCCACAGAGATGCAGTACATAGTCCTAAATAGGCCAAGCATTTACCCTGACTTTATAATTACTAAATTTAGCTGTTTTAAAGCAAGAAAACCAGCCCAAGGCAGCAAGAGAACCATTGTAGGGGTTATACAGTATGAAAGCAAAATGAAAAATCATCACATTGTTGAATAAACTCCTGTTGCCCTCCAAGCATTAATACTTGAACAAGGGAATGTCAATCACACTGATGAAAAATTAACCGATATTTGGTATGTTATCCATAGTGACTAGTAACCTCTGGGTACTTTCACGTTGTTTTCCTGCAGAGATTTACTGCATGTGTGCTGCATCCAACGACCAGTCCTGTATTACAAGCATACCAGAGCCTGTGAATATATAAAAGTCTTAACCTACTGTGGTTGCTGAGTAAAAGTTTGAAGTATAAAGATGTCTAGAAGATCAGTTAGTTCCCTGGAACGATATCATTTTGAACATTCATATATAGCGAATTACTGTTAATTGAAAGAGAATGGGGTTGAGTAGAACAAGTCAGGATAAACTGGTGTCCACCAGGGTTTGAATTACATAGAGACTTTTTTTTTGGAGATCCTTATTTTCCCATAGCCACCACAACTTCCAGTCACATGCATGCAAATACATAAAGTCGCTAACTTACGAACAATTGAGTTACGAATTTCTGCAGATACAAACGGACCGCGGATCTATGAACATTTGTAGATGCAAACAAATTGTGGAAGTAGCTCAGGTGTGTATGCACTGCAATGCATGGGATATGAATATTTACAATTATATACAATATTTTCAGTGTGTAAGTGAATGTATAAAATATCCAAAGTCTGGTATATTGTGTGTGGGGGGGGGCACATTGGTAGAAAAACTTGCTGTACTGTAAAGCTTTCCTGATTAGGAATAATCCTACTGAGACAAAATGGCGTCCGTAAACACCATGTAGTGTTGTCCTCACCAGATGTCTTCAGAGGTTCCCTTTAAACAAGATTAGATTGTGAGAGTATAATGCGGAAACAAAAACTGTGTGTTTGCTTTTTTATGCTTTACATTGTATATTTGAGTCAATAAGACTTACTTTGTCAGACTTACAAATGAATCCGACTTACAAGCGCACTCCCGAAACAAAACTTGTTCGTAAGTCAGGGACTAACTGTACACAGTGACAGTTCTAGTATGTATGCACCTTGAGCAAAGTCTCTTTCAGCGCCCTGAAAACATACATAAATACATACATACATATAGAAAGAAAGAAAGAAAGAAAGAAAGAAATAGTGTTATTCTTGCCTATTTTGTTAGACATGATACATAATATCATATGTGATACATAATATCATATTCATAATATATTGCTGTTAGGTTTTAAATGAAGAGGTAGTGTGTCCGAGCTAAGTTTTAAGCTAAGAGGAGAAGAGTTTAACTTGTTGTGTCCGCTGCACCTTGATACACTTACCGGTCCGGGCCCGATCGACCGGGAGAGACAAACACACATACACACACGCAGGCATGATGTCTGAAGATCTCTAGTTTATTCTTAGCAAGGAGAGCACATTTAAACGTTGCCACGTCCTGAACATCAAAAGAACCAGTCATTCACATGTCATTGATAGAGAGAGCCGGAGACAGACAGGAGAGAGGAAATACATTTGCATTCTCCTGATTAAACAAAAGGATTCTAGCAGACAAGAGCCATTTGGATGTATATTCGTCTGGGTACAGGATATAGAAGGTGTTACCACAGAAGGCGTAAGGAAGCACAGTGAGGGGTCTGTTCTTAGGGCTGAACTGATTAGATTACAATGTCTTACAATATTATAAAACCTTACAATTGCATACCTTTGTCTTTTGTCCATTGGTCCTTTTCTGTCTTCTTTCTTTCTGAACAGGACGCCTGATAGCTTTGACCCTTATTCATTTATTTATTTATTTATTTATTTATTTTTGATGAGTATGACGAAATCATTCACAGTTATAATATATAATTTTTTTTTCAGGAACTTACAGAAAATATAATATAACCTGTAACACAAAAGTAGACATTTTTTAAAACTCTGCCTAAAAGTCCAAAGGGAGGCTTTCAAGAAAGCTCGTGTCCTTTTCAATTGAACTGGGCTCCCTTTAGCTCCCCTCTAATTCGAACCATTGAAACTGAATATCTATGGTGCTAATTTGCAATGCCACATATTGAATAGATCAAAGTGCCTCAAGTCAACACAGTGACTGCACTTTGCTCCACTAAGAGAAAACGACTTTGCACTCTCTGAAAGTTTTGCATCCAACTTAGGCTTGGGTTGTTTACGTATTAGATTAGAATTAATTGAAAAGTCATGACCATGACCAAGACCTCATGTCTTTAAAAATGTGAATCTGAATAAAAGATGTGAATAAAATACGCAAACTAGTTGTTGAAAATGTTCTTTTTTTGGTGTTCATTAGTAGTCCATATGATTCATCTTATAATTGCTGGCTGTACCAAATGTAATGCAAAAGTGGACACTGTTATTCAAATTGTACATGTTGGTAGAATAATTCTTAAACTCTTCCTTTAGACAAAAGTTCTGCACAATATGGTCTCCATCACAAGCGATGCATTTACACCATTGTTGAACCCAACTCTTGAAGCATGTTGTATGTTGTGTTGTGTTACAGTACGTACAGATCATTGTTATTCATGGACGTGATTCCTTTGTTTTCACATGCAGTTTTTATACATGATTCACTTATATGACTCTTAGACAGTACACGGCTCTTTCACATTTTTCATGCATTTTCATATGTAATTATTTTATATGAATTATTTATTTACCATACAGGGGTTATGCATTATACTGTACAGTACACATATATTTTCATTGTCATTTTTTACATTATTTCGTATGCACTTGTTTTTAGACATGATTCATTTGATTCTTTTATTTTCATGTGATTTGTTTTCCTTGCAATTTTTCCTCATATGATTTGTATCATTTAATTTCTTGTTTTCCTCCAAATATGCATTTATTTTTCCCACATGATGCCTTTCTCACATGTTTTTCCACATGATTCATTTATTCCCTTGTTATTTTTTCACATTATTTATTTGTGGTTTACATCACAGATTTTGTACATAATGTGATGTTTACTTGAGCACACAAGTGCAATACCAAGCCATAATGCACACTCTCACATTATTTTCTTCTAAAAACTTATGATCACATGGGAAATGTACAGTAAGTTTTTTTTCCATAACGAGAAGCCACATACGGCCCCGAGCAATTTCAGGTTTGTTTAGTTTTAAATACACCTGATCCGGCTAATGAGCCGTGAACTACTGTATGAAGCCAATTATAATATGGGCAGATGAAAGCAAGAGCAACTTCTGAATCTTGAATGAAAAAGAATAGTTATTTAATAATTACATAATTTAAGAAATTTTGTTTTCACAAATCATTAGAATTCGCTTTAAACTCGACCCCTTCTCTTTGCCATACTCTCTCTCTCTCTCAGACCAAATCTCACATAGCCAGTGAGGTTCTCTGGATCAATGGGAATAAACTTTGGAAATTGTTTGGAAATTGTAACCCTCTTTAGTGGAGATGGCGACAGAAGAAAAAACAGAAAGTACATAAAAAGGAAGTGCTTTACTTGCGTTTTACTAATGACATAAAATAGGTCTGCTTACAGATTAAACATGTGAAAAAGAGCTGAATGGGACGAAGTGGATTTGAGAGAATCATTTTTCATTCCTGATTGGTTTTATAATCTCTTTTGTATGGCAGAAATAGATTAGAACCAAAAAAATGACTTTTCCTTTTTTCAATGTGGTATCAGTTTCCCCATATATCAGATGAAGTTTGAAATAATGAGCGGATTTTCCATCATAAGCAGATATTTGGATAAGAGACATTTTCTCTATTAGAATAGCTGCTTCTCGAGCTTAAAATCATGTGGATGTCGTCTGGCTCCCATTGAATCCTCAGTGGCATTAATGCTTTTGCTTCTGTACGATGTTTAAAAAATCAGAGACAGATTTATGACAGTGGTGACGATACAGCTGTTCAGCCCATCGAAATCATCTTCCAGGAAAAACCATTCGTGCTTGATATGACCAGTGAGAAAGGTGTTTTAGCCATCATCAGCTGTGGGAATATGTTATCACGACTAATGCTTTACAACAGTCATTGAGATACTTGTTCTCATCATTCTACTGAGCATTTCTGGGTACCACCAAAGAACCCCTCCTATAGTACAACATATTCAATGTAAATATTAAATAAGTGAACATAACATGGCGATATACGTATAGTAGAGTCAGGTCTGTAAATTTTGGAATAAAGATACGTTTTTAGCATTTGTCTTCTGTGCACCACATTCAGCATGCAAGATGTGAGCGAAATCAAGATTTTCAGCTTTTAATTTAAGGGGTTTGACAAAAGTATAGCGCTAATCATTCAGGAATTACAGCTTAAAAATTTTAATACACACACCCCATTTGGGGGCTCATAAATAATAGTACAAACTAACATAATTACAAACATAAGTATTGTCTTTAATACTTTGACATGAACAAGTGCTGAGTTTCCTTCCTCAAAATGCTTTGCCAGGCTTTTACTGCAGCTGCTTGTTTGTGCATCTTTCTGCCTTCTGTCCTGTCTTCAGTTAGTAAAAAGCATGCTCTATTGGGTTGACTTGGCCAGTAAGGACTATCGCATTTTATTTTGCATTGGATAGCTTTCACAGCATGTTTTCGGTCATTATCCATCTGTCATATCAAGTAGTGAGAATATTTTGTTTTATTTCAGAAAAGAGTATAGCTCTACACACTTAAAGAATTCAGCCTGCTCCATTTATCAGCATAAACACCAGTGACCCGGTTCCACTGGAAGCCATACAGTACACGCTTATGCCATAACTCTGCCTCAACTACAGTATGTTTTACAGATAATGTGGTAGACTTTGGGCACTCTTCCCATCATTCTGGTATCATCAGTCCAAAGAATCTGGCAATGATTTTCAGGGAATTCTGATCTAGCCTTTCTGTTCTTGAGTGTTATTAGTGTAGTTGTGAACACAACACTTGTTGTGAAGTATCTGTATTTACTTCTATTGACTGTTGACTTTGAAAATGACATGCCTACCTTCTTCACCATGGACAGAATTCTTTGGTTGTATTGCCAGTAAGTAATTTTTTAAAAGAATGTTCCAAACTGTTGTATTGGCCACTGCTATTGTATCTCTCTGATAAGTTGTTGTTGTTGTTGTTGTTGTTTTCACCCTAATGATGGATATCTTGCATAGACACCTCTTTGGATCTCATGTCAAGAGTTTGAGTGAACAGCCACCAAATGCAACACTGAGAACCACCTTCAGGTCTTTTATCTGCTTGATTAGCCTTGGAGTAACAGACCGCACCAGGCCATGCAGCTGCATGTCAGCCATTTGTTCCATTATTTATGAGCTTTTATGTGTTTCATTTCACATTCATTGTGGTAGTATATGGAGGTAAAATGCCAAAAACACTTTTATGGACATGGCTGTTATACATGATATATCTTATTACACCTGAAAAAGGCAAAGCAAGTGGACAGTCAAGTTTTAAAGTCGCTGTGTTGGAAGGATCTTAAGAATCTGACAAAACATAGTAGTTGGTATCTGCCAAAAATGATGTGACAACAGGTGAACTAGCGACAGGGTTATTGTAAATATTTAACCCAGCCTATTAACTTCAGTAGCTGTAACTAAATGAGTGTTTGAATCATGTAGTCATGGTCAGGGTAAGCTGCCGAACTTCAAACCGGGTATCAAAAAGGTGATTTACAGTAAGTGACTTGGCATGGTTGATGGTGCCAGCTGGGCTGACCTGAGTATTTCCTAGACTACTGATCTACAAGGATTTGCATGCACAACCATCTCTGGGGGGTTACAGAGAATGGTCTAGAAAAAAAAGAACATTTTCAGTGAGTGGCAGCTCTCTGGGTGAATGGTGTCATTGTGTGTAGAATAATGATGGAAAAATGGATTCAAATCCATTTTAAGACAGATAGATAGATACATATTGTAGATACAGTACATACACACTGTAGGTCTTCTTTAGTTATGTCTGTCATGCCTATTTTTTTTTCAGCATAATTTCATCTTCTTGGTAAATAACAAGTCTATAAAGATCAGCTGTATTTTCATACAGCTGATCTTTACCGACATGCCATTACACATGGAGCTGAATTTTATGAGCCTGCAGACAGGAAAATCAAAAGGTGAAAGGTATTTAGTGTGTGAGTCACAGATGTTTGTCTTCCCATAGACAAAGTCAGCACCATAATATTGCTTAAAATGTTGGATGAGTCACTGCGTACTGCATTTGGACTCCGGATACCCAATAGGCTGATGGCGCTCCAGTGCAGAGTGCTAATATTTAGTCATATGCAGTGGCTCGCTGGTTCATCAATGTCACTTCCTTAGAGATGAATTAGTCACCTCAACAGGTGGTCAGGGCTTTTTCGAGTGAAATCAAGCCACTAAAAGGGCCCCCAGCACATAAACACCCAAAAAACAGACAACTAACGCTGGCTTTGATCCACAAATAACCATGAACCGTGCTCTCTGCCTTATAGCTCCAAGGGGAAGAGACAAATAATGGGATGACAAATTTCACATTTCATTCCCACCAATAATTGTGTTTTGATCCAGAGAGATGAAGCGTGATCTATCAAAGTGCTCCCAGCACAATACTGCAATTTGTTGTGTACAGGGCACCTGGGTATGCCCATCCTTTTCCCAGGAAAGACTTCGATTAGACATTTTTACACTTGTACAGTAGCTTACTAGGAAACCAGCATCAATGACTTATAAGGTTCGAATATGGTTTTTAGACTCTCACACGCTTACTATGAAAGTCAAAGACAGTTTTAGTGCATAGCTCGCCTCAAGTACCACTGCTCAAATTTTAAATGAATTTCATACTTTATTTACCAAAGTGTGGCAGTAGTTTGGTTAGCTCCTTTCTTTTAGTAGCTTGCGGTGTGGGCAGCTACTTCAATAATAGGGTACTGTGGCTGTAGCACAGCTATTTTAAACCATGAGTAGATTGTAGCTTGACACGTTGCAGCTGCAATAGTTTCTTAGACACTGGGCATGTCCTTTGGACGATGCCCTAATTGTCACACTAACTGGTTCACTCTGCAGTTCTTTCAGAGAGTGATGGTGTCTGGATTGTTCCATTCTACACTAATGATCTAGACTGGTCTGGTACAAGCAGACAGCAAGTCTTTTCCTCTCATACCGTAAGGTCTTATACTGGTACCAGATCATAATGAAGTTGCCGCTGAAGACTCTGTCAGTCTTCAGCTACAGTAAATTGGTGTCAGACACAATCTTTCTCCAAAGGTTTGTGAAAGTTATTACAACAGCATTAAAGTAAGCTATTACCTGACACAGCAGCAGAGGGAGGTACTATAAGTTACTGAAGCTGGTGTATTGATGGAGTTTTTTTTTCTTTTTTAGTGAACACTGAATTATTATAAACATGAACCTAAAACATAAATGTTTTTATTTTTAAGCATTTTAACTCTTGTTGGATGTTTAGGGAAACTCAATTTCACAGTGACTCTCCATATAGCATACAGTACTTATCAATGTTTTAGATGCTAAACAGAGCTTATTGAATCAGATTGTGTAAAATGTGACCTTATACAACAGTTGGTTCTGACCGAGTAATCTAATTAGACGAGGGTGATTCCGCAAGTGGTGATATATAGCGTACCAGCACTGGGACGTTTATCACTCCATGTCATAGTGATGAGTCGTTCATGAACGATTTGTTCTTTTTGAACAAGTCTTTAATGTGACTTAGAAGAAAGAGTAGTCTTTCGTTCATTTTCTACTGGGCGCGCATGCACAAAGCATCACAAAACCTCCGTAGGTATACAGGAAACAGAAATGAGGAGGTACCTCTCAGGTCTTTTGGTCCGAATCGTTCGGTATTTTGTCACGTGACTCCCATAGACGCTATGCAGTGCAATAGATTCAAGAGAACGAACGACGCGGACTGGAAGACTCATGAGAAGAGTCTTCAATTCTTTTTCCTGTGTAATGCACTGCATAGCGCCTATGAGAATCACGTGACAAACGAACGAACGATTCGGAAGATATGGGAGGTGAGCCGCTCATTCTGTTTATCAAAATGTGTCCTTAGCTGCAGTGTAAAATTTTAATTACTGGAACTATAGCCGAAATTCGTTTATGTAGACGTGTTCGGGGTTTGTTTCTTGAAAATTTAACATTTTATTTTATTTCTGATATATATAATTTAAAAAAAGATTCGTTCATTTTGATGAACGAGATTCAAAGAACCGAGTCACTAAAATGATCCAAACTTCCCATCACTACCATGGCATAGTTCTACCACAAGGCTGACTTCCAAATCCCCCTCTAACCCTTACAAGGGCATTACCTGGTTAGTGGAACAAGAGATTCCAACTTACTCCCTACATAGTGAAATGACTTTCTATTTTACACTGTTTGGAACTCAACCCTGGAAACCCGGAAGTTAGCTAATATTCTAAACCGGAATAAGTGGAAATATAAAGTACATCTCGTAAATTTCTCAGGACTGTGAACCACCTCCATGGTTTATTCTCGTCACCTTTTGGCTTAGATAGGCTTTACATTTAAAATAATTTCAAACTATTTTCACAGCCGTTAATTGTGCTAACTGTCAGTAAGCTAACTGTCACCCACCACCTCCTCCAGTCGGGGTTAGTTTGTTCTGCCAGTCATGGGAGGATATGTGTTGGTGGAGCACAATTACTGCTTGAATAAACAAACAAATAAACTGTTGATTATAAATTAAATTCATTTCAATTTAAGTTTATCTATATATAACTTTTAACAATGGTCATCTAAAAAAGTAATATGGAAATAAGTTTGAAACGTGAGTTAATATGTATAAATCATAATTATCAGCTTGAGCCTGAAACACAAGTCGAAGGCGACGGTTGTGAAGGAAAAACTCCCTGAGAAAAGGAAGAAACTTTGAGAGGAACCAGACCCAACAGAGAACCCATCCTTATTTGGGTGATATCAGATAGCAAGGATTGATTTGCAGCCATACTGTGTGTTAGGAGACTGAACGTTCAGTATACTGTAACAGTCTGTTTATATGAAGTCCACTTTCGTTATTGGAGGCTCAGGTACAAAACTATTTGTAACTATTTCAGTCGTGAACATTTGAGTGACTGCCTGCATCAGCCGAGGCCAGGACCTCGTCTTCATGGTCAAGAGGACCTTTTCAGTCTCTACATACTGTACATCCCAGGCAGATCACACTGGGCCATCCTCAGCAGAGAGCCAGAAGTCTCCATGGGGCACCAGGATGAGTCAGACAGGTCTGGAGGGCAGAAGGGGTCAGGATCAGTGTCATATGTAGAACAACATGAGGGCTCCCTGGGGTCCAAACACATAAATGGTCTTTTTGGAAATTATATATAAAAGCAATATCACACTCGAGATCAGACTGTTGTGCTGAATATCAGCCCGGGTGTGATGCCATCAGTAATTGGTTTACATACTGTGCTGACATTCAGTCTGAAAGCAGGTATTGCTTAATTTGTGGAAGCCAGTGAAGGAAATTATGTGTATTGTATCTTAGCAATTTTTGAAGAACAATTTTAATGCTGTGCTCAAGAGTCAATAATGATCAATTATTTGATTTTTGACTATTAGTGATACGACTAATACACATTATTATGAACTACCTCCTTCCAACAATGCTAATGATCTGCCCTGTAAATTATTTTATGATGAGATATATTGATCACTGTATTGATCAGAGATTGTTTGACCAAGAGTTTTTGTTTAAGCCTAGCTGACCTTAGTGAATTACTTTATTGTGCAGGTTTGTATATGAGTACAGTATAAATGCAATAAAATAGGCTAATTAAAAACATCAGTTCCTTATAGTGACCAGCAATGATAAAAATGTATTTACTGTACATGAAGTTAAAATTATGTCACTTAAAAATCTATTTACCAAAATGACTTACATTTTGGTAAATAGAATTTTAAGTGACATAATGTGGTTGTTTCACCTGCTCAAGTTAAAGGGTTGCTACAGTGGGGCATCTGATCCACACATTTTAACTTGGCACAGCTTTGGCAATGGCACTAAGGATGCCCTGCATCTTGTTGATTGGAATCAAACCCAGACCTTCGTGGATGGAAGATGAAAAGCCAAACAATGAGCCACCATTTACTGAAATGTACGCACAAGTATTTAAGCTCGCTTCGGACAGGTTTCTCAAAACAATTTACAAATGTGATTTTCAATTATTTTAAGGCTGTTTACAATATGTATTCACTTGCAAGTACAAATCTATCTCTTATGTGGCAGGAAAAGGTCATTAAAGAGCGGCAACCATGTAGCTTTAGCCATTCAAATGATGACTTCACAAAGCAATGGTTTGCCACAAAATGTTCAAGTGCAAACATCATTTCATTATACTGCCTAATAGTTTATTCAGCTGTCACTTTCAGTAGTGGTGAACTTGTGCTGACTGACAAAATTCCCCCGAACACACCCCTTTCCAGGGCAGCATTATAAATTTTAGTGCTTTATTTTTCCCTTTTTTTTCCTTGGTTTCTATAAATTTGCTTGCTGCTAAATTTATTCAAGTTACATGAAGGCAGAAAGCTTGAAAAGCACAAGTAAATGAGCTTAGACATCCAGATATTCACATTAAATTTGAAACTAACCATGCATACCTTCTGGGCTGCACTGCACCTAAAAGTAAGGCATGAATGAGAAAATGAAGCTGAAAGCTATAATAACCATTATTCATATGAAAGAGGTTGCTATTACGAGATATCACTATTACGTCTGTACGCCATCTAGAACCACAGTTTAGTGGTTCACAATTATGCATCAGCTGGGCACGAGAATAAGCATGAAGAGAAACAAACTCTAAACAAAAATTCCAGTAATGTTTTTTTTTTTTTTTTTTTTTTTTTTGGAATGCAAAGGCTTCTCTGTACTTCAGTGAGCGCATTTTAAAATTGTTGCACGCTTTATTAAATTTAATATATTGTGTATCAAAATAGATTGTGCCTTTTTTCATATTGGTCTCATTGGAAAGTTTCTGTCTTATTCATTGCTATTCCTTACCTGTGTAATAGCTTGCCAAAAATTAAAGGATAATTTTTTTTTCATTAAGACATTTAAATGTACTATTTGAAAATAAACAGTCAGGTTTGTTAAACTGACAACGACATTTGATTGCCTGATAAATTGTCTGCTAACTGTCAAGTGAGAGAAGAACATCTTTCACTTGATTATCTCATGGACTTGCTTAAGCTCTGACTATCACTTTGCAGATGTTAACTTTTGGCACTCTGTGTAAATTGCCTGCTTTAGGCTATTATGTGTCTAGATAACTCTGAAATGAAAAGTAAGGACTAATTAACCACTTCTTTTATGCAGACTCATTAGAGCAGGTCAGCAGACCCTCAAGACAGAAGTGACACTCCATTAGCGTTAACTCTTATCTTTTTCTTTTCTTCTTTCACTGTTCTACTGTATGTATGACCATATAATGTATAGTTTTGTGAGAATAAATCTACTGAATAGAGTGATGTATAACTTTTTTCACCATGCCGCTATTTATTGAACAGAAATGAGGCCTGAAAGTAAACAACACGTGAGTAATAATAAGTACCCCCTTACATGATTTAAGAGAGTAAGTTGCAGCCAGGTGGTGCTAATCATCAGCCCTTGATGAATTGTTCATTAGCAGGTGTGCAGATGTTTTGGCAGTTTGTTAGTTTGGAGAATTCAGGTGTGTTTTAACACAATGCCAAGAGGCAAAGACATAAGCAATGGTCTTAGAGAAGCAATTGTCACTGCACATCAGTCTGGCAACGATTACAAAACCATTTCTAAACTTTTTATTTATTTATTGGTTTCTATAAAAAATTAATTTTAAATTATAAAAAACTAAATTTTTAACTTTAAAACTTTTAAAGTGATGTTTTTGTTTATCTATGGTGAATCATTATATGCCTAAGTGTGCAATTAATACTGTTATTAATACTACTTTTATGAATACTGGCTGTGCTCAGAATTAACCAATCACATTCAAACATTCAAATTTTATTTCAAAATTCAAACTTAAATTCAAAATGAATTACCATACACCTGTTATCAATAATGTCATTCTTATCAAATGAAAATGAATATCAGCAGTTTCTCTGTGATTTCACTGCCATCATCTTGGTTTCATCTACCTGCTTATAAGAACCTGCAAAACATGTACTGGATCTCATTTTCTAAGGGTATCGATAAAGAGATTGTTACAAAAGAATTTCCAAAAATATACCATGGAAATTCCTCAATGAGTGGAGATAAGAGGGCATGACTGTGACATTGACATTACCAAGAACAAGACATTCATCCGAAATTGACAAAAAGACAAGAAGACATTTTATCTGGAAGGTTGCAGTATCATTACCATTTAAGAATCTGCAGGAATATTTGACAAGTACTGTCACTCCCTGCAACTGGGACTATAACTCTGATACTGCAGAATAATAATTATGAGAGTAAAGCCTACTTTTCTCTCTGTGTAATCTACACTTCTGCACTTATCCCAGTGTTTCACTGGGTCTTGGATACATCAAGGTAGAAGGTTTTCTCAGTATGCCAGAGCCATGATTAGACTGCTTTCCCTCCTGGGAACTCCTTTAATGGCCCAGACAAGTGGAAAATCGTCTGGAGAGAGGTCAGGACTGTATGGGGGATGTCTCCTTAATTCCCAGCTGAGTTATTGTAATGTGCAAGTGGTGCAGGGGGAAGCATAAAAGCAAAAGAAGACTGTCTCTCTAGTCAAGAAAGGGGGATTGATGATTCCAAGCATCTATTTTGGCACAAAAGTTGTAGACCAAATATGAACTCCCAAGGGACAGTAACCCAGAGCACAAATCCACATGTGCTACGATTTGGATTGGTCAAATCAGAGCCCTGCACTAACTATAGTCAAAAAAACAACAACCTGTGAATAGGAGATCTCCTTGCAGTTTAATAGCTCTGGACCATTTTTGCAAGCACGACTATTAAATCAAGTTATTCTGACTTTTACACACTTACAGAGACTAAATGCTGTATTACAAGCTAAACTCGAACAAAACAATAGCTAATAGGTTTATAATTTTCTCTTATTTTATCTTTATTGCTTATTCTTTCTTGCTAAAATTATATAATTTGCAGAAAAAGATGTGACATGATTTCTTTGGGGCATGTTTTTTAACCTCACAATCAAACATTTTCAACAGGGTCGTGTGGATTTTATATAGTCCATGTCCTTTCTTCTATCCTTTCATGCCATAGAGATATTTAACTATAGCGATGACGAGGTTCTTTGCAGCCTGTTCCTTACTTGACATAAAGACTCTAGCATGATTTAAGAGCAGTGGAAACTTGTGTAATTCTACTGTATCCACTCATGAAAAGGGAAGGAAACACATTCGGAACAATACCTTGAATGCTTTTGTGAAATTGCTGTATTCTAAAGTGTTTTAATTTGTCTGAACATTGCACGCCACCGGCTAGGCAAAATGGAGCGCCTATAGCAAAAAATCGCAGCTTAGAGCCTGTCCTTGAAATTGTTACTCGTATACCATAATAATGACAGCTTGGAGCTCCTTGGAGCTCTCCTTGAATCCACATCCATGACAACTTGAAATTATATTGATATTGATATTGTTTTGTTCTCCTGATGTGTACTTGCAACTTTGACATCCAGCTGCACCTGTAGTTCCTTATCTCTTATTTCTTGTGCTTGAATCTTTACCGTTGTCAGCTTCTGTATCATCATGTTGTTTAATCAATTTGAATGTCATCAAAAGATATGCGCTGCTGCTGCTGCTGCTGCTGCTGTCACAGCTCATTTTTTTAGCATCTCTTTGTTTTATTAACAAGCACAGGATTATACAGTAGTGTTCAGTGATCGCCGTTTTTTAAAGGCAGTGTAATGCTCATATATAACTTTTAAAATGTGTCTAAAGTCAGCTATTAACAGTGATGGGGAGATTTCAACTAGTAGTCACATAGGATATCATTTGCTGTTCAGAAGTTTGATGGGCTAATGAATTTTCAATTGTGGCTTCACATACCATTTTAGGAAACAGAGGTATGAAAGGATACAATTATTTATTTATTTATTTTTAAATCAGACTAATATTAAAAAATAAAAGTACATTTAAAGTTGAAACAAGTTTAGGTGCAGGAACTACAGTATTTCAGTGGTGTTATTACAGTATATTTTCAGAAATACTCTCTAGCTTCAGGTTTGCAATATATTTATTTTTAATTATTCAGAAAATAAATAGTGTTTTATTTTAATGACAATAATGTTAAAGAATGTTTTATCTAGCATGAGATTCAGGTGTTTGCTATACATACGCTAGGCTCTGATTTAGTCTTTGCAGGTGGTTTGGCTATACATGAAGTGACTCATGCATCTCTAACGCACAGATAATGACACTTATTCTCCAAGTTGCATAGAAATGTGAGATAAAAATGGCATAGAACGTGGGCACAAAATGAAAAGTTGAAATCAAGTGTTAACACGGTTTTAACTAACAAAGCATTGTCCAGTGGAGTCGTCCTTTGCAATGCTGACTGCTATTAATGTACGGTAAGGGTGGGTGTATGGGATATATTTTGCATACAGGATCATCATATTGAAATATAGGTAATGGGATTTAGAAGAAGAAGAAGCCTTTATTTGTCATATGTGTACATGATAGAAAAAAAGTGAAATTCCTTTTTTCACATATACCAGCTTGGTAGGAAGAGCACAGGTTCAGTCTTAATGCAGCATCCCAAAGAACATAGGGTTAGGGGCCTTGCTGAAGGGCACAACTTGAGCTACTGGACTGTGGCAGCATGGCAGTGCTCAGGCTTATTTCTGTTCAGTACAGATGAGTTGCATTATGCAACAGTGATATACAGCATCATTTTTTTTTTATGTTTTCTTTGATCATTTTGGTCATCAACATAATACGATATGTGCCAAAATATACAGTACTGAAACTTGCTCATCTGGGACTCTCATTTGCGAGGGCATAGCTCCAGACACATGTGTTCCCAGTAGTGAAATGGACGTTTTGTTGTCCATTTGTTGTTGAAAATGTGTCTCTTGAAGAAGGAAAAAGTATTCATAGACGCTAATAGTTCTTTCAGGAGAAATAAACTCACAGATGACAAGGTATTATTGTTCGTCTTTTCATTTCAGTACTGTATATTTGGGTGCATACTGTATTATTTAAACATGATTTGGAATATTTTTTTTTTCTAGGTAACATTTTTTATCTTATTTTATATCTTGGAATAACTATTAAAGTTACATTAATGTATGTACTTCATAATACATGTGGTATGTGACCCATTATATCACTTAAGCTACTAGGTCACACAGGTGAGTTTTGCTTTATTCCAGTACAGTTCAGTAGATGAAATGTGTCGGATTTTTTTATTTCAGCAAAAATCATTTGGTGAATATCTTATATTCGTAATCCTTCATAAAGCTTTAATTCTACACCTTGTTTTAAAGTATTGTAATGAACACGATCCAATAAGGACGACCCGCCTCGCGATATTAAGTTTCGTACTGTGTGTGTAAAGTGTCTTTATTTTATACTTATCTATATATATTACAATTCTAAACAACCGTCATAAATAATTTGCTCCTACCATACAGGGTGATGTGCTACCTGCCACCTGCTAAGGTGTGAATAGTTTAGAGAGCTCCACCTGTGGGATTGTAGCGGGATGGCATCATTTACCACCTCAATGGCAAACGTGTGTAAGTAAAAAAAAAAAAATTCTAAATCTGTTTTGGAGTCAATGTTGTGATGCCACACAAAAGAACTGCAACATGTTTCTGAATTGATATCCCCTCTACCTCTACTATTTTATTATTATTATTATTTTTTTTTTGTGGTAGGAAATTCTGGCTGGTCAAATTGAGGCTGAAGTTTCCCTATTTTCTAATACTGTACATATTAAACATTTTCAAAATAGTATTTTGTCTGATTCTCAAAAGGCCCTCCTTGGTATCAAAATGAAGCCAGGAATCTGAACATATGCACAACACAAATCACCCAAAATCCAACTTCATACCTGGTTTGATATGATGGATCACATACTTAAAATGGCATATTACACTATATAAGTTACTATACCATATACTATGTATTATGTACGTACCACAGGTCTCCCCTCTGTGTCTGATAAGGAACAGTGATCTTGGTATACCAATTTGTTTTAAGAAATAGAACCCAGGCTTATTCTCTAATGCTATATAGATGTACATTCATGACAATACTTTCATGCCAATACACATCTCATTTCCTGCCACTTCAACATGATGTCAGTTGCAGTGTTTATCTAGGTAGGTATGCATGCTATTGTACATTTATACTTGAAAAGATTTTTTTTTTTGTATGTCTGACAAGCTTAAACTCCTACATACTGAATCATGAATTATATGAGATCCTATATTTAAAACAAAAAATGAAATTCTAAAGAAGAAAAGAGCAGGTCATAGAACCTGCTACATACTTTTACTTAAACGCCGTCATCCGAGCAGCCAGAGATTTTATGTGCATCAGTCTACAATTTCACGAGTGCATCACTCTTTGTTTCAAGCGGTTGTGAGCTATCACTTCAATGTGTCACTTTGTCATTGGCAAAGAAGAATTGGCTCTGAGTCATGCCATTTTGGGCAATGATAGGTTGGCATGGTTTCCGTGACAACCAGGACTTCAGACGGTATAATAAGAAAAAAAAAAAAGGGAAAAAAAGCCTTGCTGGGAAGAAGTGGTGATAAAGTAAGAGATAAGATTGGTTCACCGGTGCTCAGGAGGCATGATCAAGTATTCTTCTTCCTGATGCCCTTTAATATTTCTGGGGTTATCAAAATTCCCCACCACTCAATCACAAATCCCCAGACAGGCACAGCTGAAGGTATTATCCTGATATGAGTACAGCAACTACGCACCTCACCTGTGGTGATTAGTTCTGGCATTTAATTGGATGAATCATAGCTAAGGCTATTAACCGTTGGTATTTGGCTCCTCCAGAAATACGGTTCTGACATGTAATCAGAGAACTTTTGTGGTGTGTGAAGAATAAAGGATTCAGGCCAGAAAATATATTAATTCAGTTCGAAAAGGAGCACTGGGTGTTTGGCCCGAGAACACGAAGCGTGTGTCCTGACTCCCACACCCTGATATAGGGTCTGCATAGCAGGTAAATTTTTCAGCATTCTCTAATTTAATCAGTGCACTCGGGTTTTAGTACCTACAGCACACAGCATTGTGGTGGGTATTTCATTAAACAAGCAGTATATCAATTGTGTCAGTTTAGGATCCTGTACCTTGTGGATTTGCTTCAATTCTGGTCACTTATACAGTATATAATTCCATAGTAAATGATTGGTTGAACCAGGAATCAGAACATATCCATATTATCAGTGACATGCACAAAAACGTAGCAGACATTGTTGTCATTTCTACACTAAAAAAGGAAGCAAAACAGAAGTATATACAAAATGCTTAAAAGAGGAGTCGTTGCTTTTTCTGAAACTTTTGACACAAAATTCAACAGTGCATTTTTAGATTTGGAATTCCAACAAATGAGGAGATATAAAAGGGAGACACATGCACGTGTGATTTAGGATGATTTTGGAGCTATGGAGTATTTAGTATAATCATGTGCATTTCAAAGACTCCTGCTTTTTCGTGATTCGCTGGTGCAGGTGTTTGCTCTGTCTCAGAAGCAGCCAGCAAGTATGCTCCAAGCTGTTGAATTTGTTCATTTATGAAGTTTGGCTCATTATGAAACTAGGCAATTACCATCAAGTTCTTCTCCAGTTCTGGCACATTTAATCTTTGTTCTTAGTTTTTTTTTTTTCTTCATTTCCATCGGAAAGCGTCGAACAGACATTTTACATAATATGAAAAACAGTCCCAAAGCACTCATACATCACAGTCAAGGGTAAGCAAAAAGGCCTATTTTAGTCATATGCAGTAGATACAGATCAATGAAAATGCTTCCTGACTTGCACTGCTTTCACATCCAGTGTTTTCCTGTTTTAAATTCTAGTTTAAATGCCGTTATCATTAGGTAATTATCTACCTTGTTCCAACCTACTGAATTAAGCTAACCTGTGCTAATCCTATAGGCTTTTGGTCATTACAGAGGATTATTCTAATGAGGCAGATCATTTATACGTAACAATACACTACCACCGTTGTACCACACAAGACAGAAAGAAATGCATGCGATCATTAAGTGCATCTGTGAGTCAGTGGATGGTAATGATCTATGCAATTTTATAGTAACAGAAAAGCCACCTTCACTTTGTCCTGTCAGTACAGATGCACACCGGGTTAGCCGAATCCTTTCTAAGAGACTGGATGGTTTAAAACAGACCCTATTTATGCTTAATAAAAGAAGGAAAGAATAAAGAGGAAAGAAAACTTGTGGCTCTGTTAGACTGTAAAGGATATGGCTTGGATTCACATGTTGCCTTTAGAGGGAAGCCTCACTGTAATCAGTGCAAGTCTATTCTGTCTGATTCCCTTCATCATATTATAAAACATCTCTTCCGTGATGGAAGTGGTTTCTTCCGAGACGTCTCCACTCCCATGCACTCGGCACATGGACTCACCGAATAGCATGATGAGTATCAATATGCTTTAGCCTTCACAGTCAACAAATCCCAACCTCAGGGAATGTTTTAAACCAGTATATCACATAACATTCTTCATTATCACCCATGAGCGCTAAAGAATATTAGAAATATTATATGTGATATATGACCTACATCCAGAACTTATATAATCATCATCAATCTTGTTGTCAATCTGCCCCGAGTAGCTATTTTATAACATGTAGATGTATGAATCCCAGGTTTTACCAGAGACATGTCCTTGGAAACCTGCACATACTCACCCTTATTTATCATATGTGCAAAGACGCACACTCAAATTTGAGTATGCAGTATGATGTACAGTAGTAACAATTCTGTCAGATCAGATTTATGAATGTTTTTTTTTTAGCAAAAAGGTTTTAATTATTTAAATATGGCCCGCCCCCAAATTACCCATACGTATATATACAGGACATCAAAATAAATTCCATTCTCTTTTATATTCACTTCATATCAAGCATTTAACAGACTGGCAATAAAATATTATGACTAAATGATAAAATCAGTGAATAAGTACACTGGTGCTTAAATTTGCATTCACTTGTTTTATGATCACATTTGAAAACAAGCCACTATAATGAATAAAGAGGCAAAGAGGTTATCGACATGACTATGAAATTTCTGTTTCTGGAAGTACTTTACTGGAACAAGCGTAATTAATGACATTATTTTAGTATTTTTTTCTTTTGTCAGCGGTCAAGCTATGCAGGTACAAAGATGTTCCTTGTCCATTGTACACCAGTCAGCCACAACACTAACATCATGAACAATATTGATTATCAGTTATATTATACCAGTAAACTGGTGACAGGTCTATGGGCACCCAAGTATCAAGCATGCCCGCAAGGAACAGACGGCCAGCCTATCTGATCTGATCCCACAAAAAATTCCAATGTAGCAAAAACCGCTGAAAAAAGTCAATGCCCAGTGCATCACAACTTGTCAAACCACAGAGGTCCCTGTCCTCCGCTCATGTCCCAGTGAAAGACACCACACACCCTTCAAGGTCTTGTGGAGTCACACCCCCGGGGGCCAGAGCTGCTCGGGCAGCAAAAGAGGAGCTCATATAATAGTGGGCGCAATATTTTGTATATATTTAATATATATTATATATACACACACATACACTACTTTGAAGTTCAGCTTTCTTTTTTGTATTGCAGAAAAGGTCACATATAACCCAAAGTACCTCATCATTAACTGGCTTCCTAACCAATCTACTAATCAATACCTAATTTCTCTTGCACTATTTCATTGCATATGGTTTTCACACTTTTACACAATGACCGTATGACCATTTAATCCTATCAACTACATTGACATTGGAAGCACAACTGCAAACTGACATTAATCTCTCTGCTTATAACCTATTGATTCAATTAGGCATTTCCAGGGACTCTAAAGGAGAAATAAGAGCATTCTGTCTTTCACACTGATATAATCTACACCACGTGTTCACTGTCTGGTATCCTACATGGCACTATAAATTGACTTATGTTAATTAACTAATGATTTTGTGAGATAAACCATCCAAGAAGCCACATATCCTGTAACTAACTTCATTAATTACTCATGTCAGTAACAGGCTGAAGTACTGGTTCCCTTTGGGGCACATATTGGATTCACTTGACTGGGAAAAGTCCCAGAGTGCTGAGAGACAGAAATAGAATGATATTACATCAACCTAGTAGTCAATCCCTTGAAGTGAAAGGCATTCATCTGAGATATTAAGGGGTACCATGGCAAACAGACATTTAATAAAGGGGCTGTTAATCTAGTTAGAGACGCCTTCAAAACATAATGCACTATTTAGAAGGATAATATATATTATCCTTTAACCATGTTATTTGACAACTCAGTAGCTAAAATTAATTGATGTTTGCAGAAATTGGATATAGCAAATAAGACAATCCATATTTATATACATGTAATATTTATATTTATATAAATATACAAAATGACTTAACACATTTGAAGTTTTTAGTTTATTTCAAAATTCATAACCGAATTTAAGAAACCATAAGCATTATTTAAATTCTTTTGATTGTGTAAAGCTGCTTTGCGACAGTTGTTAAAAGCTATACAAATGAAATCGAATTGAATTGAATTCAGATACAATGTCAAATGTCCATATTGAGAGACTGCACTCAAACAAACAAACAAACAAACATTAACAAAACAAAAATTAGCAAAATTTACAAAAATTTACTGACATTTAAGCACGCATTGTACAGACAGACAAAGTGACGACTTGAAAATATGATAATTAGATTATCATTAAAACATACGATTTAAAACATACTCACACACAGGGGCGGATCTACCGGGGTGGCACGGGGTGGCAATTGCCACCCTAAGAAAAAGCCTTGCCACCCCATTTGCCACCCCAGCACTAGTGTCCTAGTGTTCTAAAAATAAAAGTTTTGCATTTATCTGACGTTCCAATCCAGTTCCAATCACACATCAGCCTTTATTTCATTTTTATAGGACAATGTAAAAATGTGCACCCTAGTGTATACACCGAATAAAAATAGCGTTCCTTGAATCCACAAGAACCATGCAAGGATGCTTGCTTCAGTGTTGCCACCCCTCATAATTTTAATGCCACCCCCTTGCCACCCCATGAATTATTTTCTAAATCCGCCCCTGCTCACACAATAGTTCTTTTCTGTTAATATAAAAAAAATTGTTTATCTTTCCAATACACATTTCAGTATCTTCCCGTGCTTGTACTTTCAATATTGTTTTTTTTTTTTTCCATCTACCTCCATGATAATCTTTTGAAGAGCTTCAAAGTAGTTATGTTCTGGTGGATAGCTAAGGTCGAAGCATATAACAATCCAAGCAACGTTCACACTGCAAATGCCACACTATGGCACGCTCTTATCACTTCAATCCCCTTCAGGATGTCCTCTGAATCATCTGTGGGCAGTCAACCTTTATGTTTTATAACGTTAGATGGCAATCTCCAACTTTGCCATGTCTTCATGGAACATTTCTGTTTCTTGTGACAAAACAACACGGTGTATCTAGACACCTTTTATCTCATTGATGAAAAATCTAAGAATGCATCTGAAAAACTTCATCATTCAGCTGTTCGGAATAAAAAACTAGAAATGCATTTCAAGGTGAGAAAGCAATTGTTTTAAAAGCTTTACAAAAAAAATGGATTGATATTGATTTGTGAAAAGGTTAAAAGCCACAAAGGAAGACAGAAAAGAAAAGCATGATGGCTACATGGATGGATGAATGATTGGATAGATGGGACGATTTATGTATGGGTCGGTGAGTGAGTGGAAATAGATTGGAAAGATGAAATATGCAAGCGTGAGGGGGGGAATACAGAATTAGAAGGTGGAATGGGCGGGAATAGAGAAAGGAATGAAGGAGAAAAGAACAAAGGAATAACAGATAGATGGATCAAAGGGAAAAAAAAGCATCCGAAGAGTATTTGTGTATACAGACAGCGTACTCCTTTACTTGTCTGGATATTCTTTTGCATACACACACACACACACACACACACACACACACACACACACACACACACACACACACACACACACACACAGAGCTTGGAATCCCTTTGTCTCGACATCAATACTGTCTTTCTAGGAAAGAGCATATTGGACAGGATATGGATTCATCTGGTTCTAACTGCACCTCATTTGAAATCTTTTAGGGTGTGAATGGTGTGATTCTGCGTCTGTGAGTGCAAAACGTAAAATATTGACTTTTTGCAGACACATGAATACAATGACGTCCGTCACTGCAGGGAACAGTAGAAATACCATTAACCAACATTAGGCTACTATAATTATGTTAGATTACCTGATGATTACCTGGTTACCTACCAGATTACCCCAGGCTTTGTCACACATACAAAAAAAATAACCTACCATGTGATAGCTTCTGTTTTGCTGACAATTGTCACATGCAGTATGATATGGTGAACTTCTTAACTTATTCAAAAGAGAAATAAGAATGTAAAAATTGATAAAGAAGGTAATAATTATATCTGTTTGCCAAAGTTTGTCATCATAATGGTATTACCTTGGACAGTGTACAAGTAGATGATTCCTCCTGGATTTGAAGTTGATGAAGCACATCTTGGAAAATACAAGGGCATGCAAGTTAAACAGGGACTTCTGATAAAATCTCTCTACATTAATTCATTTATCTCATTCTCAGGAATAAAAGCATAAATCTGATTGACATTTTTTCAAGAAGTCTTCAAGCAGACTGTAGTATGGTGATGAGACTCCTAAAAAATTTCAATAGTGCAAACGTTTTAAAGACGGCCGTACGCCTGACCTTGTTCCAAGTGATTTCCACATGTTTGGGACATTGAAGGAGTTCCTGGGACGCCAGCGTTTTAGACCTGAAGCATTCAGTCTGATCATGGATCAAAAACTAGTAAAATGCTGGAATAAGTGCATTAGTGTAGCTGGAAAATATCGAGAAATAAAGTTTTTTTCTGTCATAACTCTGTTCTGTTATTCTAGTTAAAATCACGGTTTGATTTTAAAATTGATACATTTTTCATAATGAGAAAGCTGGTGGAGAGAAAAAAACTTCCTGAGATGATGCAAACAAGAACCCTTGAGAGGGACCAGACTCAAAAGAGAACGCATCTTCATCTGGGAGACACCATATGATGAAATCATAAGCAATTTATATGCATGTCCTATATAGGCAATGAATGCAATAGTGTAGCCAGGAAATTCATTACAGTTTTAACATGAAGTATTTGTTGAGGGTATGGACCATATATTCATGGAGTCTTTAGTGCAAAACTGTTTGTGCCAATTGCAATCCTAAAACCATCATAACGATCTTCATCCTAAGCTACTGAAGCAAAACCGTTTGTATGAATTGCAGTCCAGAGCCACTTTCATGTTTTCTAAGTGTATCTTTAGGAGGTCCTTGATGGGCCATTCTTGGCAGCAGCAGCAGCAGAGCGAGTAGTTTCCAAGTGATGAGACATTCAGAAGTAGGGCATCAGGATGAATCAGGCAAGTCCAGTAAGCAGAAGTGGTTAAGATCGCTGCTATCTCAGAAGGAGTATGTGGAGAAAGAGTGAAAGAGAGAGAGAGAGACTGGTGAAGGAGTGAATGTTTATTGCAGCTAAAATGTAAGTGAGAAGAGGAACTAACTTCTCTGTCAGCTATACCAGAGCAGCGGGTGACTCGGTGGTTGAGGTGTTGGATTACTGATCAGAAGGTCCCAGGTTCAAAACCCCAGTGCCACAGTTGGGCCCTTGAGCATGGCCCTTAACCATCAATTGCTCAGATGTATAGTGTGTTGAAATGTAAATTGCTCTGGATAAGCATCCCTGCCAGATGCTTTAATGGTTCTACAACATTATCATTACATAACTACTGAGATGTTTTCATGCAGGAGGGCCAGATTTTCCTTCTTTCTTTTGTTTAGTTAGGAATATATCCTACATTCTAAATTCTAATCTTCACAACACATTTGCAGATGTGTCTCATGGCACGATGCATGTTTCTGGTGATCTCAGTAAAAGCATTGTTGATGCTCATCAGGTGAAAGGGTTACAGAACAACCTCCAAAGAATCCGGATTTCACCAATCCATAGTCAGACAGATTGTGTACAAATGGAGGAAATTTACGACCGCGGTTACTCTCCTCAGAAGTAATAAACCAACAAAGATCACTCCAACAGTGAGGTGTGTAATAGTTTGAGTGGTCACTAAGCAACTAAAGAGTTATCTCACATTTGCTAATGTTAGTGTTTATGAGTTCGCTATCAGGATAACAATGGTGTGCATGGCAAGGTTGCAAGGAGATATCTACCGCTCTCCAAAAATACATTGCTGCCCATTTACAGTTTGCTAATGATCATGTGGACAAGCCAGAAATACAGTATCGCGAAAGGATGTTCTATGAATGGGTGACACCAAAATAGATCTTTTCGGCTTAAATGACAAGAGTTATATTTGGAGAAAGGAAAACACTGAATTCAAGCCAAAAAAAAAAAAAAAAACATTATCCCATCTGTAAAACATGGGGCTGTTTTGGGCCTGTTTTGCTGTATCTTGGTCAGGTCAGCTTGCCATCATCAATGGAACGAAGAATTCTGAATTATACCAATAAATTCTGAAGGAAAATGTCAGAACATCTGTTTGAGAACTGAATCTGGGTCATGCAGCAAGACAGCGACTCTAAACACACAGGTCATTCTGCCAAAGAATGCTTAAAGAAGACTAAAGTTAATGATTTGGAATGGCCATGTCAAGGTTCTGACCTTAATTTTACTGAAATGTTGTGGAAGCTGGGTCCTAAAGTGAGCAGTTCATGTCTGAAAACTCACCAACATCCCAGAGTTGAAGCTGTTCTGTACGAAGGGATGGGTTAACATTCCTCCAAGCTGATGTGATGAGGACTGATCAATAGTTACAAGAAATGTTTTGTTGCAGTTATTGTTGAACATCACACCAGATACTGAAAGCAAAGGTTCACATACACACAGTACAGTACTTTTGCCCCACAGAGATGTGTGATAGTGTTATTCCATTTTCCTTGATATATTATGAGTAATAATTTGTCTCATTAAAAGATCTTACTACATTCTACAATTAGTTTTTAAAAAAAAGTAAATAACCATTATAAATTAAACATTTGCATACATATACTTATTGGACCTACATACTATCCTGTACAAGCACCATTCACAGGCAACAAAAGCTGAAAAGCATCGATGTTTGCGCTAGCACAGCTGTACGAACAAGGCTTATCGTAATTTGAACATTTACGGCGGGTCTCTTAAACACCAGTCCTGGAGGGCCAGTGTCCAACACAGTTTGGTGATTCTCCTGCTTAAACACAGCTGATTCAACTAATCTATTAATTACTACTGTAGGTTCAGTGTGTGTTGGTGAATTACAGACTGCGCTAGACACCGGCCCACCAGGACTGCATTTGAAGATCCCTGATTTACAGGATGCAGCTTCTACTAACCTAACGCATGCCTTTGACATAGTTTTTATTCTAACTGTCTGGGTTAGGTAGCTTATCTTACTCGTGTTAGCATGGTTGTAAAACCTTGCTTGCCCAGTCCAAACACACGCCGACATATGTGGAAGCTTAGTCCACATTGACACATGTAACTACAGTATAAAAACACCTTTTTTCATTCAATTGCATTTCAAAATTACTGTATGTTTTCAAATGTATCTATCAGGAAATGACTTTTTCGTAGCTTACAAATAAATGTAAACACCTGAAAAAGTAACATACATACAGTACATATCAGTTGAAATTTGTGACTTTAAGACCATGACATTTATCCAATCTTTTTTGAGAAATTTGTCCAAGGCCCAGTGGAGCCTTCGTTGGATGGTGTTCATGATGTCTCAGAGGCATGCCACGCTCAGGGGCCTGCAGCACGTGGCCTGGGGCCTATTCCAGGTGACTTTGGGCACGAGGCTGGGTATAACCTGGCCAATCCATCACAGGCAGTTAGCCTAATCTGTATGTCTTTGGACTGTGGGAGGAAACCGGAGTACCCGGAGGAAACCCACCAAGCACGGAGAGAACATGCAAACTCCATGCACACAGAACAGAAGCAGGAGTTGAACCCTCGACCCTGGAGGTGTAAGGGTCGACAATGGGTTGGCGACAATGCTAACCACTAGGTCGCCATGCCACATTTAATGTAATTTTCGACAGTTTCTGTATGAGTGCAGAGCGCACTGTTGCCCTCTAACAACAGCCACTGGTCACTGGTTCGATTCTGATTTCAGTGCATGTTGTTCCCATGTCTGTGTTCTCCAGATTTTCTTCTACATCGCAAAACTATGCTGGTTGATAGAGTAACTATGATACATTTTTACTACATTTGTATGAATATACAGTACTGTATGTACTTGTTTTATGAAACTAGTGTTCCATTCACAGTCTACACTTCGAATTCCATGAAAAGACTCCGGGTTCACTGTGACCATGGGCAAATGAAAGAATTTACTGACTCTGTATGAATAAATCATTTATATGGCAATCATTAAACAAACATTAGTCACTAGGGATGTATTTCATTAACATTTGAAAACAGTTATAAAATCATCCTGTGTTTCACTTTGTTAATGCTGAAGGTGAGATTACATTTCAGTTATTTGTCACCTGTACTGTACAGCATAATGAAATTATTATTTTTCGTATATCCCAGTTAGGAAGCTGGGGCCAGAGCACAGGTTCAAGCCAGGATTCTGTGCCCCTGGAGGAGTAGACAGGGTTAAGGGCCTTGCTCAAGGGCTCAACAGTGGCAGTTTGGCGGTGGTGGGGATTGAACCCCGACCTCCCTATCAGCAACCCAGACCCAGAGTCACCACCACCACCACCCGAGCTCATGGTTTGTTAATATTAATTACTGCCTTAAATAACATTAAGTAGGAAAACTTAAAAGTGTTGTGAAGAGTTACTTTCTATTCATCTTGGATTTGTTATTCATTTCAGGATTAAATCACTTCTTTTCATAATTCACAATCTAAGTTATTGTGTGTATGAGGGCGTCCCACAGAGATCGATTACTCGTATGCAATGTTTGTGGGTCACGTGATCATTTCTGGGAAAGTGTGGGATATCGCTTCCCCTCGTAAAAATGATCCCAAATGGGATGTCCACATGGATGGATTCACTTGATGAATGCAGATTTGGAAAGCGAGCCTATTGTTGAGTGTACATCTGTCAACACTTGATATGAGAATTTGTTTGCCTGGTGTCTTCTTCCAAGTTTGCCAACTGAAGGGAGACTGCAGCCTATTCTCAAGACGAACAGTTCACCAGTGAGAAATGCTTAAAATACATTCTTAGTGTACTTTAGTCATATGACTTGGACTGATGAGGCCCACATGAGGCGCACTAAAATAGCAGGGTCAGTATACTCAAGCATGGATAATGCATTCATCAACACTACCCATGGAACAACTCAGTAGGAAAAAGCATATCCTTTTAAAGAGAGGTCATGGAATCACTACCTTCTCGTTTCATTGTGCTCCCTGGCTGGGTATCATGTGCGATTGTGGAAAACTGAGTTCAAAAGTTTAATCATGCAAAGCAGAGCAAGGTAAGATCAGAACAAAACATAATGGCGTGATCTTAGAGTACAAGCATCAAGGAGCATAATCTGCATCATGATGTGAGCCTCAGTGGTGTACGTAAATCAAAACCCACAGGCAGGTCTGTGTGACCTTCTTTTTCCCTGTGGAGCTTGGAGACATTTTAATAGGACCCTGGCCACTGTTAATGCAACAGCAGGCATCCTGCCCAGTCTTTTAAGTAACTTTTAAATCATAAATAGACAAGTTTCTCTGAATTTAAAATAACATTACCCTCCTCCTCAACCCTAGGTTAGATTCTCATTAACAGGAATAAATGGACTATTACGGGTTAGTTCACCCTGTCTATAAAAAAAAAAAAAAACATTGTTGGAAATGTATTTTATTTTATTTTATTCATTTTATGTTTATTTTAGTGTGGAACTAAGCAAAAGAGTGCCACGAAAGGTCATAAGAAAAATACCCAGAATGGTGCAAGGATATACCCTACAGTAGTACTCATTTCTTTCCATTTAGGCAGAAATTTAGGCCTAACTAGTCTGATAACGGTTCGATTCCCACTTCTGGCTAAGTACGTTTCCCATGGGCTTGATGGGTTTCCTCCAAGGACTCCGGTTTCCTCCTACAATCCGAAAAACATTGTTCAAAATGTGTGAGTGTGCATGCACGTGTTCTCGTGATGGCCCGGCACCCCATCCAGGGTGTACCCCGCCATGTGCCCCATGTATAGGCTCCAGGCCTCCTGCCATAATCTACAGGATAAGCAGTGTAGAAAACGAGTGAGAGGGAGCGAGTCCTAACAGGCTTGATTGAGACAGCAGGCATGTGTACAAATACAGTTGCGGTTAAAATGAATGTAAACAAGGCCGATTATTTATTCGATAATTCTTTTTTTTCCCACAAAATGCTTTTGGAGGATGAAATAAAAATAGATAAACACACATTGTTAAATCGAAGTAGAAATTAAACAAAAAAAAAAAGGCAGACCACAGGAGTATAAACATGACATCAGCCGATCGTTACAGACTTGAAACAAATCGCGGATCATGATCGCAGCTGCTTGTGTCTGCATGCGTGTGTGTGTGTACAAAATTTTGCCCCACAGCATTTTATGTCATCAGTGAGGTCCTTTGGTATCATGCATTTCTCAGTTTCATTGTCAAGCTATTTATAGATGTTAAATTTCAATCTTCTGATCTAATATCATGCTCAGACTCTCGCTCAAGTTTGCCCACAATCCTCCTTGTGTCCTTGCCATACTCATCAGGACATCTTGTCTATAGCGTTTCCCTGCACACCTGCACCACCCTGATGCGTCCGAGACGTTTCATTATATTTTGCAAGTTACCTCTCACTGCATTCAACTTCTGTCAGTTGCATCTCATTATAATGCTCATCCTTGTGCTTCCATTACTAATGTCTTGGCTGCCCCTGATTTTGGGATACATAGGAGAGAAACTTGAACCAAACCTTCACCTCATTATAACCTGGATTGAGTTGTGTCTGCTGTCTGTTTACCATCTGACCACGTCTGACACTTGAGTCTCCTGACCTCACATCTTCAATTAAACAAATTTACTCTGCTTAACTCAAATGTAATTAGTTTTTCCAAGTACAACTCTATTAACATTTGAACTCCCACTCTGTTGTCTCATCAGCTCTGTTTGCTCTATTAGCAGCAATCATTATTATCAATTCCTGTTTCCTATGGACACTGAAACTCACTGACATTGTGCCACTGGAAGCCTTTTAAACCCTTTTTGAGGTTTAGCTTGTTTCCGTTTTTTTTTTTTTTTTTTTTTTTGCCTCAGGGAGTCTTTCATCACACTGCAATGGGATTAGTTACAGTACGATGTTGCCCACTATTTGGACCTAGGATTCGCAATCTCCAGTGGTGTGACATTTTCCTTCAGCTAATCACGCCATTTCTGATTTCATGGCCATTGATCGGGTCTCCCCTAGTCATAATAACAATAATACAGAACTTACTTTCATTACTACTAAATCCAGCTTGCCCGTTTTTCTATTTGAACATTTGAACGGGATCGAAAGATTAATTAGATTTGGGATGCCAAGAAGGCATCAGCATATGTCTGCATTTTGCTGTTGTATTATAATTGCTCCATAACAGGGATGGGAATGACCAGGGCTTTCCCGGCACAATATCATCACGACACCTAGGTGCCGATTCAATTCGTATTGCTATTCATGATGTTTTTTTCGGTATTAATACATATAGCAATTTTTTGAATAAACAAAAACAAACAAACAAACAAACAAATAAATAAATACAATATATGAATAGCCATGTGAAAGAATCATGATACATAACTAATAGGGAGTAGGATAAGAAATATAACAGCAAATTTGCTATTATTCATTTAATCAATTAACTCTCTTTTAACTCTCTTTATATTCAGTGTTGGACACTGATCATGCTAAAGATTCATATCTTAATGCTTTTACACCTGGGGTGTGGGATTTTTCATGCAAGTTTATTCTATATTAAACTGCTATTTTTGTAACCTGGTTGCACAAGGGTGCACAACCCTTAATTAATACTTGCAATGCTTGTAATGTACATAGCACTAGGTGTTTTTGGTAAGAGTCTGCCAACTTAGCATATCTTGATTTGCCAGAAAATGCCCTTATCCCTGGAACAAATCTCCAGTTTTAAAGCAATAAGAAGGCATTTTCTGGAAACAGCCCACCTCAATTCATTTCACTCTTTACATCATGTCTATACCTTTTTTTCCCCATCAGACAAAAATGTTTTCATTTTATTTTTGCCTTTTGCCCAGCCTCCATAGCTCAGACATGTGAAGAAGATGAGAACTTCCTATCATCTCTCATAGTTATTGGGTGAAATTAGTTTCCGGATACTGTCTTACTGCACCTCATTTACTGTAGCTGGACAATGCGTCCTCAGCCATGATGCCTTTTTGTTTTGTCCTTTCCTCAGTTTTGGAGGGACGTCCTGTTCTTGGAAATTTTTGTGCTGTTTCCTCCACTTATTCTTGGTCTTCATGATCTTCTATGGTCCAGAAGTTCTTTTGTACCCCTCACCCGATTGCTTCCTTCAAATGGTAAGAATATTTATGCTTTGTAAATTTTCTGTAAGCTATGGCTCAGCAGTCAGATGTAGCTGGTAAGAAATAGTGCATCCTTACAGGATTTGGGGTTAAACTGAAAACATTGTTAATGACAGGTATATGCTAACTACTTCTGAAGGTGAGTTTAATTTTTTTGGGGTGCTTTATTATCATTATGTTCATTGTTTTTGGTTTAGGAGGTTGTATAATTTTTAGATTTTGCGCAAACGTACAGTACAGACCAAAAGTTTGGACACACCTTCTCATTCAAAGAGTTTGAATTTGTATTATGGCAAGAAAAAAGCAGCTTAGTATAAGAAAAACGCGTGGCCATCATTACTTTAAGAAATGAAGATCAGTCCGTCCGAAAAAATTGGGAAAACTTTGAAAGTGTCCCCAAGTGCAGTCACAAAAACCATCAAGCGCTACAAAGAAACTGGCTCACATGCGGACCGCCCCAGTTAAGGAAGACCAAGAGTCACCTCTGCTGCGGAGGATAAGTTCATCCGAGTCACCAGCCTCAGAAATCGCAGGTTAACAGCAGCTCAGATCAGAGAGCAGGTCAATGCCACACAGAGTTCTAGCAGCAGACACGTCTCTAGAACAACTGTTAAGAGGAGACTGTGTGAATCAGGCCTTCATGGTAGAATATCTGCTAGGAAACCACTGCTAAGGACAGGCAACAAGCAGAAGAGACTTGTTTGGGCTAAAGAACACAATAAAGAACACAATAAAGAAAACTCTTTGAATGAGAAGGTGTCCAAACTTTTGGTCTGTACTGTATGTTTGCGCAAAATCTAAAAATTATACATATATACATATATATCTCAATCTCAGGTCAATTGCAAGTTCAATTGCAAGGTGCAACCAATTTTTGGCTAGTATGTCTGAATTAGAACACAGCTCTTCAGTTGGTCCATGCCTAAGGTCTATGAATGTTTAACATCCACCAGTCCACCAAATCAGAGCGTAAATTCATACTTTTTCCTTTAAAAAAAAATTTTTTTTGCATAAAAATTTACCTTTTTTCAAACATGGCAAACAAACCAATAGTTAATAACTAGTTCACAACTTTTGTTTGTTGCATCTACTCTTTATTTTCACTTGTTGTTCACATTCCAGCTCTGATCTTAGTCTCAGGGTTCTTTCATGTTGCATTTGACTGCAAAGCTCAGTATTTTGGGGCAGTTTGAACAGTCCGGATCATGCCCAATCATGGATCAGTGTATCCTGCTTGAGAACACTTGAAAAGGTAGTCTTGAGCATGTTACAGTGTATTGAATAAATCTGAAAGTCAACTGTACCTGAAGCGGCCCATTATTTCAACACGACGCCCTCAGTGCCGTCTGTCTGCTCTGGAACATTTGAAAGGTGTGATAAATTGTTAACATTTTTCGATAAATAAAGAAAAAATATTAACGTAGTTAGTCGAAGGTTAATTTCATTGTATTCTTCTTATCTTTGAGTACATTGGCGTCTCGCAAACCAACTAGGTCATACTGCCACCTGCTGTATCAGAGACTGTAAATAGGCCAGTGGAGGAGTGGGGAAGGGGGCTCAATCGTTCTTGGGCAGGATCCTAATCAACTCTGTCTATTGTAAAAGCAAGCTCAGTTTGTGCCTTGTGGTTCAGTTTAACAAAAGTGAAACATTTTTAAAGCATCCTGTAAGCCAAAATATGCAACAGGTTTGATTCATTACCTGCACGTAGGTTGATTCAGGGTCAAATCTTTCTCACTGCAATTAAAAGAGAAGTAAATGTACAGCATTCTCAGCTGCCAAAACAAACCAGACAGAGGAGGAAATTACACCAGAGTTCAATTCAAACAAGCTAAATACTGCATAAATGAAGGCAGCCTTAAAGGGAGCCTACTGTATTATGCAAAATTCAGTTAAGCATTTTAAACATACAGATGTATAAAATGTGTGTAGGCAAGCAAAAAAAATAAAATAAAATAAAATAAATCAAGAAAACTTTGCCTGCTTTTTATCATTTTTTTAAGTAGGTTCTGGCTCAGGCTTAAACAAGCTAGAAAGATTCCCCTAATTGGGGTGTCATATAAGAAAATGCCCCACCCTCAGCATGAGGAACTGTTCAGTTGCTCTGAACAGCTCATTTACATCGACACTGAAACAGCGCAACTGGAGAAGGAGTAAAATAAATGAAGATTAAGTAAAAAAAAAAAAAAAAAGTTCATTATCTCAGCGGTATTTCAGCTGGAGAATTAAAACACACACTGTGGTGGAGCTCTGAGATCTGTGTTAACTTGTTAAAGAAACGGTAAAATATGGGACCTTTAAGTTTAGTGATGACACTATACGACTTAGAGATGTTGAAGTCTGAACATTTTTATTCCAGATCAGCCCAATCATTAACCGCTAAGCCTTCTTGAGCCTTTCACTACTACACTACACTACACTAAAAGGGTGGTGTTAATGGTGTGGTGTAAATCCTTTATAGGCAAAGTACACATCCTTATTGAATATTACAGCTTATTAGGATTGGCAATAGATATAGCACTTTAACACTTGAGGTTTCTCGTTTATCTTTTTTCATCACTGCCTTTTCTGCATTACAA
>JAAGKR010000590.1:43771-183126 GCA_011419295.1 Clarias macrocephalus | reverse complement strand
AGGAACTCCTTTAACAGCCCAAACATGTGTAAATGGCTTGTATTTGGACTGTATGGGGGATGTGGTTGGGATGTTACTCCCAGCCAAATTCCTGCAATGTGCAACTCGTGCAGTGGACAAAATACCTTTGGTGATCAAACAGTCCATTTTTTCCATAAGGGTTCCACTAATGTTCACGGCGAACAATTTCGCATTTTGACTGCTAAAAAGGTGCCTGCGATAGAAAGTAACCATACACTCAGTTAGAATTTGCTTTTTATGTGGCTTAGTTTCATTGGTGTTCAACCTCCAAATTCCTCAGATCTCCATCCGATCCAGCATTAATGGCATGTGCTGGACAAACAAGTCAGATCCATGGAAGCCCCACCTTGCAATTTTCAGCACTTAAAGGATCTGCTGCTATTCTAAAGCCCTGGTGCCAGACACTACAGCACACCTTCAGAGGTCTTGTCTTGTGGAGACATGCCTTGAGGGGTCAGAGATGTTTTGGTGGCACAAGGGAGATTTACTGTACATCGTAGGTTGTTTTAATGTTAATGGTTTTAATGTTATTGCTGATCAGAGTCAATTCAGTGTTCTGATTCCGAACAATTTATCTTGTATTTATTTTTGTCCTTGTTATTGTTAGAGACAGGTGCCAATCCATCGCAACAGGGCGACACACACAAACACACTTATTCACAGACTACGGACAATTTGGGAATCCCAATTCACTAAATCTGTATGTCTTTGGACTGTGGGAGGAAACCAGAGTACCTGGAGGAAACCAACCAAGCACAGGGAGAACATGCAAACTCCATGCACACAGAGACGGGAATCGAACCCGGACCCTGCTGGTGCAAGGCGACAGTGCTAACCACTACACAAATTCCACTTTTAAAACTTGAAATGAGGCACTTTAGCCCTACAGAACATTGCGACATGTGTATGTGTTTGTAACCTGGAACTGGAAGGTGTCTCTCTGAGTGCCTCTCCCATAGTGACGGTACCACACAGTGCCCTCATTGATGTCCTGCTGGGTAAACGAAGAGGTTGGCGTTGTATCTCTTCCCTCTGGAAAAGTCTGCCAGGCCTCCACTGGACCATCCGCTGCCATGGGTACCAGCACAATCTCACCTGCAAACACACACACACACACACACACACACACACACACACACACACACACACACACACACATTAAATTGACTTTAGATCACTTTAGGTGGTTACAAGAGGCAAGACTTATATCCTGGACTAAAAGTTTGTACATTTCTTCTCCAGGTATAAAATAATTTAAATTTATTGGTTTGGAAATAATTGTTTTCTAGATTCCCACTGACGTTAAGCAACACTGCTTAGAGCAAACTCACACATTTTTCATATCGGCCACACCAGGGCTGATACAAACGTTTCCCTTTGACAGTACAGTATATACAGTAAACAATTACATAAAATTGATGCACAACAGTACAATTGAACTGTTTTCCTGTTGTACTATATTGCATTTCTTTTTTTTCTTTCTATAAAGTCAACTGACTAAATATCTCAAGCCATGTCTTTCAAAATACAAATAAAAAGGATGAATAGTTTTAAAAAACTGAAAAGTTTTAGGAGACGCGTGGTACCGTATTGGGGCTGTCCGTGGTCAGACTGGATGGTGTAGAGGATCTCAGAGTCACTGGCTCCTTTATACTCAGCCTTGAGATGTTTCCTGGACAGCTGCACCATCCCTCCTGCTCTCACCCAGGTCTTAGGAACTGAGCGGATGTGAGGGATGAGACCGTTCTACAGAAACAAAACACAAATGCTGGTATCATTTCATGCACAAATACATCTGCCCAAGTTTTCATCTTCCACGGATCATTTAGTAGAAAATTACTAAGCACAGTAAGTTAATGCGATGAGAGATTGAATTTCTTTCTGGATTAATCTCATTTTCAATTTCTGTGATTGACAGAACATATGAAACGGTGCTTATTTTATTATTTTGTGTGTTTATATTGTTTTAGGGCCATTATGGGTATTATCAGCTTCCTAAAGGTTGAAGCTTAAATCTTTTTCCAGTCTGTTTCTCAGAAGAAAGACGACATTAAAAACCTCTGAACCATAAAGTAAAGTCAAGTTTACCAAACAGGACATTATGAATCCCTTTTCGGACGAAAACAGGCAAAAATTTAAAAAGATTATAGCTGAAGTTTAAAAAAGGTCAATGGTGGGATTTCAGAGCAGGATGGTTTACCACACAATCAATTTTTGATACAAGCATTGTGTGTGAGTGAGATTGATCAAAATAAAGTAAACTTATTCTAAAACACATCCTTCTATCATCTCTCACTTCTACCACATCTTGATAAGATAAGTAAAGCACCCCACGGATTCCAGTCCTTGTCCGTCTTCTGAGCAGCCCAGGAGCATCAAACATCCCCTTTCAGATATCATCAGTTGCATAGAAGATAATCAAAAGGATGGTGAGATGAAAGCTGGAGGGGATTAGCCTTGGCAGCACTTCTATCATAACTGCACTCAGGCAGATCTACAGTATTCACAGTGGCTCAGGTGTGATGAGATGGTGTGTGTTCTGGGGGGAAAAGAAAAAAATCTTTCTACCATTCGGATGGCCTTTTCATAATGCAGGAGTGGAGAAGTAAGGAGGCAGAATATGTTGTAAAGTTCAAACCGTATAATTTATATGTTGGCATTATAATTTAAGGTAAAAAAAAAAAAAAAGTGCGCCACAAAATGTTAGGTGAAACCAATGTCGATTAAGATTTTAGAGATGAAAGGCAGATATACAGTATGAGTTTGATTCTGGGCTTGTGTAGGGGCCGGAGCTTACAGTATCTTTAGATCTTTGCTTTAACAAAAAAAGAATTCATAAGCGTAGATCAAAACGGAAGGCACTAGGTTCCATTTGCTGATATAATAATAATAATAATAATAATAATAATAATAATATAAAAATAATGTTTATTATTATTGGGACCAACCATTAAGTGGAAAAGATCAAAGCGTTTTGTTTTCAGACATGGGATATATAATATTCTGGGCTTCATCAATAAATAAAAACTATATTCACTCAGACAAACAATACAAGTCAAAAGTTTGAAATGAATGTATTTCTTTCTACATTGTAAAACAATTAAATTATTTAAAGCCTTCTTAACGGCTCTAATCCGAGGTGCTGTTTGGTAATTGGTGATTTCTGAGGCTGGTAACTCTAAATGAACTTCTCCTCAGGTCAGTTTTGGTAAGTCTTGCTTTCCTGGGATGGTCTTCATGAGAGTCAGTTTCATCATGGTGCTTGATGTGGTTTGCAAATTTGACTATACTGTTCTACCAAAAACTATTCCAGAGCAGCTGATCTTTCATGTCATGTATTTTGATCTTCAAAATACAGTAACAACTGACTGTTGTTGTCATTGTTGTTACTTAATTCCATAATGTCATATGTGTTATTTCATAATTTTGAAAAATGAACCCAGGATCGTTCTAGAATGTAGAAAATAAATCCATATCCACATACATGGACGATGTTTGCCATTCTCGCAAAATTCATTCTACATATAACCAAGGGTTGCCAGATCAACAAAATGAGCAACATAGAAAACAACCCGCACACTCTCACTCACTCATCGTCTATAGCGCGTTATACTGTATTCAGAGCCCCGGAAGGGAGGGGGGGCGTGCTGTAGCCTACCCCAGGAGACTTAGGGCACAAGGCTTGGACAGGGTGCCAATCCATCGCAGGGCACACACATACAATGGGCAATTTGGGAACGCCAATTAGCCCAATCCGCGGGTCTTTGGACTGTGGGAGGAGACCAGAGTACCCGAAGGAAACCCACCAACCATTGCATGCAAACTCCATGCATTTTCACAATGTTCTCACTTACAAAGATGATCTAATGATAATGTTCCTGGTCTGTGCAAATCTGGTTTTTAAATACAAGTATACTTAACATGAGTATATCTCCATCAGAAAAACTGAAAGTGAAAATAATAGGTTCATCATATCTTGTTAATCAGCATGCAATACTGAGAGTGGATGCCTGACGCATGCCCCAGTCCAGTGCTTTCTAGAGGATCATTGATTAGTTCTCAGGACTGCTCTCAGGCGTAAAGCAGCATTCGTACTTCACCGAAAGCAGCACAGTATCTCTTAGGTAAGGGTGTGAAAATGGGCTGGAACAAAAAAAAAGCTACTCTTTTATCAAAAGATCGCAGGTTTGAACCACGAGCACTACACAGGCTCCTGTGCCCGGGAGACTAGCAGACAAAATTGAGCTGCGAGCTCACACGATGGGTGGGATAGCCATGTCAGTTATAATTGCGGGTGTCTGTGAACTCATGTGGATGAGGGCAGATAGCATTTTCCACTGAATTAGGGAGAAAAAATATATATGTTTAAGTCAGCAAATGTGTGCTCTAGTTCACTTCCTGGGACCCAGTAGAAACAGACCACATCAACAAATAATCCAGAGCTGAAGTCTTTCAAGAGGCTTTCCAGGACCTGCATGGCCTTAATCAGGGATTAACCTCCATTACCAGCCAACAAAACACCCCGCTTTGCTTCAGAAGGTCCAAAAGCTTTTTTTTTTTTTTTTACTTAAATGCTTTTAATTGAGAGCCTTTTTTCTCCACTTAATTGTGAACAAACTGAATGAGATGCTGTTCTTTTCCCAGGAAGTGAAATCCTTCACGTCCCGCGCTGAAGCAGAAACCAGTCGACTACGTAACTGCAGGCCTTTTGTTATTTTATGCCTGGAGTCTCTGGCAGCGTCTTATGAGTTCACCATGCCATTAAAAGCATCAGGAATAAACACCTTTTTCTGAAAGCATAATGTAGTTTCAGTGGAAAGGAAATATGGTGGGAGGTAATTTGATAACTATAAAGGGAGAATCCATGAGCGAGGGTGAGTTGAAAGGCACTAGAGCCTGAAGGGACGAAAAGAAAGACAAGAGGAGACAGTGGTGATTGGAGCATGACCAAAGTGAGAAACACTCCTATCAGTCTAGACATCAGTGAGGCTGAGGGCAACACGTGTTTGGTCTTGTTCCGGAAGCTGACAGCATCTGAATGAGTGAGATGTGATGATAGTATTGTGTGTGTACAGTATGTGTGTGTGGTTTTGCCAAATGTATGTCATTTGAGGCCCACTTAAGGTTAGGTAGTGACATCATCTACTGTGTACCTTACACATGTTACAGTGTAACCATTATGCCGCCTTATCTTAGAACTGTATATATTACTAGCTAAAATGTGCTAAATGCTAACTAATATTATCTGCCAGTGAATATTAAACACACTTATTAGCTTATATCGTTCATTTGCAGCTGCATTATTTATATGGTTTATGACCATAGTTATGTTCATAAAAAGTTTTTTTTACACACACACATATATATATATTTAAAAAAGTATAATAAATAAATGTTTAGAGTAAATAAAATTTAAGCAATTTTGTGGATCATTTATTATTATTTTTTATTTTTATTTTTTTTATTATTATTAAACTCATATAAACATTTTATTATTAAACTCATGTATTCTAACTCATATATTCCAGCAAAAAACTGGCCAAACAAAAGAAAAAAAATTATAAAATCTGCCATGGTTACCTTTTGTTCTAAAGATCGGCATTGACCATAATTTTTAATTTTTTAGTAGTAATGAAGTACTAGTACTTTAATACTTTCTATTAAGTATACTTACCTTTCCCATTCATTCACCTGATGCTCTAAATCTTTATAATATTTACATTATGGTCTCAAAGCAGTGTTATAATGCACATGCCACAATGTCATTCACATGGTCTCGAAATAAGCCCATATTACATTAATGCAATTACTGTACCTCTCCACACGTGATGCAAAATCCATAAATTCACCAGTGTTGTGCTAATTTAAAGCCATCTTAATAATAATAAATAAGGTTGAATAATAATAATTAATAATCAGGCCATTTTCATTCTGTTAACAAAGAAAACCCTCGCTTTTAACCACAAAACTCTAGTTTATATTGGTAAATGAGTTTCCTGTTAGCATAAAGCATAAATGATTACCACCATATTCTACATTCTACTTGTCTTTACTAACCAGAGATAACAGCCCCACCGGAATCGAATTCACAGGTCAAACACTGTGTCATGTAGATAAAGTCAGAGGAAAACTCTTTCATGTGCCACAGCGTTTCCCTTCTCAGCAAACTGGCTTTCCTGCCAAGCCAAGGGCATTTGTGATTTGTCTGATTATTGCTTTGTTTGAAATGGTAGAAAAGTCTACTTTACTCAGTTATTACCATAGTGAGGAATCCATGTGCCAAGGCTAAACTGTGAATACTGGCACAAAAGACTTTAAGTATTTCTTTATAAAGTGTGTGCTATAGAGTCTCCAGCATGAATTAGAATTAGTATCTAGTGGACACAAGTGACGAGTCATAATCCTTCCGATTGCCTACCCTCTGAGCAATGTTGACATGGACGAGGACATTCTGGTAGCTGTGTCCATCGTTGATCTGCAGAAGAAGTCTATCCTGCTCCCCGCTGGTACCATCATGAACATACTGTAGTTGCTCACGCACCAGCTCTTCCAGCTTAAAACGAGACACCTGCCCATCTCCGTGGACTCGAGTCAGGCGGCCATGCTGGGGAGGCTCCAAAACCATTAAGAGAACGTCTTGAGGGTTGTCATAGTCCTCGATGTGAAGGACAGACCTAGTAAGGATGAAGGCTTCACCAGGGTCAATGTAAATGGGTTGGTTGGTTACCACTACGGGGGGCTGAGGGAGAAAAGATGAACAAAAATCATTTTAGAATGTTTGAACAAACTCCTTCAAGATGAAGTAATGAAAAAAGTTATTATATGCAATTATATTTAATGCAATTAGAGGGTTGGAATATTAAGTACTCAAGAATCTCAAAGGCCCAGACTCAAATGTGCAATCACCTCATTAGGGTTGCCCTTAACTAGACCGATATTACCCAGAGGTACAGTATTACCCACACTGCATAAATTAAGTAAGTTCACTGCATAAATAATATCTTCACAAGTAAGACTACGTATCTGGAATATAAGCAAATGCAACTGTGAGTTCCATATACTAGATATAAAATCGATTCAGTGATGTATAGCAATTGTTTGGTGTGGCAATTCATGAATCGCCACACTGAATCCTACATTTTTAATAATTTTTTTTATTTATATATGCTGCATTTGATTTACTAAAATGTTCCAGGTCCTCTATATCCTACAGGTGGTGTGCTCTAAACTATTCACACATTGGCAAACAGCACAGCATCTTGTGTGTTAGTAGCAAATTATTTGTGAGGTTTACTTAGAATTATAGCATAATCTGAGAAAAAAAAAATTGGCACCTAGAGTAGGTATCGTGATAATATTGACCGCATTCCTAGTTTCTAAACAAATATAAGACAGTTAAGGCTATTTCTACATAATATCTTATTCGATTTTATAGAGCATTCTATGGCGCATTTATTTCTAAACACAATAAACTAATTTCAATGCTCTAAAAATATGCGTAATTGGTTTATATTTATTGCTGTATATAATCTCATATTGAGGAATATTTTTTGCAGTGTAAATTCTTCACTCAAGCACATTTACAGATTGATATATAAACTGCATAAAACTGAAGTACAGCTTCATACTCACTTTAGTTACTAATGGTAAATTTGTGTTTTTCAACAAGGAAACTAACACAACTAGCTAACCCCTGCTTTGATGGTTATCTCAAAAATTATATATATAAGTGACATATTACATGACAGACCAGTTTTCAGATGGGAAAAAAAAATCAATAATGTTGACATTTGTGTTTTGCATGAAAATAGAAAGGAGCGAATATGATGAAGTTACCAAAAGAACTCATATTCTCCAACATGCTCAGTAAAACCTAACAGCTGTTTTACTTAGAATATTCATAAATTTTAGTGTATCTTTGTAGGGAATGGTCTTGTACTTAATAATGCAGACATAATAAACTTATATAACAAAATATGTACTAATATGTAGTGTCTAAGAATTTTGGACAGGACTGTATATATATACTAAATGCCATAAGTAAATCGAATACCCATCATTAGTATCTATTTACTGCCATGCACACTGTATTCACAGTCATCCCGGTTGGATAATCAGGAATATTATCATGCTAGCTAACTTTATATATAAAGAGTGAGGGTGAGGTGAAAGGCATTAGAGCCAGACAAGAGGAGACAGTAGTGATATTCAGTATATACTGTATATACATCTGAGCAGTTGAGGGATAAGGGCCTTGCTCAAGGGCCTAACAGTGGGAACTTGGTGGTGCTGGGGTATGAACCCTGGACTTTTCAGTCAGTAGTCCAAAACTCAGTGATAAACCTTAACCACCATGCTACCCCCCCCCCCCCCCCCCGCCCTATTAGATCTTCTTGCTATCTTGGCATACGTAAGGTATTTCAATCTTGTCTGATTAAATAGTGTTTTTAAAATAGAGTGAGCACAAAGTAGATGTTTTTCCTTTGAAATGTGAATGAAAATTACAGTTATTAAGTAGAAGAAAATCTCATGTAGAAAATATTTCACGTTGTTACTTCCGAAAGTTTATCTTGTTACAAAAATGACAGGCCTCTAGCATTATGCATCATGGGATGGAAAGAGAACAAGACAAAGGAGAGATCATGGGGTTTGCTCTAAGGAGAAGCATGTTAATCTCTTTTCCTGATTGACTTGAGCTGTGAGCTGCAGAAGACCACCCAGAAGCATTCCACATTTCACAGCTAGAGACTGAAAGTACATAAGAGGCTAATTAAAAAGGCTTAAATAGGTTTTTAACATAAAAAAACGAAAGATTTGCTACAAATAAACAAGCTAAAGTTTGATTAATAAAAATGTTCTTTATCTTTATATCTAGCAGAGATCCTAAAAGCTCAAGCTGTGACTGATAAATGAAATAGATTTTTATGTGACTGACCTCATAAATGAAGTATAAAATAACATCAATATAGCAGGTTGGTAGCTTGACAGTAAATTGAATTATGTGGAGAAATTGTGCACTTATACAAGGTTTAACTATACACGGAAATCGGTTAGAATTGTATGTAGATTATAATGATCACTTTAACTTATATATTTATTTTAAAAATAACATTGGTTGCGTATTGTTTAATTGTGTAAATTAGTGTAGAAGGCAGTATGTAATATACGAGGGGTGTTCAAGTCAAACTAGGACTTAAACTAGGCAGTAAACATGATTGAAATGAACAGAGGACTTTAAGCACAGTACAGTGATGAGACCCTTTGACGCAGTAAAACATTTAAATGGTGCAAACGTTTTATAAAAGGCTATATGTCCATTAATTATGGTCTTGATCAAGGTGGCTCGGAGAGCACTCATTCAGTGAGAGGAATGCCTGATCCTTGTTAATCGACACTATCTTGCGAAAGAGACGCGTTTGTATGTAGGAACTGCACACACAATTGTTCATGAACACCACTTGCACATTACAGGAACTTGGCTAGAAGTTATCGCCACCTCCCCCGTACAGTCCTGACCTCGCTCCAAGTAATTTCCACATCATTGAACATTGGTGGTTTATACATGAAGCAGGCAATCTGAACATGGCTCCAGTGTACTGAGAAGACTTTCTGTGTTGATGGTATACAATCACTAGTGAAACAGTGGGATTAGTGTGTTAGTGTAGCAAAGGATTAAATAAATAAAGAATAGTTTTTATTCTCATAACTGTGTTCTGTTATTCTGCACCATTAAAAGTCCTGGTTTGGCTTGAACGCCCCTTATGTGAACCCAATCAGTGAAACCCTGACGAAATAACTGATAACACTAACAAACCAAAACCAAAAACATAATGCCTCCTCTTGTGTACAAAGTTTGAATCCTTATTTGATAGTCACTTTGTGCATTCTCTTGAAGAAGCCAATATGTCCTGAGCAGACTGTGTAATATGATATCACCTACAACCAAAAAACTTAGAATAGAGCAGAGTAGAATGTGTGCACAACACATTTATTTAAATTCCTGAACGCTGCTTGTGGGATTTCGCGGCATGGCGCGTGCCAAATTGTGGCATTTTGAGGGGGAAAAAATGCATTCATAATGGCCACATCTGTACATCCCTAATCTCTTAATAAATATAAATACATATTCACTATGTTCAATATAAAACGTCAAGGCATTCACATCCAATACTTTGTACATGCATAGAAAACCTAAATATATAAACACATTTTCATGCCCTAACACGGTTTTCATCTCATACTCCAAAGCAAAAATCGAACAACCGATATCACTATCATACCAATGAGTCATTCGATTTAACAAAAGCTCGAGCAGCCAAATGAACCTTTCACAATTTGCACAAGCCTTCCCTAGGCTTGGATGTTTTTTTTTCTCTCTTTCTCAGCATTTTCTTCTTTCTCCTCTCTGGGATAGACTTGTTCACCAAATATAAGCAATAACTTCTTTCTCAGCAAAACATGAAATGATTAAAAAAAAATCACATTGCTCCTGGAGATGATTCAAATAATATCAGGTCAGAGGGGGCAGTAATATATTTTGTGGAATACTGTATTCTGATCCTGCACCGGCCTCCGGTCCTGAGAGTCTGAGTGTTTCTCTGAGTGTGTGTATGCGAGGGTGGGGTCAGACTGATGCATAAGCAGTCCTCGGGAGACTGCGGATGCAAGCGATATATTTAGGAATTGTAATCAGATGACAGGGAGGAGAGCGTCAGAAAGAGAACGAGGGAATCTGTTATTTTCTAAAATGTCAGCAAGTTACTGTAAGCCAGCTTTGAGTGAAGTTTAAGAGGCAATTGATGAGTATAGGATTCTGATAGAAGTGGGATTCATTTCACACACACACACACACACACACACACACACACACACACACACACACACACACACACACACATACAGTTACATAAAGTACTTGGGTAAGTAGTAGTGGTTTGATTGCATGAGTTCAGACTGAAGTAAAAAAAGCCTTGCGAATGTCTGGCTGTGTGTGTGTGTGTGTATTGGGGTAGACGGAGGTGGGCAAAGTACCTGTTGAGACACAGCGTGTAAATTAACAGTCTGCGGCTGAGAGAACAGCTGTGGATCTGCCGCTCTCAAAGTGAACTGGCCAGCCCTGAAAAAAACACATAAATGCATCATTTATATTATTACAGCATATTACTTTAAAACTTCTTGCGCTTAGGTGTGTGGGAATATAAAGAGCTGAGTATGACTTAAATTTAAACATAGCTGAAATGTCATAATTATTGGAATGAAAAATACGAAAACGGTCAAACTGCTATAACGGACTTGCACTCACTTGGTTTGGGTTGCGGTGTGGACGAAGCGCACAGCTCTGTTCCTCACTTGTGAGACGGTGAATGTGTCGTCCTCGTGCAGTGCTCTGTCTCGGCCGTTCTCCAGCACCGTTAGCTGACCGTTACCTGGAGGCTGTACGAGTTGCAGTAGCAGGCTTTCTGATTGGGTGTCTGAGTCTTTGACTGACAGGAGCACAGGGTCCAGGGCGGTCACTCCGCCGATAGCGACCAGAAACGAGCCGTTGATATGGAGAGATGGAGCATGAGTGTTAGCTAAAAAATAAAAATAAAAAAAGCAAGATAAAGACAACAGTTTACAAGTTACAGTATAAAGGCTGCAAATGAAACACAGTGATATCTCTGCGTACACATTTAATCTGTTTCGGACGTAAGGTCTTAAGGTGAAATTTCGTATTGCGCAATATGCATTTTCCATAGGAAATAATGTAAATGCAGATCACCCAAAAAAATTAGCAATGTTCATTTAATGTTTCAGTTAAGGGAAAAATTCTTAGAGGAGCGAGGGGCGTTCGTATGCCTACCACTGAGCCACTAATTCTCCACTGGACAATAATATATATGTTTTGAATAAAGGGAAACTATGAAATTGTTAAAAAAAAATATATGACTGAATGTGTCATTTTTAACCACTGAATCTATACTATAATATCTACACTAAATAATAAACTGTTTAACAGGTTTTATTGCCTAGAACACTAAACATTTGCACTGCTTACATGGACAATATTTTTCAATCCGATTGAAATCATTCTGATTTTATAACGTGCATTTACATGCTCAAAGCATTTAATCAGAATATAACTTGCATTTTTGCTTTTCTTCCTAATTTAGTCGTGTCCAATTCCTCCCTGTCACTAGGGGGCTCCCACATTAAGGCTACTACTATCAATCAGTCGGGAAGGCCGAAGACTATCACGTGTTTCCTACGAACCACATGACGCCAGCCGACCGCATCTTTTCAAACTGCTCTCTCACGCACCGTTGAAAGCGGCGTTACACACTCGGAGGACAGCGCTAGCCGCTCCTTCCGCTTGCGTGAGCTCACAGACGCCCCTGATTGGCTGAAGAGCTGTGATTAATGTGGGAGCACTAAGTACCTCTCATCCCTCCCCCTCTGAGACTCTGAGAGAGCTCGGCCAATCAGCTCTCTCTAGACCTCCGGCTGCGAGAGCTTACAGCATCACACGGGAATCGAACTCGCGATGTCCGGATGATAGGGCGAGTGCTTTACTATATATAATATAATATATATTTACATATATATATATATTAATAATTTAATATATATATATAAATATAGTAAAAGCAGTTGTTTTTTCCTTCAGCTCGTAGATGAGGATAGGCTTCTCATCTTTCCTGACAAATTCTGCCTTCTTAGATATCATTGTCTTTCCTCTGCCAGAGGCCCAGTGGATGAAAGTCCGTAGTAAAGACTGGTGGGATAAAGTCGTTTTTGTGAAGTTTTCGAGTCAGGAATGAAAGCGAACTCAGGACATCAACGAATGCGGGGCAAACATGCAGAGAAAGAATATATTTATTCCAATTTGAGACAAATTTTCACTCTTAAATGAATTATTGAAGGTACAGTATACACCAGCCCTCGGGCCACACGGGCCAGTCTGTTATGATTGAGGTGGTTACATGATGTATTTTTATTCTGCTTAGCCAATCATTCTCATTATTAGTGGAATATCACGGTCCATGTACAGTAAGCACGCCTATTGTTATGCCTTTTCTGCAGAAAGAACACAATGGTCTACGGGGTGCCAATTTATATACTTGTTAAAAAGCAACACATCACACTGGGAACATTTAAGCCTGTACTTTCATTTACCGACCTGCTTTTATTGACGTTGCTCACAGCTATAGTGTACTCGAGGTAATATGCGAATGTACAGAGCAGAACAATAAACACACTAAGCTGATAAAAATATTACATTTATCAAAGTTAACTAAGAGTATGCTTTAAAATTTTTATTTATTATTATTATTTTTTAATCTAAAGCTCCTGATAAACTGTAAAATCTTTCTATAATGGTAGTTGAGAGATAGATACAATAACCAGAACATCATTAACAGAAACTGAAAAAGCAGTCTGATGGAGAATGTAATCGTAATTTATTATATACAGTATACTCAGCAAGTTTCCTAATTGATTTCCTAAACAGATTTCAGGTTTCAGACCTCAAACCTGTCCAATTATACATTAACAACCATGGCTTGGTTAAACATTAGCTAAAGAAAACAATATATTATAACTCAGGCATGAAAGAGAAGTAAATCATTTAAAAACTCCAGTTTTTGGTAATGTTCCACTGACCTTGGGTGTGCAATAAAACTACACAACCCTACCCACCGAGTTTAACCATCCAAAAGACCATTTATTCTTCAGCAAGATAATCAAAGGAAAGAACAGTATTACCTTGGCATGCTCTCGTCTGCCTGTCAGCATAATATCCATGACCACAATCAGGAGTGCACTGTCCGTTCTTGACAAACGTATTCTCAGTGCAAATACGACACTCTCCCACACTCAGACACTCCGCACAACCAGAAGGACATGCTGGGAAATACAGGTACGTCAGAGCAGAGAAGTCGTTGAGTTCATTGATCATTCAAAAGTATATTAAAAAAATTTTTTATTGTAATTCTATTGTAATAAGATAAAAAAAACAATTTTATACTTAAAAGGAACGACTGTATAATCACATTATTTACAGCATCTGATCAGAATAATTATTCTGTTTTTCTTGAGCTCATTAAACAGAACAGCTGCATCAACATTAGAGTTTATTAAAAACTGAATATGATTTTATAAACCTCATTAAAGTTTGAATTACACACCAACACATTGCTGCGTGGCCGGATCGAGGATGTAGTGGCTGCCGCAACTCAGCACACACTGGCCGTTCAAAGAGGCGTAAGGAGGTTGGCATTGAAGACATCGTCCAGGACCTTGGCATTTTTTACAGTCATCATCACAGCCTGGACGAGGGAGAGATGGAGGGATTATATATTTTTTTAAAAAGTACAGCAGGGTTTGTTTAAACTAACCTAACCTACTGCATCCACAGTGCATGCATGCACTGTAAAAAAAAACGGTAAATTTTACGGTAAAAAACTGGCAGCTGTGGTTACCAGAATTTTACCGTAAAAAATACGGTAGCACCGTTATTGCACTGTAAAAAAACAAAGCGTAAATTTTACGATAAAAAAACAGTAACTGTAGTTGCCAGAAGTTTACTGTAAAAAATACGGTAGCAATGCTTTTGGTTCTACGGGATCACACTCATTATGCTGCATATTTTACAGATTTTAATTGCCCTTTTTTTCAAGCCTGGCAGGAAATCAAACCCAGACCCTAGCGGTGCAAGGCGATAGTGCTAACCACTACACTACCATGCTTGCTACATAAGTGTTGTCGTTGTTGGAGTGCAAGTCGTGTGAGGGGACGTGGGGAAACCGAGGAAATCCAACAACGACAACAGTTGACTAAGAAACATGGTAGTGTAGTGGTTAGCACTGTTGCCTTGCACCTCCAGGGTCTGGGTTTGATTCCTGGTCAGGCTCGAATAAAAGGCATAATGAGTGTGATCCTGTAGAACCTAAAACATTGCTACCGTATTTTTTACAGTAAACTTCTGGCAACCACAGCTGTCGTTTTTTTTTTTTCCGTAAAATTTACGCTTTGTTTTTTTACAGTGCAATAACGGTGCTACTGTATTTTTTACGGTAAAATTCTGGTAACCACAGCTGCCAGTTTTTTACCGTAAAATTTACCGATTTACGCACCGTTTTTTTTTACAGTGTGCATTCCAATATGCATTCTATCCATGCATTTTTTTGGTCAAATGTATTTTTACCAAGGAAGTATGTGTCTGTTTCACTTTAGTGATTGACAGTTGGCTAAATTATTTCAGCACCCACCCTAAAATTTCATTGAATAACATTTCTCCTTGATTACAGCACTCAATATAGTGGCATGTTCATGTGTGAAAATGATTCCTCAGGCTCCCAAAGCCATTCTTTCACAATGTCCTAGAATGTAGCCATGCCATCAGGGAAGAAACACTCCATAGAAATGATAACCTGGTCATTCAGTACATTCAGGTCATCAGCTGACTTAATTTTATTGCTACAAAACATTGCTGAGCCTAGACCTGATCAACTGAAGCAATCCCAGATCATAACACTGTGCACTTTGCATGATGATTGCATCTTTTTCCATTGTTTCGAAGTCTAATCGTTTTTCTCCCCAGCAAATGTTAGCTTTGTTTTTCTGATTAGTCTCACTAAAAAGTAGTTTTTTTATGACCACATAAAAAAACATAAATGTACCAGTTACTTTTTTTCTATGATGAAACTTAACCGGGAGTTTAAGTGATTTCCGTCCATTTCTTCCCCCCTTATTCGAAGTTGATGGTTCAGCACTAGAAAGATTTAATAATGTGATAAAGTTTTATACGGTAACACAATTTCAGTATTTTCAAATCTTCTTGGTTGTTTTGTATTTTAAATTTATATTTAGGGGTTTCAACTGTTTTTCTATTATACTATTTTAAATAATATCTAACATCCTTAAAAGATTTGTGATCATCTCCTATTTTATAAGAAGTCTTTCATTTTGTATTTTTCTTTACATCTTATCGTACAGACTTTTGTCGGTTTTTGACAAAGATTATGAATTCTGTCTATTTAACTGTGGATTTTATACCCAGCCAAGGTCTGGTATGCACTTGTTTATTCCTGATGGAACCTTTAACGTCATCCGTGCACGCATTTAAGCACAGCATACACTAAACATATTCATGTGATCTGCAGCACTGTCTGTTTGACAGTCTGTTTTCAATTCCCGTCACAATACTTTGACATTCGTTTTGCACTTAATGCTGCATTAAATACAGTAAAAGCTTGCACACTAACATAATAAATAGGCCAATATCTATTTGGCATCAAGCACTGCCATTAAAGCTGGCAGATACAAGAGCATACTCAGCTCTCGCTCTATTCCATATCTACCGAGAATGCATTCAGACAGAAAATGCGTGGAATTTATATCCATATAAAAAAAAAAAGTTCATTATCCAGTCAGACACTTACTCAGGCATCTCTCGCCGTCCTGGTAGGACCCTGGAGAGCAAGATGGAACACAGACTCCGTTTTGGAGGACGTGACCTTCCATACACTGCAGACAATCAGTGCGGAGAGGACCCCGACATGCATTACAGCTCCAGTCACACTCTGAGAGAGACACACAGAGACAAAAGAGACAGGATCAGATGGGGGAACATACAATATAGAGAAGAATGATACAATGACAGAGAAGAAAAGAGTGTTAGATAAAGAGAATGAGGGTCCGTGGATTGATCCACGATTAGACATTTGTGTGGTGGTCTGGGAAAACTGAGCCACGAAGTCATCAAATTAATTTTCCCAGACCACCACACAATTTTCGAATCATTTGATGACTCTGTGGCTCAGACATAACAAGCAAAATGTAGCCCATAAGACGGTGGTGACACATCCAATGAACATCCTGGTGGAATCATGTGACAATCTGGGAATATGTGTACCCCTGCAAATGGTGGTGTCTGCTTTTTAAGTAGTATTTTTTTTTTTTACTGAAAGCAGGTTTCATCCTATTTAACACTTTTAATGATTTAATAATATTTTATATTGTATATGTAACCTGTTCTGACTGCATTTCATGAACAAAGTAATATAAAGTAAATTGAGAAAATGTTGCTGTGATGTACCGGGGTTGGACAATGAAACTGAAACACTGTCCAATTTAGTGTTGGAGGTTTCATGGCTAAATTTGACCAGCCTGGTGGCCAATCTTCATTGATTGCACATTCCACCAGTAAGAGCAGAGTGTGAAGGTTTAATTAGCAGAGTAATAGCACAGGTTTGCTTAAAATATTGCAATGCACATAACATTATGGGTGACATATCAAAGTTCAAAAGAGGACAAATTGTTAGTGTGCGTCTTTCTGGAGCATCTGTGACCAATACAGAAAGTCTTTGTGATGTATCAAGAGCCACAGTATCCAGGGTAATGTCAGCATACAGTACCACCAAGAAGGACGAACCACATCCAACAGGAGAAACTGGGGACGCAAGAGGAACCCGGATTGTATCCAAAAAGCATAAAACCACAGCTGCCTAACTCACTGCAGAATTAAATGTGTACTTCAACTCTCCTGTTTCCACCAAAACTGCTCGTCGGGAGCTCCACAGGGTCAATGTACATGTCCAGGCTGCTGTAGCCAAACCTTTGGTCACTCGTGCCGATGCCAAACGTCGGATTCAATGATGCCAGCAGAGAAAATCTTGGGCTGGGGACAATGTTCTCTGATGAGTTAACCTTCACTGTCTTTCTCACATCTGGAAGAGTTATGGTGTGGAGAAACCCCAAAGAAGCGTACTGTACTACCCAGACTGTTGCATGTCCAGAATGAAGCATTGGGTAGATCAGCGATGGTTTGGGCTGTAATATCATGGCATTCCCTAGGCCCAATACTTGTGCTAGATGGGTGTGTCACTGCCAAGGACTACTGAACCATTCTGGAGGTGGATGTGCACCCAATGGTTCAAACATTGTATACTGAAGGTGATGCCGTGTATCAGGATGATAATGCACCAATACAAAGTGGTTTGATGAACATGAAAGTGAAGTTGAATATCTCCTGTGGCCTGCACAGTCACGTAGATTTAAATATTATTGAGCCACTTTGGGGTGTTTTGGAGAAGCAAGTCAGGAAAATTTTTTTCCACCAGCATCATTTATTGACCTGGCCACTATTCTGCAAGAAGAATGGCTCAAAATCCTTCTGGCCACTGTGCAGGATTTGTATCTGTCATTCCCAAGATTAATTGATGCTGTATTGGCCGCAAAAGGAGGCCCTGCACCATACTAATGAATTATTGTGGTCTAAAACCAGCCGTTTCAGTTTCATTGTCCAATCCCCTCTATATCACATAGAGCTTTTAACCCTAAAACTATCAGAGAAATGTGAGAGCTATCAAACTGTGTTACATTGCTCATGATGTCCCTTAAAGGAGAAAGTCCGGGCTCTTATGGGTCAATCAAATTTGAACTTCAGGAATCCATAACAATATTTCAAGAAAACAATGTAAATATTTTATAATGGATTTTAAATCTTGGCTGGGCTTTCTTCCAACAAAGATGATGTTTTCTAAAAAAAAAAAAAAAAACGGTTTAGCAGTTTAACAAAATGCAGCAGTAAATCAGTCTGCCTGCAAAAATAGCAGCCAAAGCCTTGTTAGCTTGAGTGTGATTTTTTAATACAGTGAAATTCATACTCTGATCATCTTTCTCATGCTACATGCTGTAACCAAATGGACAAAGCCTTTGAATATATACCCATATATACGCCTTGTGGCAGATCTGACTCCTCTGGGCATGACTCCACAAGACCTCTGGATACTTTGGGTGCCATGGATTGTATGATGGGGCCTCTGTGGCAATAACATTTGTCGATGCATCCCATGTGTGCTTGATCAGATTGAGATCTGGGCAATTTGGAGGGTCAGTGGTCCTGGGCAGGGTCCTGGGTATTCTGATACTTTTCTATTGTGGTCAGCTTCAACTTTTTTCACCAATTTGTCTTACATTAGCTTTTCTATAGGATCAGACTGAAGAGGCTATCCTTTGGTCCTATAGGCATGAGTGAGCGTTTAGTGTCCATGATCCTGTTACCAGTTTACTGGAATGTAATCGCTATTCAGTGATGATAAATAATTTTCTTCCTTTCCACTGTTAGGGTTATAGAGAATTTTACATGCTTGAATTTTACTTCTCATTAAAATTCATTTACATCAGAGACACATTTCTGTTAAGTGTAAAAATATAGTAGAAAATAAAAGGTATCACCACAAGACTTGTTTTCTCAGCTCACCCCGTGTTCTACTACATATGGTATACATTTGGGAATAATGTGACATTTTAATTCAATACATAAACTTAAAATATCACTTAGCTACTTACTTGACTTAATAGTTGAAGAAAGTCCAGATAAGATTGAAAATAAATAGATAAATACATAAAAACTGCACGTCATTCAGACGGGATATTTTTATATTTTACTTAAAACTGCAGTGTGAAAAAACTTAACTTTGGTAAAAACCCACTTTTCTATTTTATTTGTAACACTTTGGTATCCCTTATTTCTTCTTCTTTTTCTTTCGGCTGTTCCCTTTCAGGGATCGCCACAGTGAATCATTTGCCTCCATCTAACTCTAATCCACTTCTCTCACACCAACTAACTTCATGCATCCATAAATCTCCTCTTTGGTCTGCCTTTAGATCTCCTGCCTGGCAGTTCCAACCTCAGCATCCTTCTACCAATATGCTCACAATATCTCCTCTGAACATGTCCAAACCACTTCAATTTGGCCTCTCTGACTTCTGAACAGCTTTAATTTTTTTCACAATTTCTTCTTTGCTTCCTGAGAAAAAATTCAGACCGGCCCACATCTAATCTTTTCTCCAGACAGCAACATTTTAACAAAAGGACCAGAAATATAATCAAACCGACTGCATTGCCAGAGATTTCAGAACGGAGAACCGGAGCCATTCCTATTTCAAGCTTACCATTTCCTTGACCTTCATACAGGGTTAAACAAATCGAAAAGGCTTCATAGTCATCCAAAAAAAAATAATTGTGGTCATCTTTTTCCTTTTTTGCCTGCGCCTCCTCTAATTTACTGCAGATTTTAGTATTGAAATGTATTTTATCTCCTGCCTTATCTTGCTGTTTTTATACTGTACTCTATGCAAATCTTTTTTCCCAATCTGATATTTCCAAGCTAGCTAATCTGCATGTTAGCTAGATAATACTACTACCAAGATAGCTACCAAGCTACAGTAGCTAATCTGCATGTTGACTAGATAAAACTATTTAATAATCCAGTATCAGTGGAAAGTGCTGACAATTGCTACATTTTCAGCAGATTCTGACTTGACAAAATTAGCAGTGTTGCTATTGGTGTATGTACATCTTTTTCCTTGTCTGGATATTTCCCAGCTAGCTAAACTGCATGTTAGCTAGATAAAACTATTACCGATCTAGCTAATCTGCATGTTAGCTAAATAAAACTATAACCAAGCTTGCTAATCTGCATGTTAGCTAGATAAAACTATTACCGATCTAGCTAATCTGCATGTTAGCTAAATAAAACTATAACCAAGCTTGCTAATCTGCATGTTAGCTAAATAAAACTATTACCGATCTAGCTAATCTGCATGTTAGCTAGATCAAACTATAACCAAGCTCGCTAATCTGCATGTTAGCTAGATCAAACTATAACCAAGCTCGCTAATCTGCATGTTAGCTAGATAAAACTGTTTAATAATCCAGTATCAGTGGAAAATTGCTAAATTTTCAGCAGATTCTGACTTGACAAAATTAGCAGTGTTGCTATAGGTGTACGTACATCTTTTTCCTTGTCTGGATATTTCCCAGCTAGCTAAACTGCATGTTAGCTAAATAAAACTACAACCAAGCTCGCTAATCTGCATGTTGGCTAAATAAAACTATTACCAATCTAGCTAATCTGCATGTTAGCTAAATAAAACTATAACCAAGCTCGCTAATCTGCATGTTAGCTAAATAAAACTATAACTAAGCTCGCTAATCTGCATGTTAGCTAAATAAAACTATTACCAATCTAGCTAATCTGCATGTTAGCTAAATAAAACTATAACCAAGCTCGCTAATCTGCATGTTAGCTAGATAAAACTGTTTAATAATCCAGTATCAGTGGAAAATTGCTAAATTTTCAGCAGATTCTGACTTGAAAAATTGCAGTGCTGCTGTAAAATACTTCAAAGTTGAACAGGTTATGGTCAAAACAGTACAGAAACACAAGGGAGGTCATCAGGAAATCAATGCTAATCTTTTTTCTCTCTTTGTGTCTTTTACAGCTTATCTCTCCAAGCCACCCTCAAAACCCTTAATAATTTTTCCCCTTAAATTTCTCCAACCCACATCCAGGGAACTTTGAACAGGACGATCATAAACAGAAGACAATCTGATAAAAATTTTCTCTCTCACATGAAAGGCTCAGATCACATAATGCTCACAAAAGACTTTGTACAAAACAGTTTGTGATATCCAATAATGACATAGCAGACATTCGTTTGCTCGTTACACACACAACAAAGCTTCCTCAATCAAACAGTTCGGTAATGTGTGGTTCAACTTTCAAAAACATAGTTAGAGTATTACAGGCTATTGTGGCATAATGGGCGATTGTAGAAAAGATGTCAGTAAATAATAATTGCTAGATGATTATGTAGAGGATGGATTTGGAAGAAAACATCTAGGAGACAAAACAATTATTAGGCATACTTTCGCGCCTCCAAACACACACGGAAATACTGTTTGGTGATCACTTTTTAAAAAATGCACAGTGACGCTACTACCCATAACTTTCATAACCAATGGAACACCATTTTAGCTTGAAATACATGCTAATACATTACTTCATGCACTGAAATCATATAAAAAAAATTTTAATGAATATTTCATTTAATATGTTTCAGCTCACATTACTTGTTATACTGAGAAGATTTAAAAACAAAACAGGAAAAATCCTGTATGTGACCTTTTAAGATTTTTATTTCCCTATTCATTAGGATTATAATTAGTTCTGTCAATGTTCCACAATTGCCACCACCGCCACCTTCCAGTTGATTGCTTTTTAAGCAGTACTGTCACAACAGTCAAACTCTGAGATTAATCAAAATTCCTGACAATATCAGAACTGTTTTTAGTCACAATGGCACTAAACTGGCCTTGGCGCATACTTGTTTTTGGAAGTTTAATAGAGCCTTTACATCAGAGTAATCACCAGTAATCTCTGGTATTGTATGGTTACACATTTTAAATTCACTTTGTTATTTTTTTTACTTAGTTCCAATGGCCAAGTAAGGAGTATAATAAGTACTGTAGCTGTCCTGAATTTGTCTAGGAACCTCTGGTGTCCAACTAGGGGCCATGGAGGCCAATGGTGACCATTGTATTTATTTCCATTTTTACAACCTTGATGGGACTTCTGGGGAAGATTCACACACGCATTCACACTACGGGCAATTTCGAAAGGTGACTTAGCCTAATTTGGAACATTTTGATGTGGAAGGCCAGGATGTTCCATCATGTCTCTTGCATGCTAGGAAAACATTCTACCTTGATGGTATCCAAGCACTTTTATATACTATTATATACAGAAATAAAATAAGTTTTTACTCTCATAACTTTTTTTCTGTTATTCTTTGCAACCGAAAGCCATGGTTTGACTTTTACATACTTCATATAACAGATAACCTTATTGTATATCATGGAAGACAGATGACCAGGTCTAAGTTGGTATATTTTACTATGGCACCCCTCTCTCCTCTAATTGATCAGAATGCCAACATTAGCCAACTGCAGGTGCCTTTATAACTATATAAAGATCACGAATAGTACATAGATTCCTTGATAGCTTTAACCAATTTACTGATTGTGGATGGATTTGACTTTGATTTTCATCAAATTGAGCAAGATCAAAAGTATTATGTCTATAATCTCACCCCTGCAGCTGTGTGTGGTGGTGTTGAGGTAGTACTGCTGGGCACAGCTCTCATACTGACACTCGCCGAACAGCAGGACTTTTGCCGGGTCTCTGCAGGACGTACACACTCCTGCCATTTCACAGCTCCGACACTGACGATCACACTCTGTGAAATGCACCATCACACAGAGCAATATGTACAGTAAGCTTACTGTAGATACAGTACAATACTGTAGCTATGTAATCATAAATAAATGTACAGGAGTACTTACTTTGACACACTTGCTTTTCATCGGCATAGTATCCAACGGGGCATCGAGAGGTGCACGTCCCAGATGGAGCAAGAACAGCAGGGGCTGTACAGGAGGTACAAGACAGAGGTCCTTCTCCACTGCAGTCGGCACAGGATGCATGGCATTCTGGGAAACAAAATATGATTCACAGCACTGTAGGCAAGGTGTAATATTTCCCTCTCTAATGTTTACGTTGACCTGCTCAAAGATCAGCTCAAGTGTTCAAAAAGTCTGCTGGGTACAGTACAGCGATTTACCATCATCCCTATTATCGGGACGTTAGCCTGTGCCATCACAGATTGATAGCTATTGTGTGATATGGATGGTTTCACCAAGTGTGCAGTGACTGGCCATGACTATACTGGGCAATGACAGTAAGTTAAAAAAAAAATCTGGAAAAGCTTATAATAATGTGCTGAGAGATATGTAACTAGTCTTTATGAGTTTCTCCAACTATTGGGTTTAGCCATAGCTCTTCTTAGTTATCAGAAATTTGGTGTTTTTTATTACTATGCTGTCAGCTCCTTTTATACTGTACTGTAGCTCTGTGCTTGTGCTGGATTCTGCCGAGCTGCTTTGGTTAAAAGTGTCTGTAAATAACTTAAATGTAAAGCCAGATGCGGACCACCTGGTCTTATTAATGAGTACAGATCCTTGGAGTCTAAGCAATGCACTGTTCCTCAAGCAGCGTAATAGTTACATAAGTCCGCCTAGATAATCAGTGGCATTTTCAAGGCTGAGAGTATAGTGCAGCCTGGCAACTAATACCTTGGAGATTTTCTTTATAGAACTTCATTCAGTGCACAAGAGAATGTAGGACAAATGTGTAAGACTTACCCAGCATAAATCCTTACACTTGGAAAGGCTATACAGGAGACTATAGGCAATTCCGTTCAGGAATCTTTTATACCTGCACACGTCCATTAGAAATGAGTGTAGTTCTTTGGTTAAGAAAAAGTGCTGTCATCCCAGGTGATTATTTTGGTTCACAAAACAGCAGCAGTTTATTGAGCGCTGCATCTTGATCTTGACATTTTTTGGTTCAATCTCATACTTTCAAGTTGTATTATGTTACACAGAACTCCTTAAGATTGGTACTTGCTCTAATCCTGCAGTACTCACTCACTCACTCATCTATACCGCTTTATCCTGTGTACAGGCTCGCGGGAGGCCTATAGTCTATGCCAGGACACTTCGGGTACGCGGCGGTGCACAGCCTGGACAGGGTGCCAATCCATTGCAGGGCACACACACACACTACAGGCAATCTGGGAACGCCAATTAGCCTAATCTGCATGTCTTTGGACGGTGGGATGAAACCAGAGTACCCGGAGCAGAGTAGAACATGCAAACTCCATGCACACAGACCACAGGTGGGAATCGAACCCGGACCCTAAAGTTGCAAGGCATCAGTGCCTAATCCTACACTAATCAATTTATAACCACTGAATCAATGGTTCTAACTTTAAGTACGGTTTTCTTTTTGGGCCGCTCTGTTGTTAGAATTTCTGTATTTGATCTTCTGTACTGTAGGGTTTCTGTAATTAGGACATAGTCTGTGTCTCTGCATGGCAGAGCTTCCCGTGTTGGGCCTCTACATGACCAGGGTTTCAGTGTTTCTAGGTTTGGACCGCTCTAGGCCCAGGGCCATTTAGTCTATGAAAGTGTAATCTCAATAATTTACAGTTTGCACAGTAAACAGAAATTCTAATGTGTGTTTAAATCTCATCAGAGATAAACACGGGCACTCTTGGGCCTTTGAACAGGGATTTTTAATTCTTTTAATCCGCTAAGCTCTATGCTTGGTTAGACGCTGCTTTACTTTGCATCTAACAAACTCACTCTTGCAGGCGCCATGGTATTTGTATTGTCCTGGTGGACAATGTGGCACACAGTGATCTCCCAGCAGCAGCATCCGAGAGCCTTTACACCACAAACACACAGTCCCAGAGTTGAGCTGAAGGTCCGCAGTGCACCGCTGACAGCCCTCCTGACACTCTGCAAGAGAGACAAACGGGTTCAAGATTTGTAATTATTGCTTATTGTTTTCGCTACATATTTATGAGAGTATCAAGCTACAGCTTTGAACTGAGATAAATCGAACCCGAATGAACCAGGGTGAGAAATCAAAGTGTGAAAGACTGACAATAAGGCATTACTGTGCCCGCAGATGGTGCTCGGTGAACAAAACAATCTTTTCATCAGGAAATTCATTCCTGATTTCTTATCTGATAAAGGAGAGAATGACGGCCCTCAGCCACTGACAGCTGGAACATGGCTGCATTACAGTGATTCATATCGCAAGTGTTTGTGTGTGTGACAGATTAGGTGTGTAACAGCAAAAGCAAAAGGGAAAGAGCACCAATATGCCAAAAACAGTGGCATTCCGGCATGAAGTGAAGCCTAATATGCTTCGTGTTATGTAGAATTGCATATTTTATCATTGTTTAGCATTGTTATACTTGTAGAAGAGAAAACAAATGATTTCGACCTGATAAGAGTGAAAAAGGTTGAGTTGAGGTCATTCAGAAACTGAAGGAAAGTATTTATTGCACATAAACCCTTCAGACCACATCCTTTTAAATATTAAACAGCCACCCTTTTCCTGTTGTTTACCATAATGCCAGTCGAGCAAGGTCACCTTGCAACTAGATCACCTACAGTATTTAGCTTCAGAGTCACTGCCAGTGCAGTGCCAAAGCCAATACCCATTGTTCTTCTAAAGGCTGCTGCATCTGTCTAGATTTTACCTTATTTGACAAACAGTATACATCCTGGGAAAGACAGAGTGGGTCAAGCTGAGAGAAAGGAGGCCAAAAAGGTATGGAGCAGATGGCTGTGGGTTTAAATCTTGAGTGTATTCGTTCTTCCTTCCATTAAAATGAGTCCAATGGATTATGGATTAAAATGGATTAACAGCCGAGATCAGAACTGACTGAATGATGAAACCTTAGAAATCTCTTTTGTCCTTGTCTAGCGTCCTTAAACAGCTTTAATCCCATTAAAGGAATACTCCAGTGCTTTTTTTTTTTACACTGATAAGTACAGTATGTGTGTAGGCTTTCTACAGTAAAATTCTTCATACTGAGAAAAATATCAAAAACCTTACTGCTCACTTATAATGGAAGGGCAGACAAGGAAAGTCAATATTTGAATATTTAATATTAAAGCCAAAAACTTTAATATTAGCATTATGTCTGTAGTTTAAAATTTGTATCACTAAACATTAAAAAAAAAAGAAGCATTCAACTTATACTTCTATTATAACTGTAGATTTTCCTATAGAAGGAAACCTAACATTAGATGACTGTTGTAATTTGGCTGTAACAACGTTGTGATGATTCAACATCGGAACAACGTTGTTTATGAAAGTTAAAATGATTTTGATGAAATGACATTGAGATAACGTTGAATAAAAGACCCAAACACAAGTGCCAAAATAACAAAATCTCAACCTTCATTTATAATTATTTATAGATTTATGGCAATTTAACCGGTTTAACAAATTGAACCTCTTTCAGAGGCGAGTTCTTACGGTGAAAATTTCTATTGCAAAACACATTTTCCTAAAGGAATGCAAAAAAGCTTTGCATATAATAATAAAACATTGAAAAAAGTCATGTAAATAAAGTAAAATATAAAATAAATTGACATTAAACCTCACGCAACCTTACTTTATGATTCGTCTTGGTTCTGCACGAGTCGTTTGCTCGTATGCTGAAAATGTTTCATATTGCGAGGCAAATTTCTAGCAAAATTTCACTTCTTAAGGCGGAAATTTGTGAGTTTAAATTTGTTTGTACGCTGTATCCCGTATAGGGTCACAAAAGGCCTGGGGTCTATTCCAGAGGACTCAGGGAACAAGGTGGGAAACACCCTGGATGGGGTCCCAGTTCATCACAGGGCACTCACACAATCACTCATACAGTACACTACGGACAATTTGGACAAAATGGACTGTTGGAGGTATCCAGAGGAAGCCCACAAGCACAGGGAGAACATGCAAACTCTAAGCACAGAGATACGAAGGTGGGATTCGAACCACTGATGTGTAAGGTCACAGAAATGTTAATGTGAAATATTACCGTAGCTCCCTAATTAATGTCTGCTTTCACAAAACAGATCTCAGTGCTTAAGCATTTTTTTAAAATCTTTTTTTGGTTCCATTTCAATTTAATATTTCGGCAAATTATGATGCATGATGCTCACTGGTCCAATGGTAGGGACGCAGCGTTCTTGCTGCAGCAACCCCAGTTTGAATCCTGCTCAGGACATCAGTTTGCTATTAATATTGATTAATGAGTCATTTTAGTGACATTGTATTAATCTTACAACGTTATCCCGTAATAATGTAGTCAACATTGTTCTGATGTCAATTCCTCAAAGTAATTCTAAAACAACTTAATAACAATGTTTTCCCCACTTCTGTAACATTGTCAAATCAACCTCACCACTACATTTTGACAACCAAAAATTGTCACCAAACACTTTTTTTTTTCCCCGTCTGATCTATGGTCATTGCACACAGAAAAAAACATTATCGGAGATGGAGAGGATCTGAGCTCTGAGCTAAACCCATAAAACATCTCATTTATTATATAAATTTTATTTATACAGCTTGTGTAAGACATTATCTTAGAATTGGAAATGAGAACATCTGATTATGTGAAAAGATGAAAAGTGCCTCTCTGAGAAGTCCCACCAGGCATGCCTTAATAAATGAGCTGAGTTGAGGAGAGGATATGAAGCCAGCAAAAGCCCCTTTTATCTCTTTTTAAGGTAGTATAATTAAAACCTGTGTATATTAAACTATTTGTTTACATCTTCAGAAGTCTCGCCAGCTTCGGGTCTAATGAGGAAAATGCTGATTAATCAAAGACAACTAGAAAAAGCACATTGCAGTTGGATCTTATCTCAGACTTTTTCAGTGCAGTAGTCTTTTAAAAAATATACAGTATATATATATATTTATTTATTTATTTTATCTGTGTTCAGACTTGTTATCATTCCTCTTCTATTTTCTACCTGTTGAACTATTGTGATTCTGCTATTCACATCTCCATACTTGTTGAGGCACAACCTTAAACAAGACCTTAAGACATACCGAACATTTATATGATACCAGAATAATAAAAAAATAAAAATAAAAATAAAAATGTGATTAGATAAAAATCCCAACACTATGTCATTTCAATTCTTAGCATATTATTAAAGGAACTAGCTGCATTTACTATGCTCGTCAAAATGAACTATTATATGAAATAATAATAAAACAAAATAAAGTATTATATAAAGCCAATACATTAATATGACTAAATATTATATGCTGCCCCAGTGAGGATAATATGACCTACTCACCACTACAGTAGCCCACAGCGTTCAGGTACTGTCCCTCCGGGCAGCTGGTGCGGCAGTAGCCGTTATGAAGGCTGGCATGGGGTGGGCACACTGTGCAGTCAGCCTGAGAGGGACCTGAACACTCCTTACATGTTGGATGGCAAGCTGAAACAAACAAGCACAGCACCTTTCAACTATTACAGCTATCACCTAGACCAGAGGTATGGAATGAAAAATGAATGAAGGTCTGGTCTATACAATTTGATCTGATTTTCATGTTTGTGTTAGGATTCGAATCTCTTTATGTGCAGACATTGTAAGTCTACAAAAAAGAAGCGATTTTTAAAGCAATTTAAGAAGACATCAATCTTTAATCAATCCTTAGGGAATTTTCATTTGCACTCTCCTGGGCTGTGAAGTGAATATGAAAGGACTCTGGTTGCTCGGTCATATCAGGTTCTCAGTTCAGGTATTTTACGCACCCTCACCTCATACTGCTGAAAATACAGTATGTTTGCTATAACGGCCCGTGTTGTGTCTCAAGGTGGCGCTTCACATTATTGCTTTTTATCATCACCAATGTAACATTTAAGAAGAACTAGTTTGAAATTTCTCGCGGGAAGAATAAGCATATATTGATTTTCCCATTCATCTTTGAAGGTTCAGTTTTCATAGTCTCCTCTCCTTTTTTTCATGCCCCGTCATACGTGGTATGGTCTTACGTGGTAACCTATCCATATGGTCATAGAAAAAAGTCTAAAAACAACCACAAAAACATAATAATATGTAAATGTGTTCATTCTTGGAATATGTGACCCATTTTTATTTTTTGCTTAGTCATTTTTGTGTAGTTGGTTAAAATTTAATAAAATTCATCATATTACCTAGGTTGTGAAAAAACAAAAAACAAAAGCATATGTCACTGTACAGTATATTGCACAATCCTGACCCCTATATATAGTAATGCAAAAAAAAAAAAAAGAAGTCTAAATTGCTCTGGGTTTTAAAGGCTACCTGATCCCCTTTTCCAAAATCTAATCCGTTCAGCTGCTGGTTACAATGATAATTCCATACAAATCCAAATCCTAAACATTCAAACTGCTTGTTCTTGAGACATCGCACTAATGAGAATCTCAGACAGACAGATATATGGACGTCTCAAAAACATAATGCCTTGTACTGTCAGTGGCAAACACATAAAATGAACCAGAGATGATTCTGAAGTCTTGATTTAATCTAAGATGTACAGTAGATAAATGTAATCATGTTGCTTCATGGTTTCAACCTCAAATTTGGGATCCAAAATATGTATTGACATCTATTTAATATAATAAATCTATATTAAATATAATGCAGAGCAAAAACCAAAAACATGTTCTGGAAATGTTTTTACCGAAAAACATTTTTAACATTTTTAAATCTGGCGAATCCATCATACAGTAGTGGATACTACTGTTCCATCAGCCCATTTACTCAACTCAAGTCTTTCGACTGCTTCAGCGTTTGGCTTTTCATTTATTGCATTTGTATTGTGTTCTGATGTTTATGTCATGATTATTATTCTTACCAGGTTTGGAATTTAAGATCTCTGTCACTTCACAAACTTGATTTGTAAAGCCATTTTGAAAATTCCTTAGTGCAACCCGAAAATCATTGTTTTTGATTTTCGTCCCAAGCCTGCATGCGGCCACAATAAGTTTTATCAGTTAACTTATTTGGTGGACCCTGGTTTGGGTCGAGTCATCCTGAAAAAGGCCCCTCCTATTAGGGACGAAATGATGTATCATAGGGTAAACATGATCAGTCAGAAAAACTTGCATTGATTTGCAGATGGTCTTAAACCATGCCGGCAAATTGCCTCCCATAACATAACACTGCTATAGATTTTTCCTTCAAATCACTAATGCCGGACGAATAATTCAGAATCTGAGAGGCTGATACTCGAATCAACTTGGGTCAGCCGACTGTAGAGAGGTTAGCACGCTCAATTAGCCTTCCTAAATGAGCCTGACACTGAAGCCATCTAGAACTGGCTCAACATATTTAATGGTTTATCTTCAAAAGGCGGCCAACAAGGAATTATGTTGCCATTAACTCTAAGTACGTGGGATTCCTCTTGGCTTGTACCTCATTTTAAAATGCCTGCAGCGTTGAATCCAACAGACTCTTAAACGTGCTGAGCCAAAAAGCGGTACGGGGAGCCGTGTTCACATCAGGAATTACAGCCCATTACTGGCATGTGTTGCTGAAAAGCTTTGATACGCCCCCCTCGTACATTATAATGAATCTTACTGACAAACGGCAATACTCAATCACAAACAGCATACCGCTTTTAAAGCTTAGTTATATTGATTCATGGTCGTTTCGTAAAAGGGTACACGGTATTTTATCTTTAAGAGCTTTTTTGGGACTACTACAATGTGTGATGAGGAACGGAGAGAGAAAAGACGGAAAATGTCCTTACATTGGCAGGTTTGGTCCTGGACATAGAAGCCATGGGGACATCGACCGAGACACTGTCCATTGTAGAGGACGCTGGGCTGAAGGCAAGAAATACAGCTCTGGGCATTTCCAGCTGTGCAATGGGAACAAGATGTGTGGCATTCTAAAGGGAAAATGAGTTTATAGTGAGAAAATGATTAAACATGGACATCAATAAGCTGCTTTATATATATATATATATATATATATATATATATATATATACACACACAATTTTAACACTTAAGAATGTAACTGAATGCACAACTTAACTATCATGCCGTACACAAAGCATTTAGAGTCTAGTGCAACAGTTTGCATACTTGTTGCATGATATGAAAAAGACTTTTAATTTAAATTTTCATTAAAAGCTGGTCAAATAAAATAAAAAATATACTTGAATCACTTTTCTGAATGGGATATAAATAAGAAACAGGTGATTGAAGGAAAAAACTATTAATGCAACCCAATGCAATCCAGTTCCTGTTGATTACTTTCCAATTTCTACTATAACTTTTAATCGATTAATGAATGATTATACACAATCTTAAATATATTCTTCGAATCATATCTGAAGCGAAAAAGTGTCATGGCAAAATGTATTTTTTGTTCATTTATCCGTGTGAATGTTGTCTCAACACTGGATACCCTTTTGAATTTTAAAAATCTTGAAATTCTATTAATCTGTAAATGAACTGTAAAATATTTTTTCTTTCTATCCAGAAACCAGGGAGAATGAAGACTTTTGCACTCATGCTAAAAAGGCAGAGCTAAGCCTGGCCCGCCCGTGCACATTACTGATAATATATCATGCCGTTATATAAAGGGCCCTCGATGACAAGCTCTGGATCCTTTTGGAAAAGTGCTGGAGGGGGAACACAAGTCAGATAGGTAAAAACAAAGACTTTGACTCGAAACACAACCGCACATGCTGCAACTTGTCACTGGAAACCATCCCGTAATATGGGAACAGGCTGATAACAGTTATATACTCAAAGCAAACCTTTTGGCTTCTCCAAGCAAAATGTCACTTTTCTTCCTATTTAGTCCCCACATATACTGTATAGTCGCCTACTTTGGTACACCAACCAACCTTTGCAGGTCACACTGCAACACTATTGATGAAGGAAAAAAAATATTCCTAGCACATCTCTAAATAATCTCTCTGCTGTGATTCACTTGTTGATCATTCTACAATTTCAAGACATTTGAAGCGTCGAAATATGATTTGTACAAACCCAGAAAAGAAAATCTGATTGAACAATGATGTGTTAAATCACACTGGCAGGAAGTAGAGCTCTATATCTCGGAAATGATTGGGAATAAATTCTAATAGAAGAAACGTGCTGGAACGAAAATGGAACAAATCTTCAGCAAAAACAATTGAAAAATTTCACAGGTAATATCATGCAGTGATACCATTTGATGTGCATGATGGTAGCGTGATTTGTGCTTTGTGTACACAGTATACACACTCATACATCATCAAACAGGCTGCTGAACTGGAAAATGAAAGGAATTTACATACTGGAACTTCCGCACACTGACACCCAATCTGTTAGCACATGCACACACACAAACACACACACACACACACACATATATATATATATATATATATATATATATATATATATATATATATATATATATATATATATATGTATGTGTATATATATATATTTTTTATGTTTTTTGTGTGTGTGTCTGTGATGTGCCTCCACAACCCAGCCGGGAGCCTGGAGTAAGCTGAAGATTTGTCTGAGCATGTAAGCTTTACACAATGGATGCTATTGATGTCAAGAGGACATATCATCTTTGGGTTAGGGAGCACTCTGACAGTAGAACCCATTGATGGTAGCCCAAAGCTGAACTTCCATAGCCTAACAATATCACACTTGATGATGTGCACTGAGGTGTGCTAAAGCCTTGCACATCAAACATATTGGTTAAGACTGTGGGCAGGGAATCCAGTTCAGGGTAGCAGAGTGACCACAACCGGAAGAATTAAGAAAGCAGCACCTAGAAAGCTCCCTGACATTGGAACGACATTGCTATTGCTAACATTGCTGTCATATTGCTCATATGACATTGAAAAAAAATCACCTTTTATTAGGAGCGTCTATCCTAGGTAACTTCCATTCCGTATTCATGGTCCCTTACAGGGTTTAGAATTCCGGTCTGAAATTGGGATGGACACAACAGCAATCGTTGGTCAGCATGGTGGTACAGTATAGTGGTTAGCGCAGTGGCCTGGCACCTCCAGGGTCTATGTGCGTGGACTTTCCTTCCACAGTCCAAAGACATGCAGAGTCTGGCTTTTCCAAATTGCCCATAGTGTGTCAGTGAGTGTGTGAATGTGTGTGTGTGTGTGTGTGTGTGTGTGTGTGTGTGTGTGTGTGTGTGTGTGTGTGTGTGTGTGTGTGTGTGTGTGTGTGTGTGTGTGCTTGTGTACCCTACAATGGATTGGCACCCCATCCAGGGTGTACCCTGCTTACTGCCCCAATATTATGAATAACAACAATGTCTCAGTAAGCACTGAATTCCAGACGCTTTGTGTCTGATGGAGGTGTGTATACGTCTGTGAGAAATGAAACACTCTGATGACTTGGTGGTAATTTGCACCACTCAGGTTTCTAGAACTTCAAAGCCTATCCTGTCAACATCTATGTGATGGGAAAATAACCCAAGGCAGACTCCATTTTTTTCCCCATGAAGAATCCAACAATCAACTGCTTATAAAGTATGAAAAACTTGTTTTAAAGGGTTAGTGATAGAAATAAAGTGAGGGTGGACTTCCATATAATACATTTCAGGAGCAATGTTTGCCTTTGTTGCCTATTTTCTGTCTAGCAATATTGTCTCTGAGCAGGTCGATTTAATATAATGTTGCATTTTATACTGGTTTAAGATGAGCTGGATGGGTTTTAAAGGTACAGTCTGTAAGGCTTTCACCTGTTTCTAGGTTTTATATCATCTTAAAGATTAGAAAATGTTATTCATTGATGTTGATAAATTGTTATTCATACTACAGATATACAAATTATCTTATTAATAGGACTGGGAATCTCCAGTCACCTCCTGATACGATATTATTACGATACCTACAGTAGGTGCTGATATGATTTATATTGCAATTTACGAATATCCCAATTCTATATCTTTTTTTTTCTTTCAAATTCTAAGTGCTTTATCCTTCAAAAATAGTTGGAATAAAAACGTTTTAACCTGAACACATGTCCAATGTGATTGTTTGCGCCTGATAAAGCTGAAAAATCAGCCAATTCTGGTCACTGCCTGATCGACCAGTGCATCTCTAGGATAAATGTAATAAATCATTTAAAATGGATTTTTTTGATCGTCATACAAAAGAACCACGATTCATAAATGGATTGATTTTTTTCCACATCTCTACTTATTATTTTGTTCATTTAAGGCAGGAGTTTACATTTTTCTGGCCACAAAATGAGCTTTACTGCCAGGACTGTTTAAAATACAACTTATAAGCCATAAGTCGTTCTAACAAAGATGGTTGGGTTTGAGAGGAGGGCTTGTCAATGACAATTTGCCTCATATGCAGCAGAAGGATCTACAAATTAGAAACTGGGATGGAATCAGTCTGGTGGAACCCCCTTTTGACTCCTTTGCTCTTTCAGTGATTGCAATTCCCACAGGTCCTTAGTCAGCTCTATTCCATTATCCTCCCACTGTTATGTTCCGGAGATGGGAAGAAAGTTTAGTACATCTTTCTCCTAACATCATGCTTATTATAAGGTAAGCCCTTAGACTCGTAGATGCTGCCCTACAGTCCTTCTTCACTTGTCTTCAAGTGTTCTTTATACAGAACTTTGTAGGCTACAGATTCTTAGGGAGAGTAACAATGAAGCTGGATTTCACCCAAGATCAAAACATTTGCTCTCTCACACACTACGACCCAGACCCGAGGCGGGAATCAGACTAAGAACCACCATGCTGCCGAGCTTCTAAACATGTCTTTATTTCTAAAGACTCTAAAGTTCTACCTGTGACATCCTAGCCTCATTATGAACATTTAGGACCAATCCTGAATGCCCAAGCTACAACGCACCAGGTTCGTTTTTCACCTCATGCCCGTGACATGGTACTGCAGCCGCAGTACTTCCTTGCAAACTTCGCATTCTTAATGGTTTCCAAGCCATTATTATCTCTGCACAGCTCTGTTTTTCTGGGAAACCATGCAGGTTTCTAGCCTGCTGAGACCGGTTTTTCAAACCACTCCATGTCAAACAGCAATAATAGCACTTTTATAATTGAAGAAAAACTCTTGATTGTAAGTAATATACCCATGATCACGGTTAATCTCCAGCCACTGTACCCTGTTTATTCACAGCGAATAGTTCTAGCGTTCTTGTGAGAATCTTAAGAAATGAAAAACCTTGACTTGGTGTACTGTACTTGCCTCTGCACAGGAGATCTGCGTCGAGGTAATGGTGTGACAGACAGGAAGATAAACACATGCCATGAGACACATGTGCATTCTGAGGCTGCAGCACTTCCTCTGGCTTTATGCACCGTACACAGTCTGAGGACTCGGGACCTACGCAAGCCCGGCAAGATACATGGCAACCTGCATAGAGAGAGAGAGAAAGAAAGAGAGAGAGAGAGAGAGAGAGAGAGAGAGAGAGAGAGAGCAAATAATACAGGAAAAGATGGATTAGGAGAATAAAAGGAAACAACGGAAGGTGAAAAGGATTAAGAAATATAGAGAGAGTAACAAGAGAGTGAAATAGAGGTGGGAAGGAAAGTTGCATCGGCTTGCTGTGTAAATACAGCTTCTGTGCCACACACACCTCTGCATCCTTGGCTCTTGATCTCTGGCTTAGCTCTCTTGGGCCACTAATATCTCTTACTTTGAATTCAGTTCATACACAACCCTGTGGTGCAATAACTTGTGTTTATGTTTGCCATCTGCACTCTGCTTTAATCTCTGCTGAAATTACTCATAAAGTATCCTCGGAGTCATGACTCTTTAAAATGAAAAGTTGGTATGATGACTCTGGCCTTGACAATAAAGTGTTTAAACTCCAAAAAAAAAAAAAAAAAAAAAAAGTTTCCTTAGAACTTACAACAATGCATGAAATATAACTCGCGCAGCATTTCTCACTTGTAGGGAGAAATATTGCTTCCATGCTACTTATCCAAGCTCAAGCCATTAATCTGAGAGTAACATTATTAGTCATTATCAAATATGGCTAAAAACAAGCTCTTACTGTAACAACGTCCACTCGTGCTAAACAGACCCTCTCCACAGGACTCCACACACTCGCCGTGGTGCAGGAGGAAAGAGCCGGGGCATGAAGCGCACTGGGACGCCGACGGGCCGGAACAGGACGCACATGAGCTGTGACACACTGATCGCCAAAAAGGTCATACGATGATTAATGTGGAAAAGAAAAGATTTTTTTTTACATATGGTTAGTATAACTACAGCATACCGTAATTCTATATAAGTCAGTGTATCAGAGCAAATTAAGGTGCTAATCCAAAATGTGATGGAAATGTACCAAGAACTACTAATAGGGACTCAAGATGTAATAAAAAACTTTATGTATTACTTTTATAGATTTCCAGCCCAAGGTTAAGTAAAAAAATGTTATAATGAGAAAGATTTAATAAGAAGAATGACACAATATAAGATCCGTGGTTAGGGCTTTAAGGGGAAAAAAAATCTATACAGATTGATTGGCTGACACTGATTAAATCGGCTGTGAGAAAAGATTGAAGTGTGGCAGCCCTTAAACTAATTCCAAAAATGAAAACTTGTCTGTGGTTATACAGTAACTCGTTCACTTACGCTGACAGCGGCCGTGTCTGTCTTTGTAATGCTGATCCGGGCATTCGGAGATACATTTCCCATAATGCAGTGCATAGCCACCGGGGCAGCTCAGGCAGCTGGGGTTATCCGGTTTACAGGTGGCGCAGGATGGGTCACATGCTACATCGACATAAGACAATGATGCATTATTATACTGTAGTAGTCTTATTGGAATGTTTTTTTTTTTTGTCTTAAGGCTACACAGCTGTTTAGTCCCAATCCTTTGAGGTATTTTTTGCATTGTGCATCTGGAAATACTCAACAAAACAGATTTATTTATTTTTTTACTCTTACTCCACTACAACCTATAACAAAAATCTGTACTTTTACTTAACTACATGATTCTGACACAATTATTTATAATTTAATTTGCAACAAAACTTTCAATAATTTTTTACCATATTTTTTTTCATTTTTTTACCATAAAAAATTTCTTCTTTTAATTAAGTTGACATGCAAATGATGGGCATGCACTTTTCCTTGAATAATATCTGATTTATATATATTGATTTATTCTGTTTATTAATAGCAAAATGGGATGACAATGCAGAAACCGAGCTAACACTTTACATTTCACATGTCTAAACAAGGTGCAGAAACTCTTCTTTGACGTGAGCAGACAGGCGTGACATCCTTCACCACAAAGCAGCAAGAGCGGTTACAGAACAAGCTGTGTACAAACGTGTTAAACGTCCTCGACTTCGACAACACCTGAGCTGATGTTTAAGCTTTAAGCTGACATTCTTGATTTTGTTGTCACGCTGCAGGCTGAAGCTTCTTCCCGGACCCTCCTGCATGTCTGTGCACCTACTGTTGCCACAGATGATTGAAACTAAGCCCCCTGTGGAATTCCGAGCCACTAGCAACAGTAAACAATCTGTCTGGATCCCGTGTTTCATTTTGTTGATCGATTCAGTTAGTCGAATCAATGGGTTTATTTTCAATTTAGAAACGATTTAGACTTTTTCGGTAAACTCAATTTGAAGTTCTCTTGAAGTTTTCTACAGAAAATGCCAACCATTTCTATTTTCCATGATTTTAAAGGGTATCATTTCTTCTTCATTTGATTTCATGGACAGTTGGTGCAATACCGCTATCTACTGGACTGGAGAAAATTACAACACAGAAAATTGTTAGGAAAAAAAATCTTTTGTGTGAGACATGACAGCAACAAAAAAAAACTGAATTTTAGTGCATGTTATATACTTTTTGTAGCTTTTAATACTTGGACTTGTAAGAAATATATACAGTAGCTGCTTGGGACAATTCAGACACTAAGCAAGGCAAGTTTATTTGTATAGCACATTTCATACACAATGGTAATTCAAAGTGCTTTACATAAAAGAGAAGAAAATAATCATAAAATGAAATAGAAAATAATGGAAATAAAACTTTTTAAAGAAAAATTTAAAAGCATCAGTGCATTAAGCATTAGTGCTTTAAGTAAAAAAAAATCCCCCACAATTCAATCGAATCAACAGTCTACCCTATGATCCAAAGCTCTAATAACAACAGATTTTGGGTGTGCAATCCTGGCTCAATATTTCATTGGACCCCCTTTTGCTTTTATTATGGCTATGACATCATTTAATTACATTTGTCTTAAGACTACACAGCTGTTTAGTCCCAATCCCTTGAGTTTTTTTTTTTTTTTTTTTTTGCATTGTGCATTTGGAAATGCTCTTACTTCCACTATTAAACAAAGCAAAATTTTATTTATTTATTTATTTATTTTTATTTCACTAAATGATCTCCCATCACGCTCATTACGCATGTTTTTTTTTCCCAAACATATTTATTCCTTAAAGATCTTGGTTCACCACCAACCTTCCAGGCTAATGCAGTTCTTAATCCAGTCTTAGTCTCAGCAACCTCCTTAGTTGTTGTTTTTTTTCCAGGCCAATAATTTGACCCGTGACCACAAAATTTGCCTTCTTACATGGTTTTTCAAGAAATGGGAGACTGTATCAGTTAGGGTTACACTGCAGTACTTTTTCCAATGGAAGACTCTTACCTATTGGCTTAGTTATATCCTGGTGGTAACTTTTTTTTTCTTTTTTTTTTTTTGGATGGCCAGTGTAAATTACAGGTAATATGTCAATATAAAGCAACACTTTTGATACTTTTATACTTTTTGCTACTAAAATGCAACTTCTATTAACCGGGATCATATTATATTTTCATATTATATTAATTGAACTGATTGGTCAGAATGTGTTGATTAATTTGCAATAACAGCAGCTCGGACTGTAGTGTCAATTCTAAGCTAAATAGTAACAGCGTATTCATTGGGAACCTTTTTGAGAATGTTCCATAAAAATTTATAAAAATGCTGAAACGGTATCTTTTTCTGGTGCTTGTTTAGCATTTATTCAATGGAATCTCTAATGTAAGTGGTACAGTCACAGGTAAAGATGTGATGTGATGCTTTTAGACTAGAGGTGTATCTGCTGTATAATTGCCGTACTCAAAGTAGTTGTCACTAATCTAATAATCAATTAGTCGATGTCATCATGCATGTTGTTGGAGCTGACTCCAAGTGCTCGGACATGTAGACAGTATCAGGTCCTAGAGTGAAGTGAATGACTGCAAGCCACTATCATTAGGAAAAGAAAAAAAAAATGACGGAAGAGGCGTGCTCAAGTGTGAGGGGAGTGAAATTCATGTCGATGGGAAAGAACACACACCCGAGTGGAATGCGGCTAATTATCGTCTGTGTAGTGGTGAGGCGACTATTTTCCCGGTTCTCCTCGGTGAACCTAAGTGAACCAAGTGTATTACACCACATACACTTGCAGTTGTAAGTCTCTGAGCTCTCTCAGTGTGTCCTTTTCCACTTACTGTCCCTGGCACTCACTTCCCTCACTATGCCCCCACCACCACAGATTTCATCCCAGTTTGCTTAATATTTCAAAACAGTGGCCATCAGTGCCATCTTTAAACTTTAAGTAACTGGTCTTTGCTTATTATTGGCCTGTTTTTAACAAAAAAGATGGAAAAACATTCATTTTGAACCATCCATGAACCATACATTTTTTTGTCTTTATTTTTAAGTTTATTTTAAGTTAAGTACATGCCTAAACCAGCCCTGAGATAATTATGAAAAGCTGACAGGTAAATATGTATGATGATGCAATTTACAATCCTAATACGAGAAGGTATAAAAAAGATCCGGTTGTTTTTCGCCGCGTGTCCTCCGTCAGATGCCTGAAAACCAGGCAGTAGAATTTGTTATTGATGGTCTGTCTTCAGGGTCTAATTCTTGATGCCGTGAATGTCGAAAAAGATGATAAACATGCAACTGGTCGAGCTGCAGACCTGCTTTGCCTTTTTCAGTCATGGAGATGACGGGCTCATCCACTGTGAAGACTGTTGCCTCATCCCAGGGTTGTACCCATACACACAAGTTTTGTTACCGGCAACCATCCTCAAAATGAAGGACACTCTGATGGAGGTCTTGGCAGACTTCGACATGATCCTGGATCAGCAGCCTGGGGATGAACCTGGCAGCAACAATGACGCCTGTTCAAATCCCACGTGAGGATTGCTTGGACTTTTCCATACTGTATGACACAGACAACAGCAGCAACGATGTGGATTGTTCATGCACAAATTGCTGAATGTCGTCTTCCACTGATGTTCTTCTGCTCTTGAAGTGCCACCCAAAACAGCTCGAACGACACACTGCAGCATCGCCGTAAACTTGCCATATCATGTCGAACATCTCTTTGGTAGATTTGAACGTGGTCAGAAAAATCAAACAAGATGTACACAGAATGATGTCTTTTGGCACACTGACTTATGAAGGTCGGTGCTCCCTGTGACTGTGCGTATTCCCTTGTGATGCGATCTGTTGGTTTGTTATAAAACCAGTCACGAAACTTTTTGAAAACAAAAAGTTATGATATGAGAGTCGTTAGTTACATCACTATTTTATGCATAGGAAAGTATTCAGGGTGGAGGAATTTGTGGGAGGGGTTTTGAGATTTCTCAAAACCGCAGTGGTTAAGTGCTCGCCCTATCATCCGGAGGGGAGTTCAATTCCCGGGTGGCTGTAGCAGCCGGAGGCCTCTGATTGGCTCTCTGAGGAGGGGAGAGGTTCAATGCTCTTAATCACGGCTCTACAGCCAATCAGGGGCGTCTGTGAGCTCGCGCTAGTGAAAGGAGCGGATAGCGCTGTCCTCCGAGTGTGTTACGCCGCCCCCAACGGTGCAAGAGCGAGCGGTTTGGAAAAAAAAGATGCAGTCGGCTGATGTCACGTGGTTCTTCGGCCCTCCCGACTGAGTGGTAGTACTAGCTTAATGTGGGAGCCCCCTAGTGACGGGGAGGAATTGGACACGACTAAATAAAAAAAAAGAAATAATCTGCTTTCGATTAGGTCCCTTTATACTACTGACAATTTTGTTTATTTTGTAGTAATTTCTACTTGACAATTACTTATTTATCATTTAAAATGTCATGTTCGGGGTATTTAAAGAGAAGGAAGAAATATGTAAATGTATAAATGAGAAATATTATGACACGTGTGTATACTGCAGCAGATTAATACCTTTCTTTAGCCAATGGTAAAAGAAGGCACTTATTCGACTATGTTGTTTCAATACAGGATTAATGATACCTGCACTAAATGTGAAATCTGCACAATAATACAAGATGCACGGATTCTTACCATAACAGCGGCGTTGACTGACATAAAACCCCGGCCCGCACTCGGCGACACAATAGCCGTCCTTCAGTACGTGGGACGGCTCGACGCATGACAGACAGTCCTGGGGACCCACCCCTTGGCATGAGGAACAGGAGTCATGGCAACCTGCGGAGGAAGGGGTCAGATATGCCATTGAGAATCCGAGCCACGTCTATTCAGGGATAAACTCAGCTTGATAAGCCATGGTGAGAACTTTCAGCAGCCTGACTTAGACGACATGCCAGTGCGAACTGGAACAAAAGATGACCTTTCTGTGAAACTCAGCCTCATACACGCACACACATGGCCCAATTACAGTACTTTCTTTTCACACGGCCCCCATTGAACCGCACAGTGAGACGTCTAGCTGATCTAATAGAGAAAGTGCTGACTAGAAGTTAAATTATCCCAGTTTTTGCCTCGATGAGGGAGATGACCTACTGAGATCTAACCTTAAATTACCTCTCTGCTAGCAGCGGCTATAATTAAAAGCTTAATTACTTTCTGACTCTTTGCATTTTGAACAAGTTTCTATAAAAAGGTGACACTTATTGGAATTGTGGTAAACAGGATTCCCGAGGATACAGCTCAACATTTCTTCTATTAGACGGTTATGAAAGCTGATGAATGTTGATGGTTCTTAGGGATTAAAGGGTAAAACAACCAGGAATAAAGACACGTGATACGTACATATGAGATGTACATGACAACAATACAGTATGTGCTGTATGTAGCTTCTTTTTTCTCTTCATACTTCCTTCCTCCAAACTACAAGATTTCTCATTCCTACAACAAATATGAGGATGTCGCTCCCGGGAATCGTGTTTCATCGTGGATTGTTTGTACGGTTCCTGGCTTCAGAAAGAGCCAGCAATTTGTTTTGTGTTCAAAGCCGTGTGCCACCACCTACACTGCAAGAGCCAGAAAAGACAACCCAGAACTTGTGTGGTATAAAATATAATAAGAGTTGACAGACAGAATAAATGAAAATCTGCTGCTAGAGGTGTAATACTGGAACAATACAGACCAAAAGTTTGGACACACCTTCTCATTCAAAGAGTTTTCTTCATTGTGTTCTTTATTGTGTTCTTTAGCCCAAACGCGTCTCTTCTGCTTGTTGCCTGTCCTTAGCAGTGATTTCCTAGCAGATATTCTACCATGAAGGCCTGATTCACACAGTCTCCTCTTAACAGTTGTTCTAGAGACGTGTCTGCTGCTAGAACTCTGTGTGGCATTGACCTGCTCTCTGATCTGAGCTGCTGTTAACCTGCGATTTCTGAGGCTGGTGACTCGGATGAACTTATCCTCCGCAGCAGAGGTGACTCTTGGTCTTCCGTTCCTGGGGCGGTCCGCATGTGAGCCAGTTTCTTTGTAGCGCTTGATGGTTTTTGTGACTGCACTTGGGGACACTTTCGAAGTTTTCCCAATTTTTCGGACTGACTGACCTTCATTTCTCAAAGTAATGATGGACACTCGTTTTTTTTCTTCACTTAGCTGCTTTTTTCTTGCCATAATACAAATTCAACCTCTTTGAATGAGAAGGTGTGTCCAAACTTTTGGTCATCTAAGTGATTACGTACTTATAAAACACAAATGCAATAAAAAAGCAAATAAATAAATAAATAAATAAATAGGACCTTTATATTTGGACTCTTGGTTTGGAGTTTCTGCACTTATGACTTTGCATATAAAGATTTGCATATAAATAATTAAACTCAACTCAATGCTACTATATGTTTAGTTTTTTCCATCAGTACATATTAAGTCCACTAAAACCTTCCCCCTGAGCTGGAGATTCCACCTGCACTCACTCTATATACAGTATTTAGGACACATCTAATTTCTCGTCCGACTTCATTACAAAGTAGAATGAAACGGCGACATGAGCTGCTGTAATTGCTTCGGAAGGTCCGGCGCTCCTGTCACAAACCGATTTGCCCGGTCACTATCGGACTAACGGTCCCTTCTGAATTGAACAGCTTGCGTGTCAAGGGCTTCTATCTGAGTCTCTCATGCTGATGCTGTAAGTAAGAACATGAAAGGATGTTGACTCCAAGGACCTACGAATGGTTCCAGACTGGATTCTTATTAATACACTTTAAGGTTTGCCATTGGGAAACTTCCACTTGGGAGACAAATTAAGACTCACTCGTCGTCTCTACCTCTTTATCCTGTATACAGGTTCACAGGAGACCTGAAGCCTACCCCAGTAGACTTAAGGCACAAGGCAGGGTACACCCTGGACAGATGCAAGGCGACAGGGTCTGGGTTCGAGTTCCAGCCAGGTTCGATTCCCGTCTCTGTGTGCATGGAGTTTGCATGTTCTCTCCGTGCTTGGTGGGTTTCCTCAGGGTACTCCGCTTTCCTCCCACAGTCCAAAGATCAACAGTTCTTTTACAAGTTCAGTTCAATTACAAGCTAATTGGCGTTCCAAAATTGCCCGTAGTGTGTGAGTGTGTGTGTGTGTGTGTGTGTCTGTGTGTGCCTTGCGATTGATTGACATCCTGTCCAGGGTGTACCCCGCCTCGTACCCTAAGCCTCCTGGGATAGGCTCCAGGTCCCCGCGACCCTGAATACAGGATAAAGCGGTATAGAAGATAAGTCAGTGAGTGAGCATGTCTTTGGACTGTGGGAAAAAAAACAGAGTACCCGGAGGAAACCCACTAAGCACGGGGGAGAACATGCAAACTCCATGGACACACAGGCGGTCAGTCGAACCCGGACCACTGACCTGAATTCAAATTAAATGTAATTTTTATTGACTTATGAGCTTTTTATGTGCAAATTCTGATAGTTTAGTGGCACACATAACATCCAGGACACAAAAACCAGACGTATACGCCACGCCTTAAACAATGCAGATGTTTCCTATAAAGTGCATTCAAAGGAAGTATTTCAAAAGATCATTTGACAACATATCGGATGGGTAGTCAGTGTCCTTTTAGGAAAAAAGCATTAAGCCATCTCTCAATTGACTGACTACAAAAAAAAAAATTAATCACTGAATCAGAATTTCTGAAATTCTGACCTTCCCTAAACGCTGAAAGAAAACCAATTCATACCCTGCAATAAATTCCATGTAATATCTGAGACATTGCGAATACTGTAGCTCTCAATAACTATAATTTCAACGGTGCTTAAATTTCATTACTTTTAATTTCACAAGCCATCTATAAAAAGAATGTGCTATGCGTCTTGTGTCATATGTGTGTGTGGGTGTGTGTGTGTGTGTGTTTCTTTAAAGGTGCAAATGTAGCGAGAGCACTCACTTAGGCACTGTGTGTGGTCCTGGTATTGTCCCGTCTCGCAGACGGCCACACACTGCCTACCGCTGAGCAGTAACGACCCACCACATGCTGTACACTCGAAGGCGTTCTCGCAGGTGACACAGGATGGGTGGCAGGCTAACGGGGAGAGCGAGAAACGGAGTGACACAGAGAAAGAGAGCGGGAGGCAGTCAATTAAGGCATAGCACAATTGGAGACTACACAGGAGATTTAAAGTGTGTGTGGCAGAGGGGGAGGGAAGGGGGGGGGGTGGGGTAGTGGGAAGAGACAGAAAAAAGTGTGAGTCACCAAAATATCCATGACAGATTGCGGCAGTATTAAACCTGCTGTGACAACGTAATTAGCATTTCATTTTCCCATTTTTTATTTTACGCTGAAACTCGAGCCCGCAGGAGGTAACGGCGGAAACCATGACGCCAAGAACGCAAGGTCGCTCCCGGGACACGTCGGATGCCTGTCTGCTGACGTTCGAGCGCACCCCTGACCTCAGATTGTTAGGGGTTATTTTCAGGACACGCTCTGACCTGTTAGCGCGGCTCACATACGCGCTCCTTTTACCTCCGAAGGTATAACGCTCCTCCTTATCAGGTAGACTCGGGGTGTGTCCCGGTGCGCGTTAAACATGTGTGCATTTCTCCGACATACTGAAAACACACCCTTTTAAAACAAGTGACCCCGGGCCTATAGAGCGAAGACATCAGAACGAGGTTGGATCAACACCTTTATCTCGCACGGGTAGATTTATGGCTGACAGCTATTTGGCGCCAGGCGTTTATGGGATTTTAAATACGGCAGTAAACATTAAGATGAGCGCCAGAGATAAGGACGTGCACGTGTGAGTGTGTGTGAGAGAGACAGAGAAAGAGAGAGAGCTGAAACATGACACAGCAGGAGACGACGAAAAATCTTCCGTTTTCACTGAGCTGCACCGGAAACGGAAAAAAAGTTCAAAGAACATGTAAATGCGATACAAATATGAGACAAATTACATAAAAAAGTTCTAGATAATAAATCCTCTGAAAGCATACCTGCACAGACCCGGCCATTTGGGAAGAAACCGTGAGGACAGACGTGAACACAGTGTCCTTTCCAGAGAAAAGCGCCGGGGTCTTTACAGCTATTACACTGATCCGGAGTAGTGGAGCATGTCAAACAGTCTGGATGACACTGGACCGCTGTCCCCAAAAACACACACACACACACACACACACACACACACACACACACACACACACACACACACACACACACACACACACAAACAGCCCATTAAAACAACATCTCCAGCAGTCGCGAATCAAGGTGACTGGAATCTCAAAGATCATCACGGGTGCTGATAGATTTCAAATATGAGCAACAAAAATCTTAAGATATTAATTAAAGAAGCAGACTGTGCATTGGTGCATATGCCGTAAAAACTCAAAGAATTTGCATGCATGATTGTTAAAAATGAGAAACGGTGGCACGGTGGGTTAGTGGTTAGCGCTGTCGCCTTGCACCTCCAGGGTCCGGGTTCGATTCCCGCCCCAGGTCTGTGTGCGTGGAGTTTGCATGCTCTCCCCGTGCTTGTTGGGTTTCCTTCCCAAAGACATGCAGATTAGGCTAACTGGTGTTCCCAAAGTGAATGTTGCCCTGAGGTCGTGAAATGGGATTAAGTACAGTGGTAATCACCTTTGGCCTCCACGGTCTCTAGTTGGACAGAGGTTCATTGATGGAGATGAGAAAAACGAATAGGTGTATACAGCACCAACCCAGATGTGCACGTCTAAGACGAATGGTTTTTTTTAATAGTGTTTTGCCTACAGAACAAAACCCAAGCTTTGAACAAAATATGGGTCTCTACAGTGTTCCACAAATAGAAAGAATTCAAAAATTGGAAAAAATGTATTCAGCATTAAAGAATCAGTTTGTAATACTGAAAAGTATTTTTAGATCTTTAATAAAAACATATGCTTGGAATTTCTCAATGTTATCCGGCGTACACTACATCAGGCTAGCTTGTATATTTGTAGCTTGTATGTTTCTGGCCCAGAAACTAGCTCCACCCCTTTTCCATAAATGGTCAAATAAAGCATACACCGGGTTTTTTTGTTGTTTTTGTTTTTTTTCACAAAGGTACAGAATCAGTAAGGGAAAGTCAAAGGTTTGCCATATTTCATTTTAGTTGTAATATGAATCTCAAGGTTTACTAATACAGATATTGACTGGCAGCATGTGTTGTTTAAAGAGCTGATTGCACAATGCATGGAGTTGGATGTAAAGTTGGAAAAAGCTGTCACTGCTCATGTAACGGCTAAGAGATTCCGTGATACATCAGTGGTTAGGACATGATTAAACTGTCTTAAGATGAAAAAAACAAACAAACATGCATATATGTACTCTTATTGTTCCACAATACTCAACACAAAATGTCTTCTTGTCTCGACTTTCTTCTAAATAGTGGGACAGAGTGTGTGTCTGGGAAGAAAAAAACGAGTAGACCATCGATTCGGTGCTGAGTGTAATGATACCGACAGGTGGAATTGTAATGGAGGGGAACTGAATATCTGTCCACGTCTGTGCGTTTTCAACAGCAGCACACATTTACCAGCTGTTTGTAAAACGGTTATCAGGGTCCCAACAGGGCTGACTGACAATAGTGTAGGACCAGGGGAAGTGCCGACTTGAAAAATAAAGCAGATTCACTTTTTCTGTCTCGTGCTTATTCTACAGTAACGAGGGTCATGAGAGGGTCTCAGGGGAGAGTCTCAGGCCACTAGGAATGGCACAGACTGGACAGGGTTCCAGTGAATCGCAGGGCACAAGTACGCTCACATTCACTCACATGCTACGAGAAATTGGAAATACCGATACGTTTCCGGACTGTGGGAGGAAACCAAAATACCTGGAGAGAACAAGCAAACTCCTTGTTGAAGGCAAGACTCGAACCCTCAACTCTGAAGGTTCGAGGCCACAGTGGTAACCTCAGGTTGTGTCTTAATAATAAGTAAAACAACTTAATGCATCATTAATACTTCATTTTAATGTCGATTCCCACAAAGCTATGAATAAACATTAGTGCGTGTTCACCAAATAGCGTAAACTGAAGAATCCACATATTGCCGATCAACGACAGAGAAAAGTTTTTCATATTCTGAGTTTCCCCACAAAATCCATGAGAAAGGTAATATGTAACAGAGGTCCACACCAGAGCACAGTCACAAGCACTGAATTCATTACCGAGCATCCCAGCATGCTAGCAGGTGCTATCTATCAGACGCGTGCTGCTCACTATCGAGTGTGATTAATTGGAGCGATGCTGAATGCAAAAGAAGAAAAGGACTGTTTTCTTAAGGAACTCTGTTGGGAACTAGAAATCCAATTATCTCCCCACAGTCAAGTACAAGATTCATTTGGTCTGTTGTTCTGGCTCTTGTTAGTTTCTCCCCGGTGCATTTACATGAAGTGACGCTTCAGTAAGCCTGACCATATCTGGATATTCAGATTTAAAATAAAACCCTACAGGGTACATATTAATAATGATATACTGTAGGGTTAAGCATGAGACTGAGTTTTATTTAACAAATACTAGACTAGAGATTATTAAACATCAACAATGTACAAAATCAAATAGTTGATTTTTAAGAGTCAGCGCAGTATAATGGTTAACTTGGGATTTGTATTAAATTAAATTTAACCCTTAAGCGGGCAAGGAACCACATTCAGTAACTTATCAGTACCTCAAGAAAACATAGATTTGTAGAAAATAAGTACATTTGTATTTTTTTTTTTGCTAATTTTTATTTCTACATAAATGTGCCTTTAACTTTGTTTTTATATATATATATATATATATATATATTTTATATATATATATATACATATTTAGAACAATTATTACCTTAGAAACATATTTACCTTCACTGAACTTTTTTTGCAATATAAAAATGAACAATTAAAAATTTTGGGGGGAAAAAAAACACAAAAGTAAAAAAATCATAAAAAAAAAAAGTCTTGAAATTTTTTCAATTTTCAAGTATTTCAATGAGTGCCATATAAAGGGCTAAGAGCAAAGCAGAAAGTGGCACGCACATTGGAAATCCGTAATGTTATGACGCTGTTATGAGTTAAAATGATCCCCACTCTGGCTGTAGAATTTATTTTAATTAAAAGATGAATATATCATTTTTCGACATAATCCTTGCTTTTCAAAACAAGTCCATCTGTCAACAAGCTTTCGTGTTCAATCATAAAAAAAAAAAATTAATTAGGCTGAGCCGCCACCAGTAATGGTTCTCTTTCTCTTCTTTAAAGTATAAAAGTATCAAATTTTGTTTGAAGATATCCAAACGCTGCTTATGATGAGATAGATATTTCATGCTTATGATGAGATGTCCAAACGTTCTGCTTCTGATCATGCTGGTGCTGAAACATCTTCCAGATACACCCTCAGACCACAACATACAAATCACTTCTGATCTTCTCTCTTGCAAATCACAAATTGGGCCTCCATATCCCCTCACACCGCAGTTACATATGAACTGATGTAACACGTTCACACCTGCGCAGCAGTGACCGGGAGACTTAGGGCACAAGGTGGGGTACACCCTGGACAGAATGGCAGTCCATCGCAGGGCACACACACATACACACACTATGGGCAATTTGGGAACGCCAATTAACCTAACCTACATGTCTTTGGAATGTGGGAGGAAACCGGAGCACCCGGAGGAAACCCACCAAGCACGGGGAGAACATGCAAACTCCATGCACACAGAGACGGGAATCGAACCTGGCCGGGAATCGAACCCGGACCCTGGTGGTGCAAGGCGACCGTGCTAACCACTACACCACCGTGCCACCCTGAATGAATAACTTTGTTTCTGAAAATCTTTGTTTTTCTACACTGTTCCATCTTTCATTCAGAATCTCGGTGCCCTACTGAGACCCCTTTTACCCCATAGGTCACATCACACATGCGCACAAACACCCATATCTCACCTGGGTGGCATTCGGGGCAGCACTGTCCCTCCTGAGGCATGGCGAGAGTGCCAACTGGACATGTAGGACAGGAGCGCTGATAACAGGTAACATGACCATCACGGCACTGGCACTCTCGGCATGGACCATCACTTACACTCTCCAGGTTCTGAAACGAACACACAAATTTTAAAGTGTGAATCCATATCATGATTCACACTGATGTTCATCTCCTGACATCACTTATGAAAGACGAATATCTCGTTAGACACATTGGAATGGGTATGATCTACAGAATGATCATGCAAACTGGGTTGCGTCGGCTCTACTTACAGCAAGGCGTCTGAAATTCTTCACTTTGGTTTTCTCACCCTGCAGAATATAACAAGGTCCATCAGTGTGGGTTATTTGCACTAATATACATTATATTATATATTTTATAGTATAGCGTCAGACACATTCATTTTGACCTAATACCTCGTTTTCCAGGTGCGGATACACACAAGAACTGACTGATGGTTTACACTCTGGGCAGCACATCCCACTTAAATACACCAACTCTTCCCCCTGGTAGAGTAAAAATGTGTTCATGTTTAAAATAATAACTTAGTAAATGACTTTCCGTAAAAGTTTCAGCAGACTCAAATCACAACGCATAAATCAAAAACGCTTAATGCAGCTTGCTCCTGTTGGTCGTCTTCATCCGAGAGAACGGCATCATCGCGTGCCTTCTGTATGACATTGCTTGATTGCCTTAATGTTCATCATTTGAGAGAGACAAGATCTCATTAGAAATGAAAACTATATTATAATAGCTTTCTCTTCTCACTCTCGCCCAAACACTGGCCATGTGGGAAGCTAATCATTTAGGAATGGAAGATAATGTATTAATAAGCCATCTTGGAAAGTATTTTTCTTTCTATTTATTACGTTTAGGTTTCTCCCAGTTGAGTAATTTACAAGTCTCAAGGTCGCTGGTCATATCCTAATTATACGGTCACACCATTAATCTGGAGAAAGCACATTGCAGACTGTCCATGGCAGTGTCCCCAATATCCTTCCACCCCTGATTACTGACATCTGTGCCCTGTCAGCGGCTACAACCCTGGACTGTTTAAACAGACCAATACTGGAGACTTTATCTGTAAGGCTTTGCACCTACTGTACCATGTACGTCCTCGCCATATTAAACATCCCATCATTGTATACAGTAGTTCTGGTGATAGATCATTCTTGTCTGCTTATATCTAGTTCATTTTCATATCGTGTCTTGTTGTATATGTGTCTAGTTCCTGGTTTGTGTAGTTCATATTTCAGGTTCTTGTGACTAGTATCTTGTTCTTTTTGTGTCCAGGTCTTGTTGTGTCTAGGTCTTGTTGTGTCTAGGTCTTGTTGTGTCTAGGTCTTGTTGTGTCTAGGTCCTGTTGTGTCTAGTTCTAGTTCTGTCTTAATATGTCTTATTTTTTGTTGTGATTCTCTTTAGCTAGTTTTACTAGTGTCTACGTTTTGTTGCGTCTGTTTTCTAGATGCGTCTTCTTTGTACTTCTTCTTGCTTTGTCTAGTCCTGCATGGGCCTTGTTCTCGCTGTATCTAGGTCTAACTCTAGTCATGTCTAGTTCTTCTTGTGTCTAGTTCTTGTTTTGTCTAGTTGTAACCGCTTCTAATTCTAGCTGTGTCTAGTTCTTGTTTTTTTCTAGTTCTAAATGTGTCTAGGTGTAGATCTGTCTGGTCCATGTTTTTCTGTCTAGTTTTAAGTTCTAGCTTAATCTAATTCTTGTTGTTTATAATTCTTGCTGTCTGGTTCTTCCTGTGTCTGTATTTATTGTAGCTGGTATTTCGGTTGTGTCTAGTTCTGGTCAAGTAAATTTCAAGTCGGCTTTTATAGTCATTTCAACCACATACAGTTTAGTACACAGTGAAACGAAACAATGTTCCTCCAGGACCAAGGTGCTCCATACAACATACATTAACAACGTAAATTAAAAAAACTAACTCGCTAACTAATAAACCTAATTAGCTGACTAGCTGAGACAAGACAGATCGACATTTTTAAATTAACAGAAAGCTGCCTAAATTCTATGCTATACAAAAGAGAAGATAAAGTGCATGTGCAAATGTGCAAACAAGAGCGACAAAGTGGCAACATGACACATTTTAATACTATAAAAAAATTATTTTTTTGTGCAAATAACAAGCAATAAGTATTGCACAAAAGTGCAATTACGGGTTGGTTTGAACAATTGTTAGATGGTTGTTGATTGTGCTGGTTGTTTCTTTTCTAGTTATGTCTAATTTGTGTTGTATATTTTTCTAGTTACGTCTAGTTCTAGCTGTGTCTAATGTTTAACTCCAGTTAAATCTAGCTCTTGTTATATCAAGTGTCTATTTTTTATGCCCAGTTCTTGAGTTCGATTCCAGGTTGCATTTTTATCATGTATAACTGTGTCCAGTTTCTGTTTGTTGTTTTGTCTGACTCTAATTATGTTTTTTTTTTTTTGGATTTTTACCCCCGATTTTCTCCCTAATTTAGTCGTGTCCAATTCCTCCCAGTCACTAGGGGTCCACAGTCCACATTAAGGCTACTCGCGTGTTTCCTCCGAACCACGTGACGCCAGCCGACCGCATCTTTTCGAAATGCTCGCTCACGCACCGTTGGGGGCGGGGTAACACACTCGGAGGACAGCGCTATCCGCTCCCTCCGCTGCGCGAGCTCACAGACATCCTGATTGTCTGTAGAGCCGTGATTAATGTGGCAGCACTAAGTACGTCTCATCCCTCCCCTCTGAGAGAGCTCGGCCAATCAGCTCTCTCTAGACCTCCGGCTGCGAGAGGTTACAGCACCACCCGGGATTCGACTGGCGATCTCCGGATGACAGGGCGAGCGCTTTTACCACTGCGCCCCTCGGAGGCCTCAACTCTAATTATGTTTACCTACTTTTAGTTATGTTTAGTTCTTAATGGTAGACGTGTCTAGTCTTAGTTATGTCTAGTTCTGTTTGTGTCTAGGTCTTTTTTGTCTCGTTCTGGTTGTGTCTAATTTCTCCACGACTAGTTTTTATGTCTTGATCGAGCTGTGTCTAGTTGTTATTTGCTTAGTCTTGCCTTGACTTGTCTACTTTTCTGCTTCACACATTTTTCTCCAAGTCAATGATTTAGCGATTGCATATCATATCACAGTTTTATGCAGAGGACTTGTTACTCATGATTCTGTTAAAACCATTCTTCATATTGCCATTCCTTTAGTGTTTTCTTTTTTTTTTTTTTATAATTGCCTCAGCTTACCACATGTTGTTTCACAGCTATTTGTTCCTTTTGTGCTACCTTGTAAATAAATCCCTCTCACACAATCCTCCACACAGGTCTTGATCTGATCACACACGATTCTGATTTATACTACACTTCTCTGCTGCACTGCAGAATGCCTCCGTGCGAGAATGCTCACATATGCCATATAAATCACTATAAATGTGGAGAGGGATGCTGGAGTTTCTCCTCAGTAGAAATTCAGGTCAATTCCATCCTTAGACCTCCACCAGAGATGTCAAAGGGCACAGCAAGCACCGCTCCTGTATCCTAATGGAAGTTCTGACCTTTTTCTGATGTGCTCATATCTCAGTAGCCATACCAGAATAAGAAATGTTCGAGCTAAATGATGTAAGAAACCTTAGGTCACACTTTTCAAAGTTCAACGGTTGTGAAAATCCTCTTGTACACTAATCATAAACCCTCCTTTATTTTGTTATCCTTATTTATTATGTTACTGTATGTACACAAAATCATGATGGTATACCGGTTGCTTAAATATGGAAAAATCAAGGTGGTGCTCCTACCCGTGAGCACTCCAGCCTGGCACACTCCGCACGTTGGCAAAGCACCTGGCCACGCTGACACGTGCAGAACTCGCAACCTGTACCGTTCCACATGTCACCATGGTAGCGCGTTGTAGCCTCATACAGGCAGCTACCTTTGGTGGAAACGCACTCTTCACAGCATTGGCCGGGCCGCCTCACCTTCGTCTCACCCTGACACAAAGCATAATACATCATGGTTACAGGTTTGGTCATTAGAATGTCGTTTTAATCTATAAATGGAAAATAATAATAATAATAATAATAAAAACAGATTTCATATCTTATGAACAAGCTGGGAAGGGTGAAGGCTAACTTTCAAGAAAGCACTATCTGCCATCTTCCACATACATGAGCTCACAGACATCCACCATTGGCTAGTGTCACTGAACAAAAAAACAGAGTGTTCCATCCCTCCCACTATGGGAAGCATAGCCAATTTCGCTCTCTTGTAGTGTCATCAGGAATCAAACTTTCAATATCGGGAAGATATTACAAAAAGGAATTTACTATAAGAAATGTTAAAAAAAATTCCGAGCATGCCTAAACATCTATAATTATTCAACAGTATTATACTTACACAAAAGGAAACAGCATCTCTCATAGAACTGTATTATAATTAAAACAATATATATATAATATATCTATAGAACCATGTGTTATTTTACTGTGCTATGAGTTAACATACACTATGGCTCCTGACGGGTCTGGAAATGTATTATTGTGGATTCTGTATGAAATATTAAGTGTAATGTTTTGTAAATGACCTTGTCACACTGGAGAGGGCTGCATTTTTCTGTCTGACACCGTGATTGCCCGCGGTGACACACGCAGGTGGTACAACTGCTTTTCTGCCACTGCTGCCCATCCTGAGGAGGGAAAACATTGTTTTAGGCTTGGAAAGGCTTGAAGGTAACAGCAATTTAAAATCCTTCTCCATTAACATAATCCTCCTCGAGTACAATAGAATAAAATCTTTTTCCAAATCCTGGACCTTACAGGTCCCATAGTTTACTGTTTCTTTGCCAAGTTAACATAGATCTCAGACGTCCCCAAAAATGTGTCTTTAAATGCTGAAGTTGAAATACCACACTGATAATGCATTATTTTTTATACACCAATCTTCCTTTATTCCAGTCCTCTTCCGAATGTGCTGTTGCAGTGTTTATGTAAATAAGCTATTGCCTAGGTCCACCCCACTAGCACAGAGTCAAAGCAGAGCTGAGAAACAGGTTGGAGGATGGTTTCTTCTTTTATGAGGTCACATTAGGGGGGAAAAATACTTTACATTTTGAACCCTGGTCGATGGACAAAAAGCAGAGAAAGTAAAATTTTTTTTACACTTTTGTGCATAGATCCATAATGGAGAACCATTTAAATGTCTAAAAATGAATTTTGCATAATATGTCCCATTAATTTTTATTATACAACACAGTTATGTGTTATGTCGAACAAGACAGACTCATCGCAGCTTAAATAGCTAATGTGTTCAGGTGCAATTAATGAGAAGGAAAATCACTCCTCAGAGATAGAGAATGTATTACTTAAATTAGCAAACGTCCCATATTGTACTTGTTTACCGGTCGTGACTAATTTTCCTCATTAGATCCTGACTGACCTGACACGCCAGTGTTCACTGACCATGCTCTTTCCTTGCTCTTTCCCTGTCATATTTCTGCACTGCCTACCAGTGACTGCGTGCACATTACAGAAACCTGATGAGTCACATAGGAAACGTACGAAAAAGAAAAAAAAAGACGGACAGAATTAGAGGAGGGTGTTGTTGATGAGAACCCGCTGCACATAATGTGCTGCTTCAACACCTCATTTTCTTTCAAGTTGCCTCCATCTTGAAAGAATATTGACCAGTCTGTCTCTGGCCACACAAGCCGAAGTATCACTATTTATCCACGTACCTTGTACTCTTTTCCAGCGGCTATGCATGGGTTTGAGATGCACTGCGGGCAGCATTTTCCTGGCTGGATTACCAGGTTTTCATTCTGAAAAGGACAAAAACAAACATGATTCATACTGTATAGGTTTTACAATTTCGTTTGGCACAGCATGGCATAAACAGTATGGAGAAAGTTCTCAATTGCCTTGAAATTGCATCTGTTCCTAACCAATCCCTACAATTACACAGTAAGGTAACACCACTGAATTTAAATAAAAATATTAATTAACAAGTTGTAAATATGAAGACTATATTAAAATATTATAATAAAGCGTGATACTTTTTTTTTCCAGAATAATTACATTTATTGCAAATCTATGGGTCATAATAAAGGCTTGGTCAAATTTCCATAAATGGTTTGACGAAAAGTGTGACGACAGTGAAAGATGGACAGTCAAGACCCTGTCGCTAGACAACAGATAACAATCCCTATGTGTCCCTATGGTTTTTCACTCTTTAGAATTCAATGATATTTGAGGGCATTTGATTTATGCACCCAGACATGTCAGTCTGGACATTTGTCATGCTAAAACCTTTCATTTTGTACTCTCTCTCACTGTCTATACCGCTTTATCCTGTATACAGGGTCGTGGGTGGCCTGAAGCCTATCCCAGGAGACTTGGGGCACGAGGCAGGGTACACCCTGGACAGGTAGCCAATCCATCGCAGGGCACACACACACACATGCAGTCTCATGTGTGTGTGTGTCTGGACTACGGGCAACATGGGAACACCAATTAGCCTAAACTGCAGGTCTTTGGACTGTGGGAGGAAACCAGAATCCCCAGAGGGAACCTGCCAAGCAGGGTGCGAGGTGACAATGTTAACCTCTATACCAGCATGGTGCCAATAAACTTTGGCTCTTAGTTTTTTTTTTTTTTTTTTTTTGTAATGTCTCACATAAAACATCCTGACTTCCTGACTGGATTCCTTGGAATATTCATCGTTTTAAAAAGTCATCATTTCCCAGTAATCTATTTCAAGGTCGAATGATGGATCCGAGAACTCTAAGCAGCACCAATTCCTTCTTCAATGTTTTAATTTCTTGTTATGATGCCGTTATAAAGAACCAGAATATTTTCGATCATCCAATTGCCAAATGTTCTGCTTTTAATGATGTAGCCACATTACCTAAATATTATAATTAGTCCCTGGGGTGGTCACAGTACAGTAGTTTTAAATTTTTATCGGCACTATGCAGCCAAAATGCAAGGACAGACTGTCCGCCATGGACATTCCTAATCTTCTGTTTATGTCTTCAATTCTGCTTTAGGATAGCCTCCGCTAACTGTTTTGGAGTTGAATCCCAAATGGAAAGCCACAGTAGTGCTCTATGTAGAGTGACGAATCCCTTGTTCCACACACTAAGTAATGCCCTTCTTCAGGGGTTAGTGGGGGATTTGGTATTCAGCCTTGTGTTAGAAGCTAGTAAGCTTCTTGTCAGCGTGTTGGCAGAAGCTCACTCTCGTGTTTAACGTTGGATTGAATTTTATTACTAAGCACTTACTAAACATGCAAAGTGTTGTTTAAGGTGACATAATGTTAACAGATGTGTTTTCTTGCTGAAAGTGTTTTGAATCTGGGTTTTGACTGGCAGCTCCTCTCTCCAGTAGTGCGAACCGTCCCTAAATCTTTTAATGGTATGCAGTATCCGACCGCACTGGCCTACTTTCACCCATGACTATAACAGATTAAATATGGTACTATGATATCATATGGTGGCGTTGGCCCAGGGTGCTTGGGCCCGCTCATCGCTTTTTCCTTTAATATGCTTTTGAGGTGTTTATGCAGCTAAGTGTGCAGGCAACATACTTATGAAGCTGAAATACATCACAAATGAGACAGTAAGATGAAGTGCCACTGGAAAAGTGCATTTACCGGCTTGCATGTGATGGGTTGACACTCTGCGACAGAGCACTGCACCTGTCCGTTTCTACATTCACACCTCGTACAAGGACTGGGACTCCATTCTTCTCCATCCCTGTGCTCTTCTCCCTCCCAGGAGCAGGAATCTATAAAAATGGTACACAGCACTGTTGCTATTTGTGTCTAACTACGGTGTGTGAATGTGAGTACTTTCATTGTCCAGAGTTGTTGTTCCATTCAAAGACATAATGAAGACACAATAATGTTGCCTTAGAGATTACAGTAAGAGACAAGACCACACCAACTACAAGTAGGATAACAAAATGTGTGCATTGAGAAAAGCTCGAGAGACATGCTCGATTTTATACGAGTGAGCTGAATCTGAATCTGATGCTCTGAACTATAACAGACAAATGGAAATATTATTGGCCCCCAAATACATATAGTATGGATGATGCGTTTATGTGCATAAAACAGTGTGCATGGAAAAAAGGTTTATTGCCTCCATACGTAGTAACCGTGATTAATTTATTAATTTATTTAAAAAAAATTTTTTTTAAATGAGCTCTGAAACTCTATGTTAAATTCAACCGAAAATATTTAGTTTTTCGTAACATTTAAATGCCTACAGGTACACAATAGGTGAGTTAACCTGTTTTCTAAGGAATGTAAGCTAGATACACTTAGTATTATGGAATCATTTCAATGAGTATCCTTCATTTACTGTCATCTGCATTTTTTTTGATAGACTTAAGCTCACATGGCCTCGAAATAAGCACATGCCAGAGACTTTTAAAAATGGAACTGAAATTATTATTTTTTTTGGTCAAACACACAATCAAGTACAGTATAATGCAGTGAAAAGCTTTTTCGGACTGTCTATAAAGTAAAAATGAAGAACGACGAAAATATCAAAAATAAGTAGAAGGGATATAAAAAAACAAGGATGGCAGCAATATAATATGCAACACATAATATGAGATTCATTTCTCATATGTACCTTCCGCATGACAGACGAGAGACCTACCACTGAGCTGCTGTATCAATGCCCCTTTTTCATTAACAATCTACAAAATTCTATCAAACAAACTCCATATCCAATGATTTCCAGCAGGTAATCATGTCACATGTCTCACAAAAAGGTCTCACTCCAGCCTTGACGCTTGTGATTTCACTGCGGCTTCATTTTGTCTCATTCTTTAAGACACTGGTTGCTTATTGTCCAGTAGTTGCCGATCATACTGGTTGTTCATAGTTTTGATTTTGATGATTCCATAGCACTTTTGGTTTTGTTTGACCGGCACCAGTGTGTCAGTCGATTTGCTCCAACGTGGCCAAATTGTCTGTCAATCTCTGCATCGAACATCTTCATAGTAGTGACTGTCAAAGATACAGTAAATGACGCTTTTAAGGAAACTTTTAAGCTAGAAAGATGAAATAACTCGGCTTTTAATGAGTGCTTTTAATTAATGCTGTGTTTATCTTGACTAAATGAAAAGGATTTACCTGAATGCTTTTTCATTAAAGTATAGTAGATCAAGGCATCAGTTACTAACATCTGTAAAAAATACTATGATAGACCAGGAAAGCCTGAACGTATATTTAGCTGATTTGGCAGAATGGGAGGAAAAGCACAGGAACTCAATTTATCATGGACAATTAGACGATGAGGGATCTGCAGGCAAGTACTTTTTTTTTTTTAAGCAAAAATATATAGTATAGTTTCCTTCACAGTGTTCGCAAATAATAAAATTAGAGCTCAGAATGAGTGACATCACCTCTACAAAACCACTCCGTGGGAAACAGATTACATAGCATTGGTCGTTTCGTGGTAAGGTTGAATGTTTCAGTAACTCCTACCTCCATTTCGGGCACATTTAGGACAGCATTCTCCTAATGGGACGTAAGGAGTCTGTCCTCTCCCACAGCTCAGGGGAGGACAGGCAGGAGCTACACAGGTCACTTTCCCAGAAGCACATGTGCACACCGAGCACTTGGACTCGCTCCACTGGCTGTCATGCTGCACAAGAAGACAGAGACACAGAGAAAGAGGTTATGAGGTTGTGGGAGAGTTGCCATTTGCTTTTGCAACAGGATGGTGTTGTCAGTAACTCTGGCTAGCGATAGCTCCGAGTCTTCCTATGGATCAATTCTTCACTTTTCTAAAGTGTTCTATGCTGTTGGAGAATTTGTACGAACATGGGGCAAGTTAATTAGCTACAGAATTACGCCCCTGTGCCAACACAGCCAGCTTCGCTAAGTAAACCTCATTCAAGCTGGAAGCGGCACCGTCAGAATATTAAGCAGAACAACAAGTAGCTCGTCAAAGGAGGACCAACAAGAGGCTAGCTCTGTCATACAGGAGAGGGATGCTAACAAGAAAGCAATTGTGCCTTGAGTGACCACTTAGCAAGCTGTAAGAACTGGTAGAGTCTAGACCGGGGGGCCTTTGGCATCTTTCACTGGGCCTCGTCCACAGGAGTGTCACTTACCCCATACACTGCTCCCTGATGCTGGCAGGAGCCGCTTGATTGTGGGAAACACTCCGGACAGCATCTGTTTGCAGGGATTCTCAAACGCTCCCCCTGGGAACACATCCAGACGGCTATGTTAGCACAATATCATTAGCCTCGATATAGGCGCTAACTTTCCAGATATGACTTATTGATGGATATGCGGCAGAACGTACACGGACCGATAAGCTATCAGCTTTCAAGAAGGTTAAAAAAGGACAGATACAGATTTTTCACTACAGGGGAGGGTCTGTGCTTCGCTGAGCACTATGACCTGGGTTTTATTGACAATTTTAATAAAGGCAATTGAAACACTTGCCAGAAGCATTGATTGTTGACTTTGCAAAGTTTCCCTCGATCGCATGATGCAGCAAAGAACATGGAATATAAATCTGTGACTCGTTCTTAATCAAAAGCAGTAAAAGGAAGGCAATGAGGTTGAGGCGCATCTCGTTAAAAGTCACTTGTACCATCAGCACTCTGGCTAAAGGGGCCATCCATTTATTCATATTACAGGCTCCTCCATGTATCCAAGCATCCATCCATCCGTCCATCCACTCATCAATTTACTCACTTTGCTTCATCAATCAATCGACCTACCCCTGCATCCATTACACACTTCCCTTTTATAATGAATCCCTCCAAAAATATCAACCTACTTACCCTCTGAAAGTCACACTGAGGACTTTGGCACCGGATAGCTTTGCACATGACAACCTCGCTGTGGCAGGTGCAGTCTTGACAAGCATCTGGTTTCCATGATGTATTGTTCTGTAATGAGTCAAAAAGAGAAAATAATGAACAGACGCCTTCAGTTACATCTCCGTACACAGATAAGCATGCTACTGTTGCATAAAATTGCAGTCCATGAGGCAACCAACTGTCAACCATCAGTAATTTATTAAAAACAGCTGCTGTTGTTTACATGATTACAATAAAGATACAGAAATAATATAGAGAGAATATTAGAATATATATAGAATATAATATCAGAAATAAAGTATCGAATATACTGTACATTAACATACACCACATTAACACCACAAAACATTAACACATTTACACTGATTATCTATTATATTCCAGTTAACTGGTGAGAGGATCATGGGCACCTAGAGCTCACCAATGCCCACGAGGACCAAAAGCATCATCAGAAAAACCAACGCAGCACAAATCGCAGAAACAAGTCAAAGCAGGCCTGATAGAAAGGAACCAGGACACCCAGTGCACCACAGCCCACCACAGCCCACCACACATGGGGTCAAGGCTGCCAGCTCGGCCTCCAAGCTCCCCAGGTCTCAACCCGATCAAGCATCCATGGGATGCGCCGAACAAACAGGTCCGATTCACACCCCACAACCCACACCACCCAAAGGATTTCCTTGTGCCAGACACCACATCACACCCCCTACAGGTGATGTGGAGTCATGCGCTAAGGAACGTGGGCTGACCTGGTGGCACATGGGAAACCTACACCAGTAATGGGCGTAATGTTTTACATTTTATTGGTATGGCTGATCGGGGTACTTTTTAAATACAAATTAAATGCAAGTAAAGGCCTTAATAGGTAAATAGTTAATCTTATACATAAAAACTGGTGTTCGGTAAAAAACCCGGTAAAATGGATTTGGCAACCTGTACCGAAAATTATAGTATAACATAGGGTTGATAATAACAATGTTTTAATTGTTGTTATAATAATTATAATTATAATTGTTGTTATGTTTATAATTGTTGTTTTAAATTTAATTCATTAATAATTTATTACAATTATAATAACTGGGGTATTTGAGGAAGAAAACTCTCCTGGACAACTTTCAGTTTAACGCATTAAATCATGTTCTATTTCTCTTGTTCTCTGTTTTATTTCTTTCTTTTCTTTTCAATCCCCATCTTAATATTAAGGTATTCACACCAAAGCATGCTCTGTACCAACTATTATGCCTTATTCAGTGTCTACAGTGGAACCATGTGAAGGTTGCAAAGAAATGGTTTGTAGTTACAAGACTGAGGAATGAAAGTCTGGAGCTAAAGACAGTCCTGGGAGTTCAAGGTGGTAATAAACATATAGCCAAGGTTAAAGAGGGTTAAAAGAAAAATAAATGATAGTTTAGTAGAAGAAATATTCTGTTTTGACACTTTGACACTCAGGAAGTTGAAAAGCAGCAATGTTCTGATTCTGAAGATGATGTGGAATTCGCTCCCGGTGGAAGGTAGAAGAGAGTTCGCATTTCATTATATTGTACGCGTACCACCGGCGGTCAAGACATCAGAAGGGCAAAAGATGTCCAATGGCAAATTTCTACTTGAAAAAAGAACCATTCCATGTACATGCCTGAATAGCTGTCACTGCAAAGATTAGAAAATAATGAACTCAACTACTGCGCTACTTGCAACCAAATTGGTAGGGTGATTTAATTAGACAGCACAAATAATAATTAATAAGCCAAGTAATAAACGCAGGTGTAGGGTGTTTGATGCTGTTTTCTATGCAAGTGGTTACAAAACTAACGAAACTCAATTTACCGTAGTCAACTTTCAGTGGTTTATATGCAAAAGCTTTTGGGACGTTAATCTTAAAAACTTTTCAGCTTCAATTTTTTTTCAATTTTAAATTGATGTCGGTCTTCCGGGGAAGACGTTTTAACATTTTGCTCAACTTCAACATTAGTTTCAACATTTCCCACTGACACGGATGTCTTAACACAGTTTAAAGTCAGACCACTGAAGGACAGGTCAGACCAAGGACTCGGCTTGGGTAGAATTGAGTGTCGTGGTTTAATTCAGGCTGTATAGGGAACAATAATGAATTTCAATTGAAACACAGACACCATCTGTGCCACACGACCCAAACAGAGTACAAACACAACACAAGAATGCATTGCCTGAGGGAATTCAGCACTGCTAATAAAGCTCAAAATGGCATTTGGTAACGTGCCAGCAAGTGTCTGGCACTTGAGCGACCACCGACAGACGCTCGTTTGCTTTCCATCAGAAATATATAAGAAAATAAAGAAATAGATTAAAAGACTGACTTTATATTCATGTCGTCTGATAACACCCTCTAGACCAGAGGTTTGATACGACCCATACAAATGATTTCTTGTCATGTTTATTAATGGCTTCTTAACTTTACCCACATATACAGTATGTGTCAAATAATTATTTTGTACAGTATCTAATATAAAATGATGTACATAAATCAAACAAGCAAATCACTACCATATTAAACATAAAATGCCTCTATTCCTTAGTTTTTGTTTAATCACATTTTATTGCCATTGAGTTTAACAAGTCGGTCCTGGTTGTCATCTTCACCTTGCATCATGTGTTTATAACCAGCATTAAGGTATTAATGTACTGTACACTGTATACAGAACCAGTCAAAAGCTTCGACACATGTTTGGGTTTATTTTCAACATTCTAGAAAAATGCTGGATTTTTTTTTCAAAACCATTGAATAACACATGGCATTAGGTAATTACGGAACACCACCACAACAACAACAACAACAACAGTTGGATGTTATTTTAAGACACGAACGACAGCTGTTCTGGAATAGTTCTTGCAGGAATGTAGGAAGAAATAAAAATCAGGAAAGACCATGAAATTAGAATATACACTAACGCTCAAAAGTTTGGGATGACTTTTTAACTCTTTTTGAACTTTTTTCCTGATAAAGCTGTGAAGCAATGCTGAAGGTGACGGCCAATACAGCATCAATTTTGTCTTGGGAATGACAGATACAAGTCCTGCACAGTGGCCAGAGGGATTTTGAGCAGAATAGTGTCCAGGTCACTACGTGATTCTGGTGGAGGAAAACGTTTCCTGACTCGCTCCTCCAAAACATCTCAAAGTGGCTCAATAATATTTAAATCTGGTGACTGTACAGGTTGTGGGAGATGTTCAACTTCACTTTTATGTTCCTCAAACCACTCTGTCACCAGTCGTGCTGTGTGTATTGGTGCGTTATCATCCTGATACACGGCACCGCCTTCAGGATACAATGTTTGAACCATTGGGTGCACGTGGTCCTCCAGAATGGTTCGGCAAAACATGCAGTGCATAACAAGCTGCTGTGTATGAGCCTTAAGACTTCAAGCCTGCTGAAACCGGCTCCATGTTTTCCAGATCCCAATCCCTATGGGTTATGAGAGACAACCAAGCAACTTACAGCACGTAAAGGATCTGCTGCTAATATCCTGGTGCCAGATACCACAGCATATCTTCTGAGTTTTTTGTGGAGTCAGAGCTGTTTTTGGTGGTACAACACAATTTTAGGGTTAAGGTTTCAATGTTATGGCTGATCGGTTTATATTTTCTAGTGAAATTAATTCTTGCCCCAGCCAGACTCCTAAACATAAATATAGTCATAAATAGCAATCGGTGAGGGCAATGCTGTAACAGATTACTGCTTCCATCCATATCCTATCCATTTCCTAGGACACTGGGCATGCTAGTTCCCTGGCATTGATTTTTTTGTAGCTTGGCAGCTTCCATGAATGAGAAGTCTGCATAGTGAATAAATATTTAATGATTTGTTTCTGTTATGACAGAGCCGGCACTTAGCTAACTGTCTTGCTGTTCGTTCCGGGTGCAACACACACTGTAATTAAACGCTAACTGTGGAAGACGTACAAGTCAAATGTACGTCTCTTTGCACATCTGGCTAATTTCTCATATTAGACCTAATGAGGTCTTATATGATATAAAGTCTAACCAACTATAGTTAGTCTATAAACTGGAAAAATGTCCTATCGTTATCCAGTGTTTATGCCGAGTCAGTGTATATATCCTTCGTTTCAGACATAGCTTTCGTATATATATAAAAAGCTAAAGGTGCTAAACATAACTGCTCCTGCTGCTGGTCCGCATTTAGTTGACCCCAGTGGCGCCAGAGCTCGAGTGACAAAATTAAACTTACTGTCAGGGAAAGAAACGTCTAGCATCCGTCACTACCATGCCAGATATATATATTTTTTTTTCGATCACAGCAAATGTTTTAGTGAAAAGCTGTCAGCACACTCCTTATATCAGCTTATAAATTAAGGGTGTTTCAACAGGATTCTCTTTCAGAATGAGCTCCAAATGGATTCCACTAGGAACAAACTACTCTTTGGCAAGCCACTGATAAGGTAATTAAAGGTAATTAATGCCCTTTTTCCGCCAGCTGCTAGCCTCTATCCGTCTAGATAGAAAAATATTATTTCCCTGATCACCAGGCCTCCTGTTTCATCCTGTTTCATAGCAGCAGTTCGGCGGTTTGATTAACGAGGAAGATGCAAAAATGAATGCTGAGAGACTCTTCGGTGCCATTATACTAGTTAGTATAAACGTACTGATTAGAAACGTGTCCAAACTTTCCTTCTACTACAGCTTACACTTACATATCGGATGTACTGTAATCATTCGTAATAGATAAGCATGCACTCTGAACGAGTGACTAATCAGCTGGGCGTTTATGGTCAGCATAATGTATAGTGGGGACAAGAAACGATTCGAGGCTTTTCCCATATTAGTATATATTCGAATACATCACCGGTGAAACTAAGCTTAACTTAATTGTACTGTATGCGCTTCACTGGGTAAACACTGAGTCTTTGTGTTATCTGCTTTCTGTCCATATGACATGTTTAGACGGAGAGGGGAAAGCCATGGGCATAGGCTGCTCCGTAATATATATTCAGACCATGCTCTGGTTTAGCTGCAAGGGGCTCCATTGATAAATCAATTTCAACAGAGAGAGAGGCATCGTCTTTCAGACATTAAGGTGAAAATCCAAATCTGCATCGTTACCATTGCAGTTTATTTTTAGAGTCTTGAGGCCTGAGAAGTGTTAGCTATTTATTGTGACTTAGACAATAAATCATTAAACTTCAGTGCGACAACACTATCAATTCGGTATATTTAGCCGGTTAAAAAAATACGATAGGCACCAAAGAAGATAAATATATACACATGAGGGCAAGCGGGTCTCAAATGACTCACCCTCGCCTGGGATTGAAACACACAAACACAATCACCTCCCACCAGGCCTTAGTCACGAGTTCTACAAGTTCTACAACAAGAATAAACTCACTCTACTCAGTCTCACTAAGCTCCAACAAAACTGGAGGATAATCATTCCGACCCGATTCCCTGTATACTAATACGTTAATATACTTACTCACTCAATCACTCACTCATCAGCTATACCACTGGGGGGCCTGGAGGCTATCCCAGGAGACTTATGGCACAAGGTGGGGTACACACACTCATTCACACACTACGGCCAATTTAGGAACGGCAATTAAGCTAACCTACATGTCTTTGGACTGTGGGAGGAAACCCATCAAGCACAGGGAGAACATGCAAACTGCATGCACACATAGACGGGAATCGAACCCGGACACTGGAGGTGCAAGGCATGTGTTTGCATGTTCTCTCCGTGCTTGGTGGGTTTCCTCCGGGTACTCCGGTTTCCTCCCACAGTCCAAAGACATGCAGATTGGGCATGCGTACCCAAATTGCCCATAGTGTGTGAATAAGTTAGTGTATGTGTATGTGTGTGTGTGTGTGTGTGTGCCCTGCGATGGATTGGCACCCTGTACAGGGTGTATCCCGCCATGTGCCCTAAGTCCTCCTGGGATAGACTCCAGGCCCCCCCGCGACCCTGAATACAAGATAAAGCGGTATAGAAGGTGAGTGAGTGGGTGAGTCTCAGAGTCCATAGGTCATTCAAAGTATACTTCAAGCAAAACTCCACATGAATTACTGACTGTGCATAAATTATCTGTAATAAATTGCACCATTTTTCCGATTAGATAATTGCACAAGCTCGATACAGAATAATCTTAGCTCCTTAAAAGATGCACAGGAGAAAAATGTCATCTTAAATTCCATTCTGTCATCTGACCAACACCGAGGCATGACTGAGAAAAATCTCAAACAGCCAGGAGTGCAGGCTCCTGCAAACAAATCCTAAGACAAAACCATGTCTCAGGACTGATGAAAGTATATATTGTACAGTAGGTGATGCTAAGAGCATAACTGGGGTTAAGATGGAGGAGGACAGGCGGTGAGATTTTTCCATAACCAGATTTTCAAAAAGCAGTTCAAAGCCAAAAAAATTAAATAAAATTGAAAAAAGAATAAGGAAAGGAAACACGTGAGACAAAAGCAAAAAAATCAATATGCACTTGAGTTATGAAGGACAAGAAGCTGTGACCAACCACAGCGAATCGAGGGCAATTGGGGACAGTGTAAGATGGCAGAATTGGGTCAAACGTGATGATCTGATGCGACATGCCGCCTTTATTATCATAGCCTTAACAGTTCTTTCAAAATGTGTCAATATAACATACAGTATGTGCGTGACCCGAATACCACCAGGACCATAATATACTTGAACAAAGAAACATTTGTGTAAATTGGCCTCTGTGCACCATCACGGTCGATTTGAAATGAAGCAGTCAAGATGTGACTAAAATGTTTCAGAAAATCAGTCGTGCCACATACAGTATGTGTTCCATCCATCCGTCATCTAAACCAGCTGATTTTAATGAGCAAAAATGAACCTCGAACTAATTAATGAAATGATCCGTTTTGTGCACAGGGGGATCTATAGTGCAGGGTACAGTATATACTTTTGGACCCCTGTATTTTATCTGGATAGTGAATCTTTTTTTATTTCACAAGTTGCTAGGATATTTGTAATTTCACTTAATTGCATGGAAAAAAACTGCTGAAAATATCTCCTAGGTTCATTCGCCCTCAAAAAAAAAAAAAAAAAAAAAAAACCCTGAGCCTGAAGCTTGGTACTTTACACTATATTTGGTATTTAAACACTGTGATGTCAGTTTGCCTGTACCTGTTTATGTCCAATTGTACTCGGAGTAAAGAAAAGACTACACTCATCCGAAAAAATGCTGCATCTGGGGAAATGTCTGTATTACCTGATAAACTCATTCTGCTTTTGAATATGAAGTCAATTAGTTTCTCCCCCTTTCCTTTGTCAAGTCACTATGACTTCGTCAAAGTTCATCCTTGGTAAACATTTTAATATTGTGCTTTTTAACAGATATGCAAAGGTCTTTGTGGTTGCATCATGTTTGGTTTGTCACTCAGGGAACTCTTTTCTACCAAGGCAGTTTCAGAGCTAGCATGGAGCCTTCGGCCTTTGGACAGAAAAAAGCTGTTCCGTGGAGGCACCAACAATTTGGGCTAGAACAAAGAACCGCTTACACCAGGGGCTGGAAGGCGCGACCAACTAAAAGGTGCCATCGTTGTGCCAACTGGAGTAGTGTAGTCAAGTGTAGCGTAGTGTTTTATACTACAAAAGAAAAAAAGAAAAGAAAATGAACACAAATTGCAATGGGCAGCACAAATGCTTTCTAGTAATGATGAAAAAAAAAATAGACCTGCTGGCAAAATCATGTTGAAGTTAGCCATTGTTCTGGTGCTTGCTGCTAGCAGTTTTTTTGCCGCTAGCATACATAGACGGACATATACAGTGATGTTATGATGCAACTCTCTAGCCCATGGCAAAACAGAGCCGGTTCTTAGGAGGTTCGGTATTGAGCCGGCTCTTAACTGGCACCGGTAAAGGAGAACAAGTAGGCTATGAATAACATGAGCTTATAATTTCATGTTGTGTTGGAAAGCTCAAAAACAGAATACGTCTATTAAGACATTCATTTATGTTTATCAGTCTTGAGTGTTAGCTCTTTCTCCAACGCTTGTCTTTTTTTGTCTTTCTACCTTAAGCTTGTTTCTAGTCAACTGGTGTAGACTGAGTCTGGAGGCACTAGTTTCACTCAAATGGCTCTATGCTCGGATGGCAGGCTTCCGTTTTCCCCTGCAAGTCGCTATGGATAAACTATCTGCCAAATAAGTAAATGCAAAGGTAAATACAATCTTTTTTTCTTGCTGAGAGGGAAACATGGTATCTCTGCTCGAGCCAAGAAGACTAATTGACCAGAAATTAAGACTAATGTATCTGGCCCGATCCACAATTGCACAGAGGCATTTTTCTTCCGACCCAATCAACTCATGTGGAGCTGCTGAAATGGAACAGCCAAGAATACACGCTGGCACAATTCAAACACATTTCTCAGAATATATTTGAAAGCATTCTAAAAATGATGGGAAGATGAGCTCACAGCAACATTTTTTATCGCCGTATTTTTGTACTGAACTTGGCATTTACTCGGGAGATTCCCTTGTAAATGCCTTGGAAGACCACCAGACCACTGAACTAACTTTAGGCTATCTGTCAAATATAGAAGCCGGCATTAATATCATGGCTTTAAATGACATACGCTGCTACACAGCCATCTACAGTCACTTAGAATCCAATCTGTGTTGGGGAAGTCATTGGAGAACAGGATGAAAGATGGAGAATCGGAAAAGATTATCTACACAAGCTTAATAAAGATTTTAAGATTTAATATGCATGGGGTCTTAGTGGTTAGAACTGTCGCCTTGCACCTCCAGGGTCTGGGTTCAAATTCCCGTTTGGCATACAATGCCGCTCGAGGTCTGTATGCATGGAGTTCCTGCATGTTCTCCTTGTGCTTGGTGGGTTTCCTTCAGGTACTCTGGTTTCCTCCAACAGTCCAAAGACATGCAGATTAGGCTAACTGGCGTTCCCAAATTGCCCATAGTGTGTGAATGTTGCCAGAAGGTTTGACCTCGGTTGTAAAAATGGGAATAAATACAATAGTCACCACTGGTCTACAGAGGTTCCTAGATGGATGGACGGATGGAATATACAGGGTAACTTATCCTAAACAAACAGTCAGTCCAACTGCACCAGAACTTTGTTTATGTATGAAACATTAAAATCAGAGGATAAATCTTATCTATGCAAGTGCCAAGTTGGGGTCTATGACTGAATCAGAATAAACTCAGAGCCATGATGCAGACACACATTCGCGGCTTGTGCTTGCATGTGTTCCTGCGAATAATTCATGCACTAAAGCTTACCGAAACAGCAGAAAGATCAACTTTTCTGTCTCTCTTTACTTTTCCTACGCATCTGGACCTCTACTTTGGTAAACTGTGAATTCTCGAAGGAGACTGTTAGCCACTAGATTCATGTGTGAACAAGAAAGAGATGATAAATTATTCAAAACACTTAGTGAGTGCAGGTGCTGTGAAGTTCTTGATGTGGGAAGAACCAGCTGCCTCTTAGAATCACATCGTGAATGTGAATGCTGTGACTTTAATGCCGCCTCGAGCAAACAGTTTGTGTAACACAACAATGCTCACAATGGAAAGTTTGTCACAGTTCAGCTTCCAGATGCATTACAGTGTGCGATATGAAGCTTGGTTATTAACTAAACCTGTAAGATTAGCTTTGCCATCTGCTTAAACAAGCCATGCATATATTGTGTACTTAATATGTTATAGCACCTACACTGCTCCACAATAATAACCTGTTAACCCAAGTTCTGCTTTAATTCCCACTTCATTTTTTAAATAATCACAATCAAGATAATCACTGTTCAGTATGAAGTAATTTATTCTTCCAAACCTGCTGGATGCGGCTGGGCACTAAAGATCATGTATATAAATTTGTCACAGAATTCCGCATGTCAACTGAGAATTCCCTAGTTTTAGCCATTTTGGTGCAGAAGTTGGTCACCCCAGCTCAACAAAGTAAAAGTCCTGCCACATATTTGTTCCATCCATTGACTAAATCTGCAGGTTCTAATGAGCACAACAACCAGATAGGCTCAAATTAATTAGTGACATCATCCGTTTTGTGCACAGACTACAATATATGGTAATATGTGTAATTCTGTTGTGTATAAAAGATATAACATATAAACCTACATGCCTCTGTTTTATATATATATATATATATTTTTGTAAAAATGGAATTAAATATGATATATATATATATATATATATTTTTTTTTTTATAAATATATAATATTTAAAAAAATATCTTTTGTAAAAAAATGGAGCCAAGATCTTACTCTAAAAACTAATATCTAATATTTTATGAGAAAATTTTGCACATTGTGATTTATCAATTTGACTTTGCTCTCCATTGCTGAAATTATTCAGATCTAGCAAATTGTGCTGGAAGGTGAAAATTCTTCATCTTTAGCTTAAAAAAAAGCTCCTTTTTTGAGTTATGAGTGCCCTTTGGTACCCTCTGCTCCTCAAACCACTCTGCTCCCCTGACTCTCAGCTCGATCGGAAATCGAGACGCAGCTTGTCGACTGGTTTTAAAAATCACGTCGATCAAGAATAATTCACCCCTTCAAAAATAGCTCTGAAATTGGCTCAAAATCACCTTTATAGACTCTAATGGCCTTTATAGAGTGGACACACACTGATAAAAAGGCTTTTGGGGTACGATGGGAAAACTGCCATGCTGCGCCCAATTTCTGAAACACATACATAAAACTTGACCTTCAAGCCTCCCGTCTCAAACAATGACAGAACTACGTCTCTATCACCTACAGGTCCTAAGACTGAAGTAAACGAATCACAGGAGTGCCGTTGCCTTTGAAGTTTAAGCTCGTTACATTCTCTATGTCTGTGAGAGTCACATGGAAGGGGGAGGGGCGGCTGCACCAACAGGCCCAAACCACACCCCCTCGACGTTAAGACATTGAGTCCAAATAAATAAGAATCCATCCTTTGTCACACATTCACTATCTAAAGGCATTATGCCATTTCAATACAGTCTTAATTTACATGGGGCGTTCAAGTCAAACCAATACTTGTGTCACATAAATGAAGGTCTAAAACCAACTACATTTGAAATAATCTCCATGGCACAGGTTTTACACGTTTTATCTGGGCTTGGGACGGACACTCACATGGCAGACGAAATATCTACCACTGAGCCACCAGTGCACCTATTGCCCTGATGATGTCAGACACAAAATCACTAGTCTAAAAGATTTTAAGTTGGTGGAACTTTAAGGTGACAGTTACTGTAACTTAAGTACTTACAGTTACTTAAAATATCAAATTTGTTCAACTTGAAAAGTGTCATTTCTACAAACTCATAAATAGCAAAAAGTTCTAAATACTCATCAAGGTCTATTAATTTGAACTAATTATTATTATTATTATTATTATTATTATTATTACTATTATTATTATTATAAGTTAACAGTACTCAATATGTGTAATTCCTTTGAGCATTAGGGTTTACAGTGTAGAGATACACAGCTACACCGATTAGCACAGTAGCTATTCTATTATGGAAAAAATATATTATGCACCTAAGAATACTGGAATCGTAATAAGTAATACAAGGGACCTCCATGTAAAACCAGCACTTATGCCAACATTTCTTGTGAATGAACTCGTATTTACGAAAACATTGAAATGGTGCAAACGTTTTAAAGACAACCATGTGTCTATGAATGTCGATCCCGTTGCTGTCGTTCCCGTAAAAATTCAGGGAAAAGAATGCCTGATCCTTACACAATCATCCACGAGCGCTACTTGCTGGGAGTTATTGCCACATCCCCTGTACAGGTCTGACCTCGTCCCAAGCCATTCCCACATTTTTCAGACTCAAAGAAAGTAGAAAGAAGAGATCACGGCTCCGGAGAACTAAGAAAACTTTCTACCTTGACGTTATCCAAGTACTACTGAAACGCTGGGATAAGTGGATTAGTGTAGCAGGGGGTTCTATAGAGAAATAAAAGTCTCATAACTGTGATCTGTTAATTTGCACAATCAAAGGTCCTGGTTTGACTTGATCTCGTATTGGTAACTATGAGAAGAAAATATTTTTTTTTGAAAAAGAAAAAAAAAGCATAGTGAACTTGGTACTTCTTTCAACGCTAGAATATTAAGACAGTGGAGTGGAAACAAGAATGTTCGAATTGCAGTACACTTCACCATTTCTTAGTGTCTTGATGGACGAAGTGACGACAGCAGTGAACAGCTTCCAAGACACTCAATACAGATTTTACGATTAAATTAAACGTATTTGGACTCAAATTATCAAAGAAAAATCATTGTACATGCTTTTTATTAGCATATTATTTTCTGAGTTGAAAAACCATTAACGTCTGCTACGTGTGTATATAAAGCCACACCATAAAGGTCATTTTTCATTTTTTAAATATACTGATACTTTTGATGTTTTCAATAAATTAAGATGTATGGTTTCCTATATACTGCGTTTGCTAGGGTTAAAAAATGAATTTGATCTCACAATCCCACTGATCACTGGCTTTCTAATCCTTTATCATCTATAGCTGGGTTAAGGCATAAAATGAAAACCACAAGGTGTCAACATTAAGCATTATCATCAATGTGAGCTGATGATTCTAATGTATTAAATTTTCTTTTCACCGAAACGAAAGATTCCCAAGAGCAATTTAATCTCTTAAAGATGAGACATAAAACAATGTCTGGATTTTTAGGATTTCCTCTAATTCACATTCATCCAAAATACAAAAGGGAGAATTAATTAATTTCAGCAAGAGAAACTGATTCAATCCAGCTGTGACCATAATTACTATATAAAATAAAAAAAAAACAATAAAAAAAACAAGCCACTTATCTGTTGTTTTGTAAAGGTCGTACGTGTTTAACAGGCAGTGACCTTTTCCTTTAATCATAAATAAAGTTTCAAGCACTTTGGACATGTCTTATACAGTAGTTTAAAATTACAGTCTTTCATATTTTGCCCGACAATACAATAAGATTAAAGCTAAAACTGACCCACAGCCATCGAATGGTATTAACAGGCCAAGCATCCTTGCTGGTGCACATGTGTGTGTGTGTGTGTGTGTGTGTGTGTGTGTGTGTGTGTGTGTGTGTGTGTGTGTGTACTGTGGGTTGACATCTGCACACATGGTAAGCAATTAGTTAACACTAATAAATCAGGTCACTCGCTAATAAGCACTTAACACACAAGTCATCATCAGGTGTATTCTCTTTGACTTGTGGAGAAATAAATAGACATGGCCATCTCCTGAATGTACCGATTCGGTGAGTTATGGCTGAAATGGAAGCCATTCGTCTATAGGAACTGCTACCTGTGTCAGGTGTGTCTCTTTAATCTCTTCCTAGAAGGCTGCGGAATGTGAAATGGCAATAAATCAAGCGAATCCTGTTCGAACTCAGCTGTAACCTGTTGAAATCTTGGGCTTGGAATCCTAAACCACACTTTTTTCATTCATTCATTTCTTTAAAGAAACACAAATTATTATGGTGAGACAGTGTCAGACAGGGTAGTCTACTTTATTAAACGTAAAATAACTGAAAGTTCATGGACACGTTTAAAAGGTTCAACAGGTTTTACAGATTAATGATCAGGTTTATACTGTATCAGCACTCATTTGTGTTTCAACACCATGTCAGACATGTGAGTGTGTGTCAAGCAGCTGGTCGACTAATTTGTAGTATATAATCCATGAATAATAACACAGTGTCAGACAAACATAATACAATCCAACTGGTTCAAACAGGTCCTGATCGGTCCATTAGTCCAATTTGGAGATGGGGTTGAGGTGGAATGGGACTCCCGGTCTACAGGTTACAGGAACTGGACTAAACAATATACTGGCATTTCCTAAAATGTACTGGGTTATGATTAAATATATCGGAAGCATAGTGTGCATTGCTAAAACTTACTAAACACAATATTTCTACTAAACATACTCTGGACAGAGTGCCAATCCATCGCCGGGCTCTCACACACTTATTCACACACTACGGATAATTTGGGAACGCCGATTAGCCTAATCTGCCTGTCTTTGGACTGTGGAAGGAAACCAGAGCACCCAGAGGAAACCCAGCACGTTTTCCAGTCCTGTTCTAAATATATAATAAATATAAAATTCTGATTTTAGGCAAATTGGTGAAACAACACTAAAGGATTGTGACACTACCGCAACGGTAATTATTTCCCCAGAACAGCACGCGTAATCACGATGCACTGTGACGAATTAGTTCATAATAATTCTCGTCCATCCGGTACGTTTGATAAGCGAAGACCTTCTGTGTTTCTCATTGTGGCATTGTGGCCACTTTCAGTTTCCTGCCTAAAGCCGAAAGTCATTGTTTAATCACTTATTCCACCCATTTACAAAAAGGTCAACCTTAATGTAGTCTAAGAGTCAACTCAGACCAATGCATGAAAAATTAATATCATAAAAAAAATCCCATTAAACATAAGTTTCATATTAATTATACTTCCAAAAAAGTTTTTCAAGCACTTCATAAATGGCTAAAGCATGTGTTACGTGGGTATTTAATTCAGCACCATCCATATTTAGTAAAGCCGCTGATACTGTTAATACTGCACGGGGGGGGAAGATTATTTTAGTGTTCCGGCTTTAAAGTCATACAGCTGCCACTGGAGCCATGCTCAAAATGCGTTGTCTATTTTAACTTTGTTGTAACTGTATATTATGGGAAAATAATTCCAAGTGAAGATATTTAATATGTCCAACCCACACAGAGATTTACCCATGCACAGGGACACACAAGAGTGCAAATGTTTGTATAGCATTAGAACAAAAAAAAAGTAAATAAATAAATAAAGTGTCATTATTACAAGTGATAAACGCTCCAATGGTGCATTACAGAGATTACGTCTTTTTTTTAGAATGAGACCATTTTGTTATGTATTATTTATTGTAGACCTGCATGACATGATCAAAAAGTGCAATTATTCAGACCTATTTTGCAATTGTGATTTAAGTTGCAATAATTTAAGCATTAAATGCACAGGTCAGTTAAGTATCCAAACGTATTTATCTAACCCATCGGATCAGCACCGTATCAAGGGATTGGAGATGGAATTGGACCCAGGACTTACGCGTGGTAGGTACGGAACCTACCACCGAACCACCGGTGCCCTTTACAATATTCCACTGGTCTGTATCCCAGTTTAATGTGAATGACTGTGTACTACTAATTTACTATCATTTTGCCTTGTGTGGTACCATGGGAGTGAAAACTTTTGCACTCAACTGTAAATACACAGTTGTAAAATGTTTCTCCAAAGTCAATTCCAAAACTTCAGTCCAAAAGGGGTAAAATGCACATACACACACCCACACCCACACACACACACACACACACACACACACACACACACACACACAGGCCCTAAAACCGACAGAAATGATCCCTAGTCTTAGATAAAGGTGATACGTTGCTGGAATTATAAGGACATGTCCCCTGTCCTCATAAACCCAAATGTCCTCATAATGCGTATTCAGGTCAAAAGTCCTTGTAAACCACAAAAACCAACACACACACACACACACACACACACACACCCACACACACACACACACACACACACACACACACACACACACACTTGTGTAGTAACAACAAGCATTTGGGCAGCAGAGTGGCTTCATTCCTCATTCCTGCTGTGATGCTGTGACTGCTGCAGTCTCTCTGGACTGGCTTACATTTAAGATGCACATAAGATATCATTTGTGAGTCTGTTGTATAAAACCTTACCGAATATAGTATTAAAGACTAGATTCACAGTATGGCTTCACAATGTCACAGCTTTCAGTATACAGTATAACAGTATCCATGTGCGATCTCTCTTAAAGTACTTCATAATTATTTAAAAAAAAAAAGCAGAAACTGAAGGAAAAAAATCAGGTTAAGTGAATATGTTAACAAAATAATGTAATGCAGCGATACTCTTCTACAAATGTGTTTGCTGTTTAAGCTTCAAAGAACAGAAAATGTCAAATGTGACCATGCAGAAGATACTGTATAGGTTGTAGGTGTTTCTCAAACCATTTACTCTTACTCGAATAGACAGTTATTCCACAATATAAAAGAACATCTGGTGGGGCAGCGTGCGAGTGCATTAGGTTAAAGCATGGGGCAATGTACACCATCTAGCTCTGTAGTTAATGTGCTCAATAACACAAACTCAAAACGACAAGTTCTAACACCCTGATGCAGTTCCATTCCTGTTGCGAGGCTGTAAATCGATACATAAATCCTTCATCCTGTTTTTCACTGCGGTTCGCAGACATTCTCCGTCCAATCTGACCCAGCTTGAGGCACTGTACGCTGGTCAGAACTCACTCTTTACCCTTCTTACAGGAATCGTCACAATTCCCACCACAGGACAGAAACTGGATTATAATATTAACACTCTTATGGAAACTCGGAATCGCGGCGAGCGGCTGATCAAAAGGCCCGAATATGAGTTTTTTATTTGATATCGCCAACCTTTCAATTAGACAGGCCTCAAGGAGAGACTTTGAAGAGTTTTCCTTTTAGATCTCGGGCAAACGAGCTCCCTCGTTGTTAACGGTTTTATCTTTTTAAAGACTCTGTCTTCCCGAAAAGACAGGGACAGAGGTCCACTCCGCCGACGCAGCATTCGGGAGGAATGCAATCTCCGTGAGCCCAAATCCCTCGCTTTTAATTGCAGTGTGTTTTAAGTGCATCGAGTCATGTTAATGCAGATGAGACTCCTGACCTTCTGCTTCACCTCCTCCACTGAGTTGAGTGCACATTAAGCTGCCTGTGCAAACAAAGATGGAACAAGAACGGGGAAAGAGGACGGAGGCTCTGGACATTATCTACACTTATGTCCTACCTTTCACCGCCTAATTATGTAGGGAGTTACTCAAAGCAGCAATTCCATCATTTGCGGAATTTTAAAAGCACTGATAAGTAATTCATAGTGCCATCAATTTTAGATAAAGATTCACAGAGTGAATAAAGGTAATTTTACACAGGTTTTTGGTTTAACTGAATATCTCACTCACTCATCATGTATACCGCTTAATCCTGTATTCAGGGTCACGGGGGGCCTGGAGCCTATCCCAGGAGACTTAGGGCACAAGCCGGGGTAAACCCTGGACAGGGTGCCAATCCATTTCAGGGAACACACTCATACAACAGCCATTTTGGGAATGCCAATTAACCTAGCCTACATGACTTTGGACTGTGAGAGGAAACCCACCAAGCACGGGGAGAACATGCGAACTCCATGCACACAGAGACGGGAACCCGGACCCTGGGCGTGCAAGGCGACAGTGCTAACCACTACACTGCCTTCTTAGGTGTAACTAAAACCCTGAAGAAAGCCTTAAAATCAACCCCAGTGAACATCATTGGAATGACATGAAACGCCAGCAGCATCCCAGACCTCCTCACCCAACATCAATGCATTATACAATTATAAATGGGCATTTATGGGCAATTTGGAAGCACCTAATCTACACGTCTTTGGACTGTGGGAGGAAACCAAAACACCTGGAGAAAACCCACGCACACAAAACAGACCTAAAGACGGAATCGAACCCTCAACCCTGGAGATGCAAGGCGACAGTGCATGCTACTATGCCACTCTGCTGCGCAGTTATTTTAATAAGAAGCACTAAAATCTGGTTAGTCATCCCAGGAAGATCCACATAATCTATTCTTTTAAACAACCTTCTTTACTGCTGACACTGCCTCATTGCTTTGACTTATGTGTTCATTACAAGAAGAAAAGTATAGCATCTATTAAAATAGTTTTCCCCTAAGCTCATCATCTACCTTTTTTTATACAAAAAAAAAAAAAAAAGGAGGTAAAGCACAGTTTTTAAGAAACAAGTCCGGCTTGTTACGTCTTGAGGTTGTGACCTTGCTTCAGAGTTCGAAAGTTGAGGAACCAGTCAAGCATGGCGTCAATTATGGGTGCCAGTGAAGCGGTCACCTGGCACAGGGAAGTGCCAGGCATTACTCACGTCCCTGGGCACACACTGCGACGCTTGATGGCTTTCCTCCAGAAAACTTCAAGCCTCTTACTAAGCCTTGGTCAGACAAAACACTTGCCAGCTATGGCCTGGCATCACTTCACAGCGCTTGCAGCTAGAGCAGATCCAGCCTTAGTTGCTAGGTGTTTTCATTTCTTTTGACTACTGAAGAAATGCTTATTTACAAGGATGGTGTGCATGTGTGTGTGTGTGTGTGCGTGTGTAGCTGTAACATGATATTAATCTGTCCACCGATGCTTTTATTTATGCCAGGGCTGAAGGCAGTGTGTATTGGCTGGAATAAACACAAGAGGTGCAGATGGTACGTTGACTTAGTGCCAGCGTTCTGGAAAGACCAAACATTAATTTGTCTCATTCTTTTTGGTATAAGACAAGACACTTGGACAAGACAACGTTCTCACAACAACGATGATAATCCAAATCCCATTTTCTTTAATTCTGAATACATCGATTCTAATGTATTCTGGTGCTCTTTTTTCAGCAAGTTGTGCTGCAATGGGTGCGATGATCCTGCCTTTATCTGTCACATATACAGTACGTGACTGCATAGTGAAATTCTTGATTCTTCGCATTCTACGTTTCAGCATTTGTTAGCAGGCCGGGGTCAGAGCGCCGTCATACGCCATCCCTGGAGCAGACCACCTGGTCAGCAGTCCAACACCTTATACAGTGATGTACCCCCACTGCCCTGGGGTAACTATAGGAAACTATATGGCTGATTGGTGTATACTCAACTAAGCAGGTCATCTGCTCAATTTGTTCGACTTTTCTGTCTGTGAAATAAAATGACAGATTTTATGACCAAGCCTTAGATGGTGTTGTTTCTATAGTAACGGTTGCTTGTAGAAGCTGACACGCCACATAATCTAAGGCTCATAAATAACGGTCTTGGCCTACGATGGTGTCGTCTCTATGGTAACAGGCTTCTCTGGGTGGCAACCGCTCAGTCTAACCCACTGAAACTGAACAAGTTTGTTATAAAACAACGTGACCTGCACAATCGTTGATCTAATGAAGCTTTCCAGAAGTAGAAAGTCTCTGGATCTGCTATGAAGTGTTCACCATTGCTTTTCTCTTCCATCTCCCATCCCCATCGCTATAACACAAGATCTGAGCTTCATCACTGAAAGTAAAGAATAAAGGACCACATTTAATGACATGCCTTTGATGGACACTGGTACTGCTGCCCACATTTTTTGGCTCGTACATCGTTTATCACATTAGATCTTAACAAGAAAGGCACAGGCTGAATGGAGATTGTGGAGTTTTGGAACGAGGTCAACTCAATTCAACGGCTTCTTTCATGCACGTCAAACACACTGTCGCAGGATTTCACACAATCACTCATCCACCGTCATTCCTTTGTGTTCGATTTTAAAGGAGGTTTACAGTACCCTGGCCTCTTCTTTGCCATCAGGCTGCTTTCCGTCTTGGGCAGTTTCCCCCCTTTCTACTCAGAACGACAAGTGCCTAATCTGCACATCTGACTAATTTGGAAGACATGCTCCAGTCACGGTTGTTTAGAAGACGAGAATGAGACACTTGTAGAGCTAATGGAGTGTGATTCTGTGAATGCAGCAAGACTAGCAAAATTTTCTCGTAGGGATTCCTAAAGTTCCTGTCTCGTCATGGTCCATTGTGAAACCTTTGACTGTTGATTTTACTCTAATTGTCTCGCAGAAATACGATGTCAGCTTGACCGCACAATTAACCAGATGTTTCTAGCTCAGTCTGAGTCTGCTAAAAAAAAAAAGAATTTGGCAAATACTGTGATTCTATCAAGTTTTGTATACTTACTACATTTTTGCAACCAGATTAAAGAGTTAAGGCGGAATGGTGGTGTAGTGGTTAGTACTGTCGCCTTGCACCTCCAGGGTCCGGGTTCGATTCCCGTCTTTGTGTTCATGGAGTTCGCTTGTTCCCTCCCTATGCTTGGTGGGTTTCCTCCGGGTACTCCGGTTTCCTCCGACAGTCCAAAGACCTGCAGATTAGGCTAACTGGCGTTCCCAAATTGGCCGTAGTGTGTGACTGTGTGTCCTATGACGAATTGGCACCCTGTCCAGGGTGTACCCGCCTTGTGCCCTAAGCCTCCTGGGATAGGCTCCAGGTCCCCGTGACCCTGAATACAGGATAAAGCGGTATAGACGATGAGTGAGTGATTAAAGAGTTACCTGAATAAAGAAATATAATACAGTGGTACCTGGGCATATGAATGTCTCGCCTTGAAAATTTTCGCCTCTTGCGCATATTTCTGGTAGCCGATCTATATATTTTTTTACGGCAATGGAAAGCCAAGCGATTGCAGCATTGCAATGTATAAAATCTTGCAGACAAGAGTCAAAGCATTTAGTTCGCATCGAAAAAACTAGAATGGGGAAAATGTATATTCTAGAATCCTGAGACCCAAAGTCTGGTTCATTTGGATCAATGAGAACACAATCGTTCTGCGCCCTGGGACCCTTCCCAAATCTGCTTGAAGAGGTGGCCTTGAGAATGTTACAGCGTATTCTGGGATGAATCGGATCAGGTATGGAAGCATTCGTACCTATAAACTGAACTAGATCGCTGTTTAGACACGACATCAACAGTGCCGTCGTTCTCCTCCGAAACCTTGGTGTGAGAGTATCTCATTCTCTGACCTACACTGTCACAGCTGATAAAGTAGGAACGCATACGAGATCATAATCAATAATATTATGCATAGTTTACTTCCTTGTTCTTTTCTTCTCTTGTGCATGCTGCATACTGCCACCTGCTGTGTTGGAGGGTGTAAATACGCAAGTGTACCAGAGAACAGAGCACTAAAATGGAAAGCAGGGGGGTGGGCTGAGGGTAGCAATAGTTCCCGGGCACGGTACCAATCAATCATGCCTACTGTAATGTGAAAACGCCTTTAGAGTTACCAGCCTCAAATATCAATAATCAACAACACCTCGGATTAGAACAGTTATGATGGATGTACAGAGCATAAAAAGCAGACGCATCTTTATATCAATTGGATATCAATATAACATCAAATAATTTCAATATAATATCAAAGGGAGATTGTTGCATATTATGGATTTTTTACAATGTAGAAATGAAATAGAAATCAGGGGATTAGAAGGTGTGTTCAAACTTTTAGTAAAACCTGTATAGCATGTATCATTCTGTGACCAACCTCCCCCCCCCCCCCCCACCGCCCCCCACAAAAAAATTATCCAGTACATGGGAATGCATATGGGGAATAAAATTATGCTGATTTTGATCTCAGTGACTTTGATCATGCCATGCTTGTTGTGGACCAGATGGCCTGCTTTGAGTGTTTCAGAAACTGCTGATCCTCTAGTAATTTTCATGCAGAACTCTACACAAAATAATGTGAAAAACAACAAACAAAAACAAAATGACGTTTTTTTTTCCCCCATGGGCACTGGTTCGAGTTGACAGGAAGGTTACAGTAACTCAAATAACCAATTTTTGCAATTGTGATGATCAGAAAACGATTCCGAATGCACAACACGTCGCTCACGAGGAGGAAAGGAAAGGTCCAAATCCGGTTCTGTGCCAGTCGTCCAGGAACGAGTATCTGAAGCTACGATGGAGGGCTAAAGATTAAAAAAAGCCCATCTTCAGCTGTCTAGTTCTGGAATGTAGAAATATTGCCAGGACAAGGCAAGTGAACTTATTTTTAAACAAAGCTCTGCTTGACTGACAATGCGTATTAGCTGATGACCTTAAAAATAACCGTCTGTCTACTTAGATTCAGTAGCCATTGACTCCGGCTCGTGAATCATCAGCCTAATCCGATGACAAATGCCGTCTCCATGAGAGAATGGGTCGGGGCGGAGACATGCGACTCTCGCCTGCAGGCTTTTTAGAAACGGTGACATTTCTAATTTACTCTGTTGACACAAAACAGTAAATAAAACAATGAGAACAAGATCCCCCAGTTGGGGTCTAACATGAATCGGTTCTCTCCCACTCCCTCTAAAGGAGACAAGATGAGGGATAGTGGGATGATGTTGTTAACGGATGCTAATGTTATCACCCCTTTGTCATTCTCGAACGACAGAAAGGGGGAGAATCTTTCATTTGAGACATAGCCTGGAGTGTCTCTTAATCTGACTTTGTCACGGCGTGTCTCTAGGGCAGGGAGCGAAATGACTGTCTGGCTTTTAGCCCTGACATACAGCTTCAACGTGACAAGGAGTGATGGCGGTATTTGGGATACACAGGAACACACCAGAAGAAGAGTGAAAGCTCTTAAAATGGAGCTTAATCCCTAACGCTAAAAATGCATGGTGGAAGTTTGAGCTTCCAAAGTTTTGAAGCGATCATTAAGCACGTCAAGTGGATATCTGTAACGCTTGAGGGTCTGAACCGTCACACGGAAGCATGACTGGCTTGTTTCATCCTGATCATAAACCTTATTTCTATCAAATGATAGAATAGTGCGGCGATAGTGGCCTGCTCATAAAATAACTGACATCTGAACCATTCCTAGAAACAACTTGCTTTCTAGGAATCACCAGACATGGACTGAATCGACATTCTTTTGATTTAAATAAAGATCTTAATCATGCTATAATATGTTACTGCTTTTCAAAAACTGCCAGAGGGATGTGAAAAATGTCTCCCTTGTTCTCCTCACAGCTGTTATCTTCAAACACCTCTGTTAAAAGTTTCACACCCAAAACCAGGAAGATCTTTGGCATCAGTAATGTTGTGCTGTGTGTCTTTCACACTTGCGAATGCATGCCTTTTTCAGGACGCACGTATTTACAATTGCGATCAACGTCCCGTCACACAGCCACTGTACACACAAGTGTGTTTACACTCAAATTGGTGCTAATTGATTTCTATTAAATTCCGAGCGTGAAAGGCGCTCCAGAGTGACAAACAATGGTGTCCTGGCACCTGCATGGTGGAAAGACCTTCCCTTGGGTATCCAAACGAAGATTAAACACCCACCTCCTTACCAAGTATTTAAATTAGCACTCTTTTAAAACACTAAAATGTCTCTAGCAGGGTTTTTAGATTGAGCTTGATCCTTGATCTAGTGTGCTAGCAGGAAGATGTGTTTTGTTTTGGGGTTTTTTTTGCGCTACAACGTACTTCTGTAAATTGCTCAGGATAAAGGCATCTGCCTACGTTTTTATAATTCATTACCTGTTTATTATGCCACTGTATAAAGCATGTGCATAGTAAATCTCACTCACTCACTCGTCTATACCGCTTAATCCTGTATTCAGGGGCACGGGAGCCTGGAGCCTATCCCAGGAGACTTAGGGCACAAGGCGGGGTAAACCCTGGATAGGGTGCCAATCCATTGCATGGCACACACACACTCATTCACACACTACAGGCAATTTGGGAATGCCAATTAGCCTATCCTACATGTCTTAGGACTGTGGGAGGAAACCGGGGTACCCGGAGGAAACGGGAATCGAACCTGGCCGGGCATCGAACCCGGACCCTGGAGGTGCAAGGCGCCAGTGCTAACCAATACACCACCGTGCCACATCAATAAAATAGTTTACAGCAAATTTTTTATATGGTTTATTTTTATAAGGGACAATAATAGACAATAGTATGGATGGTGACAATTACATACACATATATTCTATTGTACATATTATTATGTTTATATTTTAGTGCCATTATCTCTTTTGTTTTATTCTAACTATCCTCTTCATTGCTACTTTTGTTATACTACTACAATGACGATAAAGTCTCTTCATCTTTATCTTAGTGTGTGTGGGTGGATTTTGCTTGGTTAGGAGCAAAACTCCCACTGACAGCACTCCTTTCTCTTCCCAATCAGTTCCCCCATGACGGCGATTAGGCACAGAAAATGTTCATGTTTTCCCAACACATCTTTGCTAATGCGAGAAAAAAAAAATCAGTCAAAATGTGGTGGTGCATTCCCTTTCATTTTAGTAGCACTGGCTGATTTGGGCTCTTATAGAATTTTAATGAATACCTTCTTAAAAAATGCTTTTTGCTTTATTTCATACACGGAATGAAATATAAAGAAAGGGTCCAAATGCGAATGTTATTTGGAAATAAAAGATAGTGTGGATTTCTTTTTTTTTTCTTCTTTATTTTTTAAAGAAAGCCTGCCAGAAAGGGTCACAGGGCACGTGGTTAAGGCTAGAGGAGTGCATCGTGACTGGATGCAAGAAAAAAGTTAAAGAGTGGGAGGTTTTAAGCTTTCATCCGAACGACTAGTCAGACATGCAGCTCGTGGGACAAAGTGAGGCCACGTTCGTTCATTCATTAATGTGAAGGTGAGAAATTCAGGTTTAGTATTCACTGTGTTAATGTATGACATTATTTCTGGAAGAAACAGTACTAAATTCACCAGAGAATATGAACCAGCAGGTGCAAACACACTAATAATGACCACTATTTCTCATACACAGCCATGTGGCGAGTACTCCAAAAGAGGAACAAAGAGGCATCCATTGACCGTGCACTTAAAGCAAATAAAAATATATTTGGGACAGGGGTAGAACCCCAACACAGGGGTAGAACCCCAACACCATCAAGTTGTCCCTGTTGGGCCCCTGAGCAAGGCCCTTAACCCTCAACTGCTCAGATGTATAATGAGATTAAAAAATAAAATAAAAAAGTATGTCGGGCGTTTGCCAAATGCCATAAATATAACTATGAATAATTTAAGCACGGATCATATAAAGACATAGGTTAGTCCAATGCATTACCTTTAATGCCTGGATACTGGATGACTACAAAACGTTTCCACGGTCCTACTTTAAGGTATTCAAAGTTACAGTACAATTCCGTGTGTAAATGCGCACCTTGCAAACGACATGAAAAAATATTCCTCAGAGCAGTTTGTCAGCAACAATTCTTCCCCCAGCATGCCTGGGAAATGACTACAGAGCCAGACCTAATGACAGATGGGTACTTGCTTATGAAAAGCCCTTGAAGGACAGACTTCTGCTTCCCATCCCCACACCGCTCTTCCCCTGAAAATTACAGTTTACACCCTGTAGAGGCTCTCCAGGTGTTTCACCTTTGTAACAATCAGTTTGTTACATCTGTAATAAACCGGAACCTGAAGAGGCTAATTGTGGCATTCCTTTGAAGCTGAGGCGGATGACAGAGCAGGCAGTAAGGAGAGAGTACGAAAGATAACAACAGGGAGAGCTCACAGGGTCTGAGTGCTGCCAGGCTCACACGGCTGCCTGTGTGTGTGTGTGTGTGTGTGTGTGTGTGAATTGTCAACTATCGCCCGGCGCCTGGCCATTAGCCAGCTATCAACCCAGAGCTGTGGACAGACAGCCCAAGAACAAGGGCATTATTTTTAACAGAGAGGCATCGGGGAGGCACCGAGGCATTGTGCCATAGCATGACAGACATGAGGGAAAAAAATATGGCCGCATGTGTAGGTCCGACATAAAGCATTCCTCTTGACCTAATATCGTGTCATAGTCCGGGGAAAAGAGGAACCAGTCACAAAGGCTCAATTGCGTCTCTTATCCTGGTCGGAGGATCATCCAAAGCTGCATTATTTAAAGTGTAGTACGCTTGATCGTACAAAAATCGAAGTGAAACATTCTTTCTATTCAGATGGGATAAGAGCTCTTTCTTTATTGTAATTAGTGTTTACTGAGGATGTCAGTCGTAACCAATTCACATGGGATCAACATACTATACTATGCATACTGTATACTCTATGTACCAGACCTATATGATCTTATATAGGTAAAAAAAATCTACAGATTTACATTCTAAGTTTCTTTCAATCCAAAACTAAAGGTAATGAATATCAGTCTTATAAATTAACAGTGGCATAGAAATTGTTAACAGGATCTTAACTATATAATTGACTATTAGAGGTGTGGGATTTAATGGATTATGCAATTTAATCAATCATAATGAATTCCTAAAAAAAAATAATAATAATAATAAAATAAACCAAAGATTTTACAGAAAGAAGGAAACTAGCAACTTGCATCTTCTGTAAATACTCGCATTTTGCAAGAATATCACTTCTTCTTCTTCTTGAGTTTATAGGGGAGGGTACGTAGCAGTTCTGTCACGTATCGGTGTGGACACAAGTAACACAGCATTTCAGTGTTTATTAGATACTTTCCGAAGTGTGTAAGAAAACTAGCTTCAAATAAATCATACCATAAAAACATTAGTGGTACTAAATCACTTAAATAAATCCCTTAAAACCAAGTGGCACAGATATGTGGCAGCAACACAGCATAGGGCAAAAACAATTAAATACAAAAATATATATGCTTATATACAGTAGAAGCCTTGCCGGTGAGTGTTTTTTATAATGTGTAAATTTTACCACTACTGGAATATGGGAATGATGAAAAAAAAAAACAGCAAAACAAAAAATGCCAAAAAAAAAAAAGAGCTACATAAAGTGCACCCAAAACGTGAGTTTATTCAAGTTTCAGAAAAGCCACTATGGGCCGCAGCTCTGGAGCCGAAGTTCGCTATCTAGGCCAGACCCGGGCTGCTGAGATCAGTGATGGATGTGTTGCTGCACCTCTTATACTGAAGGGTAATGTATGGTTGCTACAAATGGAGGCCAGGCAATGTTGATTCAGTACCCTGAGAGCTTGGGATAAAGCACATGTACTGTACACCCAAACACATAAAAGTTGCAGAGTATGGTGCAAGTGCAATTGTTTGCTATTATTATTACATCCCTAAGTATATGGAAAAGCTGAGATCAGAGATGATCCTGAAGCCGGATGTGAAACAATCCTTTGCTGAAACTACAGCACAGTCAGTTTAAATAAGGAAAAACTAAACTTTGCACTGAAGATTTCTCCCGTAGTTTTATGTATAACGATGTTTGATGTAAAACTGCAGGCAGTTAAGTAACAGTTCACGTTGTTAAATAGCCGTTTACATTGTTCTGTGCCACCCTGGTAGATAAGTTTAATTCCATTATTTTTAATTCAACAAACAAAATTGTTTTTAAAAAAAAATTATCCCATATCCCTTTAGACATGATCTAAAGAAACTCTTTCCTCTCATTCTGTCTCTCTCTCTCTCTCTCTCTCACAAACTCACACACACTCACTCACACACACACACACACAAAAGCAATGTGGGAGGTTCATACTGGCATGGGGTCACTCACCTCCAGAATCCTCACTTAACCCTGCACTTCCATTGTGCTCTTTTCACTCCCTGATGCCTGAACGCCTCTCCATTCTCACTCCCTGTGGCTGGTATCCTTGAAAAGGGGGGAGGGTTGACTTCAAAGTGCATCATGGTCAAATAAGTCCAATTATTTCATTGTGATAAGAAAGTGTTTTATCAAATATTTCTGCAGAAATGAATTTCGTCTTAATTAGGGGACTGAGGGATGATGATATACTGTTTTTTTTTTAATCCACAGCAAAATCTTCAGTGTTGAAACAAAAGCCAGAGTGTTAAATTAAGTGTTTATATACACCAATCAGCCATAGCATTATGACAATTGGACAAGATTTATAACCAACTATCCAGAGTAAACTTGTGACATGATTATGGACACTCAAGGCTCACAAAAACCAGTCCATATACTGGCTAGAATGGAAAATCGCCAGAGCACAGGGGCGCCGGTCAGAACTCTAAACTCCCCAGATCTCTATCCGATCGAGTATCCGTGGGATGTGCCCTAACCCTAACCCTAAGTCCATGGTGGGCCCACTCCACAACCCACAGCACCCAAAAAGATTCACTGCCAACGTCCGGGTGCCAGACACCACAGCACACCTTCTGCCTTCACGCCTTGAAGGCCCAGAGATGCCACGGTGCCACAAGTAAGCTTCTATTGGTGTAAGCATATGACCTATGAAAATTGTTGCCTAAAGTATAAAAATTTATGGTTTTTCGTGAAAGTCTGTAACCATGTCAAATTGCAATATCTTAACAATTTTCCATTTTACAATAATTTGGTTTATGTCTATAAGGTTTATGTCTTTTCACGTGAAAAATAAATTGGCCAAGTTTCATCTGAATGACAATTAAGATCACTGAAAGATCTGAATTATACAAAATTACAGACTCTACATAAAATGGCAAATGCAAAAAGAAATCTGATAAAAAGAAACTTATTTGCTAAATTATTTTGCATTTGACATTTTCTGTAGTGTCCGTAACGTTTTTAAATTCACGAAAAACTAAGCATGAATCGAGAGTTAAAAACATTAAGTATTATGAAGAACGGCGTTATATGATTGCATGTGAAAATTCACTTTTTATGCAAATACCATGTTTTGGGCGAGAACCTCTTCTAATCCATGCCTAGCCGCTAATACACAAATGAATCTAGAGTGGGGTAGTTAACTCCCTGTGGAGTCAAAAAAGAGGCAAACAAGTCAACCCTGGGGGGCAACAAGCTTCTCTAAACATTCCTGAAACAACATGACACCTAAGTGCAATCCTTCTAAACACGCTAAAGAATTCAATTCTGTTTGCTTTTAGCCTTTAATATGCAAACTGCTTTACTTTCTAAACAGATCAGATTAGCAACAAAGCAGCGTTTCGTCGAAATGGGTCTGCAGATGGCTCGTTTCATTATGGAAAACTGGATATAAAGGTCAGATTTAAAACCACATTTCAACTTTCTCTCAGTGAGTCTTGTGCGCCTAAAGCCGAGCCAATCATTAAAAAAAAAAAAAAAAAAAAAGTTAAAACATAACTATAGGGCATAGACACCAGACACAAATCGGAATCGCTGTGCACTTAGTTTTACTGAACTCTATAGTTAATAAAACACTGAGGAGACACAGAAAGTGAGGACACTCGGGCTTGAAATATGATTCCGGCAAGCTTAGACAATCTTTCATTCCCTTCAGGTAGACAACTCAAAGTTTTCCCTATAGGTTTTGTACAGAATGTTTACATAAGACATGGAGTTATTTCTTCTCTGTCTCCAAGTCTTGTGCACCAAGTTGGAGAAACATGTATAAGAACCATAAATTAAGACGCAGAAAGGAAACAAGAGAAAAGACAGGCCTGGTCTGGATCTTAATCTTCCCCAAACTGCCACACACCACTCTGACATCATCTATCTTTGTGGTATTCACAGAGGAAACCATGCTTAAAATTTCAACGATAACTCAAAGAGATTAATGAAGGAGAACCACATTTGTGGAATCTCCATAATTTACCTGAGCAAAAAAAGCTTGACTGCACAAAAAAAGTTTGTTGGCTTTTTTTTTTTTTTTTTTTAAACCCGACCTTAACGAATGTTGCAGATCTTTACCTTGGAATACTGATGAGGTGAACAATAATGTGTGGTCCAAAAAAAGCAAATTTGTTAATGATACTGAACATCAAAAAACGACCAAAAAAAAGCCACAAAGCTACTGTATGGAGGATCACTTTGAGTGACACTTATGTTAACACTTGGCAGGAGATCTACTCCGGGGGACGCTTTCGGCTTTGCTGGGTCATACTGTAGCTTGCTTCATGTTCTTCAAATGGCATGACATGTGACTTGAGCTACAGATCTCTGATCTGTAAAAGTGATCAGATATCCTATGACTCGAAGACCACAAGCCCAAAACGTAGCCGTATGTTCAAGAGCTGCTTGAGGCATCCTTACAGGTACTATGTTGCCAAAAGGCTAAAGAAGGCTAGAATTTAAAAAAAAGTTTCTCTTTCTCTCTCCAGTCATTCCGCTTTAGACTAGCCTCAGCATACTAACTGTTCCCGGAAACAAAAACCCCAGTTAGTTGAATCCCAAATAGTATAAAATGGAAAGCTAGTGCACTATATAGGGTGTAGATTCCACCAAATAGTTCCCCAAGGGGTTAGAGAGGGATCTGGGATTCAGCCCGGTATTAGACTCTAGCGAGCAGTGAGGTGAGTCATGAACCTGTCAGCATGTTGGCGGAATGTCATGATCAATTTAACTAGCAGTAATGAAAGACCTCCTTAGGTCCTTAGGTAACTCCTTAGAAGCAACTACTACTGTATAAGATAACATAACATAATCGGGCGTCATCGCGAGCTGGAAAAGCTTCCATGATTTTAAATGGTTTTAAATCAGGGTTTGTCCTCCACTCTTTCATTATCCACCACTGGATCTTTGAGTAGAAAAGATCAGAAATTCGTATTGAATAAACCAGTATTGTGTGCTTTAACATTTTGAAGGTAAGACTACTGTAGGTCTTTACTTTGGCCCACATTCATAGTTCTTCCCATTTCTCAAAATAAATAAATAAATAAATAAAACACATACAAATAAGGACAGTATAATTAAATATTACAAAGACATCGTATGTAGTCAGGAATCAGTTTACGCAGAATGTGAGCACCAATTCAATGTTAAATTAAATGTTCCTTCAGTTCCTCTTTTCTTTTTTTTCTTTCTTTTTTTTAAATCAAAGTTAACATTATTTCATTTAATTAGTAATTGCTCGTTTCCTAAGAAAGCTCAGACAGGATTAGAAATCTATTCACCACAAAGACAGAGTGTAAACATTCTCAGTTAAAGGCTGTGGGTTTAACACTGGAAATGCACTACGAGACAAAAACCAAGGGGGCCTCTGGGCAAACAGACCTGAAAGAGTCAGAGGAAATATGTCTGGTTGCTTTGTTTGTGGAACTATTAGGCCCAAACCTGGGCCTTGTTGGAGCTGAGCTACTTACTGGGCTTGTAACTATAACAGTTGACTCTACAGCTTTACTACTACTAGAGTTTTAGGAAATTATAACAGCGTAAGTAACCATCCGACCCGAAGGTTAGTCGTCAGGTAAATCAGTAAGAAAATCTCTCAGGCATTTATTTAGTGCTTGGCCAGAAGGGGATGAGCGCCAACAGATCAGCTTGTAAGTAACAGCTGAACTGGATTAACTATGCAGTTATTCACAACAGGAACCGGAGCCATGTCGTTCTAAGAATATACAGTAGCTGGAGCCTGTCTGTTGGCCATGTAGCTGGATTACTATATCCTTACATACAGTTTTCGAATGAAAGTAACTACAATGCAGACAAATGGTTGGTTCCCATTTTTGGTGGCTTCCTCGTGTTTTTTTTTTTTTTTTTTTTTTTTTGCAGCCAGTTAAATAATGAAATTCTATCATGGAGATTGGGAACCAAACGTGCCTTTAACATTTGACTTGATTTGAATATAAGAGGGTTCCACCATGTTTCCAGAAAACTAATGATGAACTTATGTCACATAGTACATGTTAAATATAATAACTAAACATTTGTCTCCCTGGGAAATTCACTGTCCATACACCATGTTCACATGTAGTCATCTAACAATTTGGGGTATATACCATGTCCGTCGATGATGATGATTTTTGTTTGAAATATATTTCCTTACAAAATATCATATTTTACCTCAGGGAAAACGTTATCATTTCATATGTATATCCTAAGCTTCACTTTGCTTGAGAATTGTCATAATGTGGCCAAATTGACATGACTGCTTTTCCAATAAAGGGGTTTCATGGGGTCACAATAATGACTAAAAACCCATAACCAACAATAATTGTTGTTAATAATGAGTTAAATGAGTGACTATTTTTCCATTTGTTTTAAAAATGTAAATACTATTCTTGTATTTCCTCATTGAAATAATGTTAATATCATTTTCAAAAAGCGTGTAAAAGTTCTGTCAACTAAAGAGTTGAAAACTCAAAGATGATTTTTCCGAATGCCAGGTGACCCGCATCACACGATCTCATTCTTTTTCGTAGCATACATTTTAAACACACTGTGATAAGTTGTAACATTTAAAATATATATATATTTTTATCTATAATAGCTCATTATCACTTAGTATATTAATTGACTATGTTATATACTATATGTTATATATATGTTATATATTTTATGGAGATACAAATTCCAGGATTTTAATGAAATTATTGTAACTGTTCACAAAAATTATAGTTAGAAAGCCAGGCAAGTCCTCTTACTGAAATTTGGGTCAAAATAAGTTTAAGCTTTGCATCAAACAAAGATGTTACACTGAAAGAATCCACTAACACTATTTGATCTATCAAGAAAGACGACTGTTTTTGTACTTGAATGAAATGTACGCCAAATTATCCAATGACTAACATACTATTCAAGCAAAAACTTTCTACCACTACTACCACTACATTGCACTTTCCCTATCGCTAGAATCATTTCTTACCTGTTGGAGAAACTCTAAATTTAAGCATACTTAAACGCTGATCATGCCCATCAAAAACCCACGCCCTGCCAAAAGCTACTGAACTTCAAACTTTTTTTTTTTCAATTCTCAGGAAGCCTAAGTGGAAAACTGAGATTCCTGACAGGGTGAAAACATTGGCCGGGATTCCCACAAGCCTACCAATAACCTCAGATGTCATTTCCACAGGTCTCTGTTTAGACAGTTCTATTCACCAAGTGCCCTCGATTTTGATTTCTTCAAGGATGACTACTTGCAATGCCAAGAATTTGTGCCCGGAGGCACAAGTGTTATATTTGGTTGCAGTGCACTGTATTACGGAGTACATAGTATTACAGAAAGGACAAGTGCTGCTTCACTATGAGGTATTAATAGTCTTCCTCCATGTTGGAATACCTTTAAATAACCTTACTATGGTCCTCACCCAGTAATTACATTTAGCTGACACTCTTCAGCAAAGACTTCCCTTAAACATGTCCACTTATTATGAGTTTTTATTGGTGCTAATACTTCAGAGAATTGGATAATGACTTAATGAACTAAAAGGTCTTTGGTCATGCAGAAAAGTCCTGATTTCTACTGCTATAGACTGGCTCCTTCTCCAGGTGTTTGGGCAGCCTTTTTCTTTGAACTGCAAAAGGGCCTCTTCCTGAATGAGTTTGAGCGTGTCTCCACCTGTCCACCTCCATCATCCTACCCCTCCATGTCTCTTTCTTTCTCTGCAAACCCTCCCCATTCTTAGGTCAGAGCCATGCTATAGTGCACTATAGGCACATACCACTGGTTCTCAAAGCTATCGGTTAACAGAAAACCAACACAGGAGAGAATCTGTTGCTGTATATTTACCCTAGGACTAATTACTAGTATTTGAAAGCTCCATAGTCAGGGATTAGTCATTACCCAACGTTACAAGCTGAGGAAAAGTAGGTAGCAACTTTTCAACTGCTTTTTCAAATGCATGACTGAAAATGGCAATTGTTAACAGTTGTCTACATTTTAGACGTAAAAAAAACAAAAAAAAAAAAAACAGGTGGTAGTGAAATTTCAAGGAAGACTTGGAAAATTAGAAACAAGAGTAAAGGAGGCAACTCAGGAGCAATTACGCTTTAGTTCACTCCTGCCCAGACAACCACAAACATAGTTCTCAGAAATGATCTCAGACAAATGCATGAGATGGAAACCCTTTTCAGGTTCTCAAGACAACATTTTCTTAGGGGGTTCCATCATAAGGGGTTTCTTCATATTGTTAAAGGTTCGAGCGCTCTCAAAGATCTTATGCTTGGGAAAACTTGTGTATGAATGGATTTTACCAGGGTTATGGGCTATTCAGAGTTACACAGCTCAGACTATAGCGCAGAAATTTGTGTTTCAGTTTATCCAGAGCTGTTATACCAATTGGTATAACTGATCTTACAACATTCTTGTAACTTTGACATAAGATCTTACAACAAGTCTGGGAACTTTCTAAAGAGTTTAACCAGGATTAAGAAGTACAAATCACCAATTGCTATTTAGTCAGACTACAAGACATCTAATCTTTCTTATGGGGTTCCAACTCACTCTTTTAAAGTTTTTTTTTATTTTACAAGGGTTCTAAAATACGTTTTCCTCAGAAGGAGATCTGCATTGTGGGATATAACCTTGAACACAGTAGCATCCCTGAGCCACATTAAGAATAAAAAAAAAAAAGTCATCATTTCTCAGATGTCAGAGGATTTGTTAAACATCTTCAAGATCTTCTCACATGGTCTGGTCACAGACATCAAAAAATGACCTGTACGTGGTGAGACATCTGTCTACGAGACAATGATCCATTTATTACACCGTAGATTCCAGCTTATTTCTCCGCCACATTAACATTCACAAAGTCTGCTGGTATTTATTATTCACGAGGCACTTCTGCTCATCAGCACTGCTATTTGGTCTCTTCTCGTTGATACTTTATCAGCTCACAGCTGTCACAGGCCCTACCATGATAATGTACTTCTCCTGAATTATTAAAAAGGCCAAGTCCAGCTTGTGTAAATCAAGCACAATTACAGATTGAATAGCGGATAATTGCAAGAACATGCTTGAACCAGATAAAGCAGTCAGATTAAGACAAATACATCAACTGTAGACCATAAATACATACCGCAACAAGGACCCCTTGGTGGACACAAGCTCCTGTAGCGGAGGGGAAAAGAAGCAAAATGTCAGACCGGATTGCATTATTATACAAGCTACGTCTAAACAAATGAACTGCTAGATTAACATTAAACTTTCTTCATGACGGAGAAACTGAGACTATAATAACTCGTCTGCCTAAGTGTTACCTTTACACCTGCAACTCCAACCTTTTCATATTATCCATGCAGCTTAGGGATCCTCATCACATGTCTCTACCAGATTGCTTTGCTCATTCTTTTTGACATATCTATTATCTAAGCAATAGTTATTTTCAGGCCATTTTCGTGTTCATTTCGCCTAATGTTTTGAATTGCTGTCTTGTTACAGGATGCAATATACATTCAATTCTTTTCTAGATGAAGTGTAAAATAGATTTTCTTTTTTTCTCCATTCCCAACCATATTATATGGAAGGGCTTTGATTACTTTGTTTAACACAGACATTTGCAGTTTGAGCAAACAATCAGAACAGAGCTTCAGAATGTGTTCTCTTGGCTTATTGATAATTTCAGCATTTAAATGTAGACCGTGAAGCACAGTTAAAACTTAATTCAATGCCACTTATGCTGTCTATCATATAGAACTCAAGGCACAAGGTCAGGAGATCCTGGATGGCCAACTGCCCGACCAACTGCAGTACTCAGTTTTACAAACACCTACACACAATTATACACGACAAGCTCATGGAAACACCAATTTGGAAACACCAATCAACCTACACTGCATGTCTTTGGACTATGGGAGGAGGATAGGAACACACAAACCGCATGCACATAGACCGGAGCCAAGATTTGAACCCCCATACCTTGAAGAGTGAGGTGACAGCGTGAATAGTAAATAAGACTCCCATCATATTTATTACAACTCTGTAGGTACTTCTTCATTCTAAAGGCCTGGGGTCTTAATTAAAAATTAAAACAGAACTTTCAAGGAAAGATTCCTGGAGTTACCATGAATGAAAACCTTAGATACGAATCAACTCCCAGAAGACTTAATTCAACAGCCATTGTTAATGCAACACTGAGATGTAATTCAACACTGGGGACTTTTTCTTCTCTTTTTTTTTCTTTCTTTTTTTTGTTATAGATTATAAAGAATCAGGAAATACAGGCAGTGCCAACACCTTTTTTTTGTGCAGAAAAAGAAAGAAAGAAAAAGCAAATATGACTCATCATTCATATGATTTATTGAAGGGATAATCAAAGTCTTTGAAATATCATGAAGCATTATTTATTATAAGTCAGATTAAAGATAGTAAGATATTTTCTTTGTAAGGTCTCTCTGGCAAGAAATCCCCAATAGTCTATAGGCTACAGTGGAGATCTCAAAGGCACTAGACTAAACAAAAAAATATATAAAAAATTTAAGGTAAAAGTTCTGAATTTGTAAAATGTTGCTTGGAAGCAAGAGACAAAAGCCATGTTTCTGGTTGCACTTGGTGCAAAGTGTGCTCCGCACGCGCTCCACTTTTCATTCATAACAAAGCACTTCTAACTCGTGCATTGCAAAAATAAAACAATATTCATAAGGAGTTTTATGTGGCACGAGTAAAAAAAAATTGTGATTAATTATAAGCAACGTGAGTTGTGTGTTCAGGTATTCCTCGGGGCGCGCGCAGCACAAATAGGGAATTATTTACAAACACACACACACACACACACACACACACAGTGTTGCTGTTCTCTTTTTTCGTTGTTGTTAGAAGAAGGGCAACTTTACAAAGCATGAAACATCAAAGACATTTTGGAAGAAAAAAGTAACTTTGACGCAAACCTTGGGTTCCTCGCGTGAACGCGCTGATTGTCGTGCACACGGCGAAAAGAATCCACAGCAGGTCCATTATGAGTTTAGAAAAGCATTAATTCAGTGCATTCATTAATTACAAAAAAAAAAAAAAAAAGGAACAGCTTAGAAATTAGCTAGTAGAATTTCCGTCAAACATTATAATCTCTGAAGGTGAGCAGATGCACCGGAGGATCAGTTCAATAATCAACCCAACAAGAAGCACAAGAAGAAGGAAGAATTTTGAAAGTCGAGCCGGTGATCCGCGCGCTCCGGGTGCGAGCCTCTAATCCATAGAACTTCTCTGCTGTAACGTTAGTCCACTCGGATTTAAGGGTGCGAATCCATTGCGTGGGAAACGGCCAGTTCGTCTGGTTAATTATAGTGTAAAGACACAGAGAGAGAGAGAGAGAGAGAGAGGGCTCGCGCTGAGCACTCCGAGCTCTGAGCACGAGCACAAGTTGAGTATTGATGAGAGGGTTAGGACGTCCCCCTCACCACCCCACCCCCCTTCACTCCCCAAGCAGTGCACCCTCCTCACTGCTGTACCTTCATTCAAGTTCGCAATTAGGAACACACCTGCCGTGTGTGTGTGTGTGTGTGCAAAGTATTTACATCTAATGCGTGCATTTACAGTTGCTGCGTCTCTCACGCGCGCGAGCGCAAGCACGCGCCATCTAGCCTGCTCTAGGCTATATATAGCACGAGGCACATTACTCATCAATTTCTTCATTATTACAGGTTTTACAGGCGATTAGCGGAAGTGAAACAGTTTGTAGAAATAGTTGAAAGATCAAAGCTAAAAATAAGCTGACTAGCTTTAATTTAATCAGTGACATTACTATTTCAGGTTGATTTTTTTTTTTTTGCACTGTAATTTTACAAAATGTTGTTTGTTGTGACCAAATTATATGGTACTGCTTTCCACTGGATTGGTGGCTAAATATTATGAAATTATGTACAAAATGTACCCAGTTCACAGCAAGATTCTGAATCCACTTTCATTTCATTGTATTACAGTCAATGGGAAAAAAAAAGATGTATAAATGTTTATGTTTACATCTTGTTTACTATATGTTGTACTTCACTCCAAATACACCCCCTGTTCAGAGTGAATTACAGTTGTGAAATCGAAAAAGTAGATCAGATAAAGATTAAGTTTTGTCTTAAAATCACTCCAGCATGTTAAAATGTACTTATACCACTTCAGTGCTGTTATTTTATCTGTGAAAATATTAACTACTTACTCACTCACTCACTCACTCACTCACTCATCGTTTATACTGCCTTATCCTGTATTCTGGGCCTGGAGTCTATCCCAGGAGGCTTAGGGTACAAGGCGGGGTCCCCCCTTGACAGCGAGCCAATTGCAGGGCACAAAATATAATATTCAGTTTAGATTTTCTAATTAATATCTATTGGTGCAGGTGTGTGTTTACATTGAGTAAGTAGCTTATTAGAAGCTTATTTTAAAGTAGATTATTAAATCCGGTACATAACTGCTGATAACATCACTTTTGGATTCACTTATGGTGCAGGTTAAACACTTCAGACAGATATCCAGGTATGTCGGTTTTACGCACGTTTGGCATGATGCTGTGACAAACCCTGGCAAGAGACAGACAGACAGAAAGACTTTTTTTTTCATATTTTTCACAATATATAATCTTTTATACGGAGTCCTGTTTATGTACAGATTCTTCCTCACCAATCACCAATACTCAAACAAATCCTCACCACCCAGGTGTCCCTTTATCAAATTTCACTCTCTCATCGTCTATACCGTCTATTGCAGGGCACACACATACTCACACTCACACACTTCGGGCAGTTTGGGAATTGGGAATAAGCCTAATCTGCTTGCCTTTGGACTGAAACTGAAGTACCCAGAGGAAACCCACCAAGCACAGGGAGAATGTGCAAACTCCATGCACACAGATCCGAGGCAGGAATCGAACCCAGACCCCGGAGATACACGGCGACAGTGTTAACTACGCCAATACTATCATTTAAGACACCTTAAATGAAGCAGCATTTAAGCGACAGTGCTTACATCAAGGTCTTATAATTGCTTGCAGTCTATATACATAAAAAAACCACGATGGAGAGATTCAAGAGTTTATTGTTATATGGACTGTAAAAACAGGTAATTACAATAATAAAAAGAGTATATACACTAAAGCACTTATTTTGCATTCCCTCTGGCAACACTGTGCTACACAGAGGCGAGTATAATGTACTGTATATTAAACAGATTAAAAGAAGCAATATATACTACTAAGTGCTAATGTGAGCTGTAGTGCAATAAAAGCATTAGCAGTAAGCATATGCAGTAAAAGTGACAACAGATTGTATAAATATAATGGACTTATAAACCAGTGGGGAAAATGGATTGTGCAAAAAGGATGATTAAATGTGAAATATCGCAAGGTTGACTGTGAGTGACAGTTATTAAGGAGACAAGGACATTTAGGTTAGATTAGACTAATTGTTGTTTCCAAATTGCATGAGGAGTGTGAATGAGTGTGTGACCTGTGATGGCTTGACACCTTGCCACATGCACAAAGTCTCCTGGGATCGGCTTCACACTTCCCGCAAACCTGTACTGCAAGGTTGACAGGGAGTGACAGTGAGTTATTGACAAGGTGTCAATTTTTTTAAATTAATGTTATTTTTGTCTATGGTGGCATAGTGGTTAGAACTGTGACCTCACACCTCCAAGGTAGAGGTTTCGATTCTTGTCTTGGGTCTGTGTGTGTGAAGTTTGCAAGTCCTCCATGTGCTTGCTGTGTTTCTTCCAACAATCCAAGGACTTTTTGGTTAGATTAGGCTAATTGGTGTTTCAGAATTGCCCATAGTGTTTGAATGAGTGTGTGGCCTGTGATGGCAATACACCCTGCCACATGCCTATAAACAGGAGCACTATAGAAGATGAATGAATGACTTTTTGTCTACTCATTTACAATTGTAGTTAATAAGTGTTAGAAATAACTGTTATCGCCAAGGTTACGGCAGCAATAAATAGTCATTTCCTCGGTAGTTTTAATTTTTGATCACTTTCTTGAAGATTATAACATACAAGATGCAATTTGTTTTATTACTAAGAACCTGGAAAGTACATTGATTTGTCCTGATTAATTTCTTGCGTCAAAAAGCATAAAGTAAAAGCTTTACCTCTGAAAAAAAAACAAACAAACAGATAAACTTTACAATAAATGTGCCCAAGAAAATGTCTTTATGGAAATTATTTGTCATACGAGTCCCAGTGAATACATAATATATTAGAATATATTACATGATGTAATGCATTATGAAAACCTGCGTGTTGTATTCAGTTCTGTCAGAATTTCTATGAAAAACCTAATCAACACCTTCTAACCAATCGGAATGTTCACATAGCTGTGAGAATGAATGAACTGATTGTCTGAAGCACAAGTTACAATAAAGTGGAATAACTCCACTGGAAAATCATGGACCTGGCAACACTAAGAGAGAGAGAGAGAGAGAGAGAGAGAGACATGCACTGACTGAAATTGAGGTTTTTATTTTTTTATTTTTATTATTCTATTTATTATTTTAAGTACCTTTTCCTGCTATCTGTGGAGAACACTTTGTTTCTGTGCCTTAAGTCAACTCAACTGTTGCTTCAAATGCCAGAACCAAACATGCTAGGTCCAAGTACCTCAAATCTGTTAATGTCTATAACAAATTACAAATGATGGAACATGTCTATTTGTAAAATAATAATACAAAAATAATAATAAAGATAACAAAAAATTATTTTACTTTTTGATAAAATGAGAAATAAGCGCTCGTACTAATCTAGCAGAAATGCTAATGTTCAGCATTAGTTTAACAGGTACAATGATGCAGCAGATGAACAATAATGTGAGGAAGACTGCCACCATATGCTGACTTTAGGGTACTGCAATAGTAACAAAAGGGGGGAAAAAGCCTTCGTACTATGTCAAACATGTACATTACAGCACAGTGGAATTATTTTCTTCCCATATCCCAGCTTTTTATGAAGGTGGGGTCAAGAGAGAGAACAAGGTCAGCTATGATACAGCGCCCTCTAGCAGACAGTGTTAACGTCTTTGTCTTGCTCAAAGGCCCAACCATAGGAGCTTTTCGAGCTGGGGCTTGAACCGGCAAACTTCAGGGCCGGTATTGACAAAGCTTCTTAGAATTCTCTGAAGCTCCTATCTTAGCCTAAAAAGTCCCAGCTGGGAGTCCTAGACTAAAAGTGATTTAGGAAACTTCTCAGAGCAACTCTGAATCAGGAAAGTACTAAAACCTTCATCTTAGTGAGGAGGTGGGGTTGACCCCGTTACTAGGGATGATGCAGCAATTCAAGGACTGTGATTGGTTAATAAAAAATAACCTCTGTAAAGGTTTTGAAATGCGCTCTTTGTGAAATTAGAATATATGATAATAGAATAGACAGTGAAATCATAATGTTTCTATATGAGGAACTGTATAAACATGACTATAGGCTTCTTTATGCAAAGTTTCTGTTATAGGCTAAATATCTTAAAGTTAATTAAAACAACCAAAATGTGAAAATGTGTCTACTTTTGAAGGAACCAATTTCCACACAGTAGTTACTATATTTAAGTTCTTACATTTATTTACCATACTGATTTTATTACTTGTAATCCATTTCAGATTGATGGGAACAAAATTATGCCAGTGTCCTAAAAGTCCTCCTCTTTACTCTTAACTATTTTTACCTTAGGAGCTATTATTAGGCCCAAGATGTTTCGTGAATCATTTTTATCTTTACTAAGATTTTATCCTAAATTGAAGGGGAAATTCTAAGAAAAAGTCATAACTCTAAGAATTTTCTTAGAATTTCATCACCAGGATCAGTAACTCAGAGCCTTTACCCACTCAGTTCCAAAGGGTGCCAAGTAAGCTCTCTCGACAAACACAAATGAATCGTTTCCCCTCTGCATTTGTCATCAGAGCATAGGATTCAAAGCCTATCCAAGAAACTCTAGATGCAAGGCAAGAATACATCCTACATGGTACGCCAGTACATTTTTGCATGCCATGCCCACATTCACAACAACGGGTAAATGATTTATCTCGGAAAATCTATCTACATGTTTTTTGGTGAGTGTGAGGAAACAGAAACGGCAAAAAAGTCAAACATAAGGAACATGTCCACAAAAACTTCACACAGATTGTATCTCGAGCCCAGGATTAAACCCAATCAGGATCAACACCAAATTACACATTTGAGAAACTTTATTACATTATACAGTATGCCATTACACAATGAAATATACACACTGAACACTTTACTCAGTCCTCCTTTACGTCTTGCTGTAAAAACACTTCATGTTTGATGCGTAAAGCCTCGCTCGTCTCGCTGTTTGCGATAGCTCTCTCGATAATGGAACCTGCACACAATGGAAGACAACTGTTATAATGACTGCATCAAACAGGAGCATCACCTCTGAAACAAGGCAAAATCATGTGCTTCATTTAAAATCCTAGTACAGTTAATAAACTGGATATACAGTATGTGTACAGTGGTGGCCAAGAACATCGAGACAAAAGTGAAATTCAAGGTTTAAAAGACACTTAATATGATATTATATGTGATATGATAATCACCAATCAATAAGCATCATTTGTTATTTTCTACAAATAAATTATTATACAACAATCAATTAAGTCCATTATTCTTCAAAACAGGTGGACATGCTTGTCTTAATACTTTTGGCCACCACTGTACTGTATGTTTTAGACTTTATATAAATGTGCAGGGATGAAGCCCTCACCAAATTCTGCTGGTTTGTGGGATGCAATGTCTTGAACGATGATCCGCATGTTCTCTAGGATTTGTTCCTTTGGCATGTCCAGCTGTGGGAACAAATTCAATTCTGCATAATTTCTTTCAGTAAAATGGAATAAAATATACATTTAATCTGGTCAGTAGAAACAGGTCAAGCTTTAGGATGGGTTTACGGTGTTATGCGCTAAAATGCCCCCTTGCCATGGATTGCCCCCCCCCTTCATAATCTCTAGCAAATATTATATTAGAACACAAATTCATGAGTTTATGATTTACAAATTAAATTAAATCATACCAAACCAATTTGAGTATAAAAAATTTATATAGGAAATTTTTTAATGATATCTATATACACACACATACATACAAACATACAAACATGTATTTTTTATATTGCTTATTTTATAATAATCATTTCATGTAATTTTTCATCATAAATATTTTAGCATAAACATTTTTGTATTACATGACAAATCCCTGCTAAATAAATGTGCCACAAAATAAACAGTATATGAGAATTTGTATTAATGGTCTCGACGACTGTCACGTGCCTAGGGTTAATTATAATAGTAATATAATATTTAATAATAATAAACCTACGAATTTATATTCTAATAAAATATTTGTTAGAGATTACGTAGGGGGGGGCAATCTGTAGCAGGGGGGCATTTTAGCACATAACACAGACAAAGGCACATTTGGTTAATAACATCCTATAGCACATGTACCTTACTAATACCAGATGTGACTATTACAAGCTTATGAAAGCCTTATAAATCATAAGGGTATTCAAGTCAAAGTGGTACGTGTGATGAATTTTCTCAGGAAGGAAGGCGTTAAACCCACTGAAATTTGCAGAAGATTTCAAGCGTAATTCAGTGAAGAGACATCTGTCTGTGGGAACTGTGCACACAATTATTCACAGACGCCACTTGAACATTTCAGGAACTCGGCTGAGAGTCATTGCCACATCCCATGTACAGTCCTCACCTCGCTCCAGGGCATTTTCACGTTTGCACCATTAAAGGAATTCCTGGGAGGTCAGCGTTTCAGACGTTAAGCAGGCAGTCCGATCATGGCTCAGGCGTACTGAGAACACCTTCTATCTTGACGGTATGCAAGCATTAGTTTAACGCTTGGATGAGCGCATTAGTGTAGCAGGGGATTATATATAGAAAATTAGGATTTTTATCTTATAAGTGTGCTTTGCGCAATTAAAAGTCCCAGTTTGACTTGAACAGCCTTGTAAATTAAATGATTATACTGTATAATACATCAGAGCTTTAGATTTAGTTTTAGATTTAGACGTACTCTTCCAACTTGCGTGACGACGTATTCATCCCTCTCCACCATGTACTCATGTCCACTCTTGAACAGCTGCAACATTTTAGGAATGTTCACCCCAACTGACCCTGAAGTGACACGAGCAGTCGTTTAGAATGACATAAAAAATGACAGTGAATAACTTGCTTAAGATACAAAGTTTGGATGTGAGGAACACACCGACCTCGTTTACTCTTCGGGAATTTCTTCCTCAGTTTGTTCTTTAAAGGCAGGAGCTTCGGGATGATGTCGGGAACAGCCAGGTAAAAGTCTGCCGTGATCTCATCTTCCAATATCTACAAACAAAAAACATGAACAGCAGTCTTGTGTGTGTGCATAAATTATTATTTGTGCCCTCTAATAATGCTTCATAATAAATTTCTTACATAAAAAGTCATGTTCAAATGTGCAACGTTGCTGTTGAATGCCTTTCCAAAGGCATGATATGTATTTACAGAACTCAAAATGCGTCTGAATATAATACTGTAGTTACAATAAACCGTACTTCACATGTTTGTGAATGTTTGGTTTTTTCTTTGTTGTTCAAGAAAAGTTTAAGTGTGCTTCTCATCTCTTCTCATACAGCACTGTGTGAAAGTCTTGAGCCTTCCCTTTATTTCTTCACATTAAATCCCATTGAGGGTGGATCACAACTTTTGCACAGTACTATATAATTCTAAAATACATAACTTATTTATAAACTGAATTCAGGAAGTAGGCTATTCATATTTAATGTGACATTAAAATGGGCCTTGGAGTGATTCTAAAGGGAAAGTAAAAGACTTTTATGGGAAAGTAAACTCCCAAAACTAATTTCGTGAAGAAACTCGAGTTGAAAATGAAATAGCTAGAGCGTGTGTAGATTGGCATATGTTGCTTCTTTTGCCTTTTATGTTCTTAGCCTTGTACATGCATGCAAACTTATTGATTAAATTACTGGCCAAATCAGATTTTTTAAACCATTAAATTATTTGTGTGTCTCCTTTGTCAGTTAACTTTATAGCTTCATTCATAAAAGAATTCTTCTCAATGCTCCTCATATATATAAAATAGAAATAAATTTTTAAAAATTGATTTTGGGAGTCAGTGCAGTGATACACGAAATGCCACACAAAATAATACCAACACATAACTGAATCGATTTCTACCTCATCTGGTATTTGGTGTATTATTACATCGATCAACATAATCAACTTTGATTTAATTGTGAATTGATCGGTTGATTGATTGATGGAACTAGTAATTAGTTTATTGCCTGATTATCTCACCAATTGGTTATAAGATTAGTTTATTGACTGATTAACTAATTAATTGATTGATTTAATGATTGATTGAGTGTCTGAATAACAGGCTGATTTGTTTCTGTTGTTTTGTTTTTTTAAATCAGCTGATATAATTTCAACAAATCAATCTGTTCAAGAACTGGTTTGCTTTGAACATATGCTGTACCTTCTCTACAAGCTCTGCTCCGCCCACTATAGATGCTCCATGCTCAGTGGCCACTCTGGCCTCTTCTGGATCCTAAAAAACGTGATACAGCCACAAAAATAAATAAGATTCACACTCTCCTTAACAGACAGCATGCACAGCGTGGGACGTTTAAGAGCAGACACTCACCTCTGTGAAGACAACCACTTTATTCAGATCATTTTTAAACGGATGAGGTAAATGGACAGTGCTAACAAAGGGGTCTACTTTTTTCTGAAAGAAATGGAAAACAAAGACATCTTTACTACTGTATATTGATAGTATAAGATGCTGTATAATACGTTGGGAAGCTTAGTAAGGGTGTACAGGTTTATGAGAGATTGCATTAGAGATGGAAAAAAATCTTTATTTTAGTAGATAATAAATGCTGGACAGAAATCTGGTTCGAAATGCTCGGCCAGAAAGCTAGAATACATCCATTTTTCATATTTTGGTTAATGCATTTTAAAAAAATACAAGTAATTAATTTTTATACTCTGTATACCCGTGGGCAGATTTGAGCTCTCAGTGCATGACTCCACGAGACCTCTGAAGATGTGCTGTGGCATTGCAGGTCATTGGCAGAGAATACTTTAAGTGCTGTGGGTTACGAGGTGTGGCAACCATGGATCAGGTTGTCCCAATCAGATTGGAACCTGGGGAATTTAGAGGCCAGGTCGGGGAGCCTTGAGCTTCTTGCCTGCTGGGTCTACACTAGCTTTTCTGTAGGATCAGACCAGATGGAATAGCTTTTGGTCCTCACAGACATAAATGAGCCTTGGATGTCCATGAAGCGGTCACCATTTTACTGGTGTATAATTGATAATCAGTGTTAAATATGGTAATCTTTCAACTGTGGCAAATTCTCCAAGAAAAAAAAAAATTAAGCAAGCCAATTATGTTCAAAGCCTTTTTCCATTTTCTGCTCCTGTCAAAAGGGTCACCATAGCGGACCATCTGATCACAATCATGTAAAATATTTAAAATTTTCAGAAACATGTTATTAATTGTTAATGGACAGAATAATTTATACAAAACTTGACGCAGCATGTTTAAATCAGTGCGTCAAGTACCTTTTTCTCTAGTTTCATATCCAGCTTCAGTTCAATGTAAATAGGCTGATCTTCAGGGGTAAAGTCCAGCTTCTGAAAGTTCTTCAGCATGTCCACAGCTACATCCGCATCATACACGGGTTTAGGGTAGTGCCTCACTACGTACACGTCATCGATCGGCTCCCAGGCCGTCAGACCGTACGGCTTATGACGACCGGTATCATCAATCTTCTGTTTCTCTTTCTTCTTCTTTTCTTCTGGCTTTACTTCCTTTGCTGCCCCCTTTTCAACTCTCCTTTCTTTCTTAGCCGGCCTGCCAAGATAGAAGAGGATTTGTTTCAGGCATCTCATAATATCCTAAATGAATTAAAAGAACCAAATCCAAATAGATGCTTGTGTTAGACGAGAAGAGATTAAAAGTCAACCATGAAACATATAGTAATAATACTCTTGCAAATTTTTGCATACACTTTTCTTTTTTACACAAAATGAAAGAGATGAATATGATTTAATAACAAAACAGTTTATGTGTTTAGATTTTTCCGATTCATTCATTATGAAGTGACAAATGATGGGTATTCTAATACGTTCAAGTCAAACCGGGTCTTGTGAATGAAGACACAGGCTTTAAGCACAGAACGTTGATGAGACTCTTAGCCCTAGTAAAACATCTGAATGGTGCAAATGTTTTATATACGTAATAGCGAAGCCGTCCACTGCAGTCGTTCCTGTAAACATTCAGCGAGCAGAACGCCTGATCCTTGGGAAAAATTAATAAAATATATAAATGTAAAAAAATCGCCAGCTAGCGGGAGAAACTCATCTGTCTGTGGGAACTTTCCACACAATCATTCACAAACACTACTTGCACATTACAGGAACCCAGCTGGGCGTTATTGCCACATCAGTCCTGATGTTCGAGGCCAGTGATTCAGACATGAAGCAGGAAATCTGATCATGGCTCCGGTGTACTCAGAAAATGATCTACCTTTCTGGTAGAAACACTGGGAGGAGTGCATAAGTGTAGCAGCGGATAATACAGAGAAATAAAGGTAGTTTTTACTCTCATAGGTGTGTTCTGTTCTTCTGCACAATCAAAAGTCCTGGTTTGACTTGAAAGCCGATTGTATACCATCAGCTTTTTTTTTTTATGCCTCGAATATTTCCCCCTTACATTTCTAAACACGTCTAATTCTCTAGTTTGATTTTCTTGACTTTTACAGACATTGAAATGCAGGATGCTTACTTGGCTGCTGCAGCAGCATAAAACCTCATCGGATGATGCCCAGCTGCATTCTGCGACGGACATAAAGCAGAGGAAGCTCTGGGGATGAGAAGCTGTCGCTGACATCCAGCCAAGACTGTGAGACAAAACAAACAAAACCTATTTAAATCAATCATCTCAGCATGTTATGTAGCGTGTTCACTGCAAATCTTTCTGTGGTTGCCAAGATTTTTTATTTATTTATTTTTTTAATGGACAATTTTTTATCATTTGAAAGTGAGTTACTAGTTTCTCATCTTATTTTTAAATTTTAGACTGAGAAAAATTAAGGTAGGGAAAATGTTCTTGCTGCATGAACAGATAATTTCACTCGTTCATTCAGAAATTCACTTTAATACAATTTATTTATTCAAAAAACAAGATAAGAAGCCAGTAAACAACTTTAAAAAAGATAATTAACATTATATGTCCATATCGAAGAGTTAAAATCATGTCCAGTACAGAGCAATCTTCAGTTGTGATGCTAAACTCAGGGGTAATTTTCTACTGAATAAACAGCTATACGAATGCCATGACAACGAGGTAGAGGTCATAAACTGCATACTCATGCTAAAATAAGACATAAGATATATTAGCAGAGTATGTATTAGACATTAGAACACAAATCTATAAACCTGACCTCTTAGTAGGCTCCTCGCGGAGGCTGCCATATTCACCGGTGCGGTGGGTAATAGAGTCCGTGTGGGAGCACAAAATCTGATTAATAGTACCGGCACTAAAATGTAACGTATTTTACTACATATATAAATATATACATATACTAATGTATAAATATATATATTTATTTTTATATAAAATTTTATTAGAACTTTTATAGGAAATACAAATATATAAATAAAATATGATTAAGTCAACTTTCAAAATAATAGACATTCAAAATAATGAGCAGATTCTCTTAACAGTCATTTAAACTTTAAATAACACATAAAGACATCTGAGAGGCAAAGGATATAATACAAAATAACCTAATAAATAAGACAAAATTTAGCTAGAAATAATATTTAAATGTTTACGTTGTATTAAAAAAATCTATTGTGTCAAAAGTATTTAATCCAATTTACATAACTTCATACATAATATAAATGTACAAAGATTAATTTAAAAATATAAATAAAAACAATAATTCGACTAATGCTTGTTTACTAACTTTCCCTGTGGCTATTTCAGACTTGGGAATGCAGGGAGTTATTTTTACACACCCGCATTCCGAAAGATCCCACCTTCCGCGCTGCGATTGGCTAGCAGACAATCCTCTCGCGCTATCTACCCAATGGGAAATGTCTCGTGCCTGTTTATAGAAACCAGCATCCAATCCGTGTGCGTTGCGCGAAATGCGGTAGCAGGAAAAATGACGCGGATGAGTCGAGTGGACGCCATGATTGTTGTCCTTCTGGCTGCCTGCTGGGAGAGACTGAGCAGCAGAGGAACCGAGCAGAGGCTGCATGTCTGGGGAAATATCACCACAACATTTGCGGTACCACCTCCCTAATGCAGGTAAGCCAGTTCTGCGTAGCAAGGTGATGTTTGTATGGTTTATTTGTGCATTGCTTTCTGCAGCTGTCACAGTGACAGAATGATCCCAAGTCCCAAGGAGAGAGAGAGAGAGAGTTAGCAGTGTTAGCTAACGGTTTAACTGTCCTGTACAGGACCAGGGGACAGTATGAGCCCAGTCTGAGTCCAATTATTTTCATTGACACAGAGACATTCACATTTCTGCGATGAAAGTTTGCTTGTACAGCATTAATACTTTAGCAATCCTGTTTGGCTGGTGACCAGATAACCAGAAAAACTTATTTTCCTCAGACTAAAACTTTTCTGGTTCAAACATTTTAAACAAGTTGTCTTTTTACTCTATACAGCGCATTTGTTACCTCATGTCAACACACAACACTAATATATATATAATGTGTCTGTGTGTATAAGTTATAACAAATATACTACATTAAGTATAAATCTGCTCATGAGGCATTTAAGTCAAATGTCTGAATTCTGTTATAAATGCAAGTACATCTCTCTTCCTAAATCCAAATTTGACAGGAGAAAAAAATGTAAACTTCCAATACGTTAGATGGTTATTTTCATTATTCTTGGTCTTTAAGAAAGATTTTTAAAAAGAGACTTGAAAATCATAATTTTATTATCATTTTAAAAAATGTCTAGTAAAAAACATGACAACAAAAAAAGTTGACTGAGTGTTATGTGCATACTTACCCAATTAGAGTTTTTGAGGCGGACGACAGAAATATAAAGTATGCACATCATTTCATAACACTTAACCATCTTTTTTGTGGTTTTGTCTTATACTGGGCAGTTTTTACTTTTTTATGAGTATGGCATACACTGTTAAAAAGAAATAAAAACCAGGAAAGACCATGGAATTAGAAGGTGAGTCCAAAATATGCAATAATCTCCTTTAAATAGTTGATATTGAGATGTATCCGCTTATACTGTGTGAAGACTTTATAATGGGTCTAATCTGAGTTGCTGTTTGTTAATTGATGATTTTTTTGAGGCTGGTAACTCTAAATGAACTTCTCCTCTGCAGCAGAGGTAAGTTTTAGTCTCAATTTCCTGGGAAGGTCTCCATGAGAGCCAATTTCATCATGGTGCTTGATCGGTTTTTGCAAATGCACTCGACAGTCCTGTTCTTGCAAGAACTATTTCAGAAATGCTGACCTACTCGGCTTAATATAACAACTGACTGTTGTTGTTGATGTAGTTCTTTTTTTAATTACCTAATGCCTTGTGTTATTTCTTAAGTAAAAAAAAACTTATTATTGTCGTCATAGAATGTAGAAAGTTAATCCAAACTTGTGTCAAAACATTTGACTGATACTGTAGTGTATGGGGGGGAATAAATAAATTAAATTAATTAATTTCAAATAAATAAAATAAATATGTGCCAAGTTGTGTGCAGATCAGATGGTTCACTGTGGTAACCCCTTGACGGGAGCAGATGAAAGACTAACGTATGGTTTGCAAAAGTCTTAGTTACCATATAACCTATAGTGCAAATGTTGTTATAAAGGTTTATCATGTCTCCACAGTCATGTCCAAAACCATTCCCTATTTCCAAACGTAACTTTTAAAGTAATACTTAACATTACAGAACAATATTTGCATGCCTGTAATGAAAGCAACATAATACACGACAGACCAGTTGAAAAAAACTAAACAAAAACACTAACGTAGACTCCTGGGTTTTGCATGTTCTCCTGCACGCTCAGTAAAACCTACCAGCTGTTTTACTAACTAAACTGCACAAATCTATATTTTCAAGCAAAGTGTTTTCACACCAAATATTAATTGTATTGTTTCATTAGTGCTTTTTATAAAAGTATATTTAATGTATAATGTTTTCAAAGGTCATCTTTGCTTATGGCAGTATTTTGCATGTTGCCAAGACGTTTGCACAGTATTGTAAGTAAAGCAGATGTTAGGTTTTACTGATTCTTTTTGTTTTCATGCAAACTCAAGGAGCCTACATTAGTTTTTTTTTCCCATCTGAAAACTGGCCTGTCATGTAATATGTTGCTTTCTTTACAGGCATGCAAATAATCTTCTGTAACGTTATTTATTTATTAACTTTTAAGATATGTTTGGAAGTAGTGAACGTTTTTTCATACATAATAATACAGACATGATAAACATAACATGATTTGTACTACAGATAATACGATAGGATATACAGTACATGCATGAACGCGTGCACACAGACACACACAGAGGAGCCCAACAAATGTATACCCATATCAACATGCCCTTTTTTAAACTCAAATTGAATTTTGGCAGCAATGTGTAGTGTTCTGTTTCCTCTAAAGATGTCAGCAGTCGCACCATCATTGATGCTATCATGTGACCGTGACACACTGAATGAGTAATAATGTTAAAACATTGAGCCCAATACTGTGTACGTTTTACCCGTGCCACCAAAATAGCCCTGACCCAGTAAGGCACGACTACACAAGACTTCCAGAGACATTTGGCATCGTCTTCAAGGTTCCGCCTCCATGAACTACACCTTCCAGTCTAGGGATGCCTGACCTGACCTACACCTGGAGAACCCGGAAGCCAGACCAACAACCATGCACCTTGTGTTCCAACAGCTCACCACCACAGCCAGGAGGATCTACTTCCTTCAGACCGGGCAGCCAAGCCCACTCTCCTCACAGACACACATAAGCCCCTTGAGCCTACAATCCCACCATCAGCAGCCCACTGGGGCACAATCACTGCTGTTTGAGTTATTTTTATGACTGATACTGGGCTGTAGTGGAGGCTGAATGCACATGCTCCACATTAATACATCTCTTAAATTTCTAAAATATAATTTTCTCACGTCTGACTTGCATTAACACAACTTTTGCTGAAACCATTAAAAAAAACTCAGATTAGTTATATTGTTTTGGCAATTCAAACTGAACTGTATTCTATACTGCACTTAATCAGCATTTACAGTACCTCAAACTCGATCAGTTTTGAAGCGCGGAAATAGCAAGCATCTCCTGCGGAAGACCTCAAATGCAAAGTGAAAAAAAAAGTTTTTTGTTATTATTAATATTTTTTTAAACATTAAAAAAAATTTTTTTATTTTTTTTATTATAAGGCTAGTGAGGCAGTGATGTGATTTGCATATTGTTTTTACAATATATTCAACTGTTTTTCTTATTAAGAAGCATGATGGATTGTTTGTTTAGTTCTTTGAATGGTGTCTGATGTTGAAGAAAAAAAAATCTTCTTTTATACTTTTAACTGTGACCAGTAAACTTTATTGACTTCAGCTATGTTTCTCAAGGAATATTTCTAATATATATATATATTTTATTACCCATATGTCATGGTCCGCCTTACCTTCATCACATAATTTATAGTTTACTCACCTGTTATTTATTTATTATTACCACTACAGCCTTATATATTCTGTGTGTCTGTGTGTGTGTGTGAGAGAGAGAGAGACTTGTTTTCAAGCCTCATGACCTGTCGTAACTTCAGCGATCAGGTTCCAGCTGTCGACTGGCTTCGGTGCCCAATCTGTGTATCACACCTATCAGGTTACAATGTGTACAGCCGATACGAATAAGTTGGGGAAATATTGCACGAGGCATAGGGCCAAGTGTGGATTTTGCTTGCACTGATTGCACTGGTCAAAGTGCATTTATTTTGTTCTGCTATGCAACAGCTGCTGCAACAGAATTACATGGACAGTAAGTGAGCTCATGCCGCTCAGTCTGCTTTATGAGCTTTCCTTGCTCCCAAATGAGGCAATTTCTTTTACTGTTTAGAATGATTCATACATTCTCTGCTATTTTTAGTTCCTTGCATATGGACCAGTCGAACAGTTGTGGTTTGTGGCTAGTTGTAGTCGTGGCAGCTTGCTATCTTGTGAAAAGAGATGGCTCAGACCTTGCGTCCCTAACGGATCTCGAATACAGGAAAAGGTGTTAATGGACAACGTGTGTTACAGGCTGAAGTGCACATAAAAATAGTGCATACTCTTTTTAAAGATACAATGTCTTTGTATCTCCTGTGAAATGTAAACATGTTATAAATAAAACACAGCATGTTCTCGCATACAGACCTGAACAGATTCCACCTTTAAAAAAAAATTTTTTTTGCATTATAGCTGATTTTAAGGTATACCAATTATATTTTAATTAAGCAATATCACACAAGAGGGAGTGCTGGTGTGATGTATATCAGCATGGCTGGGGTGCCTTCAAGCGTTTGTCCAGTTCTTTTTAAACAGTCTGTGGTCTGCTCGCAGCCCCACCCTGACACTCCCAGAAGCTCTACAGTCTACCTCAGTAAAAAAAAAAAACATAAAGAAACATTTGTTCTCAAAGATTCTTATTTAATGTACGCTGTTTATTTTATTTATTTATTTTTATGTTTGAAACTTCAAATTAAACCATTATTTTAATTACAGTCTGCATTAATAAAGGTGTAATAAACTTGCATGTGGCTTTGTCTTGCAACTGAACAAAATATAAGCCATATATTGTGTATCAATATTCAGTCTAAAAATAAAATACAGAAAAAAAAAATAATATTACAACTTTTGGTCCAGATCGTCCACCCCAGTTACAGATATCAGAGCTACATTATCGACATTAATTGACATTATAGATTATTGTTAGCCCTGAAACAGATTCGGGATTTATTATTATTATTTTGTAATTTTTTTTTTAATTGTTTAAATGTCTGCCAATACTGTGTGATTTCTGTCTTAGCAAGACGCAGATTAACTTTCCGCCAGCGACAGGTTTATTCCATATGTGTTTCCCTATTAAATCAGTCTCGCTTTGTAAAATTACAGTTTACATTTATTCCAGCTGCTCTGAAAATCTGATTCAGCATCTTACTTGCTCATTCATGTAACACAGAGGTAATTAAACAGTAAATAAGGTTTACATTCAATAAGGTGCTTTTTCTCTCATCTATTCAACTAGGACTAAAGCCAGCTGGGTATGGCCTAGTCTCAAAAGCAGCACTCTATGTTTTGAAGTGTTGAACAGTCTTCCTACACATGCTAACCTGTAGTCAGAGTGTCGCATCTAATGCTTGATGATACAGGACTGATGTTTTTTTCTTTTTCTTTTTTTTTTTAGATTAACAGGTATGCCAAAGGAGAAATATGAGCCTCCAGACCCGCGCAGGCTGTACACTATCATGTCGGCAGAGGAGGCAGCCAGTGGGAAGAAGTCACACTGGGCTGAGTTAGAGATTACTGGTTAGTTCTTGCCCATGTGGCTTTCATCATTTTCTCTTTGGTTTATTTGTTAGGCATCTAATACACTGCATTCTCTGCTTAACCTCTCAGGTTACATTAAGCAGCAACTGTGGGCTTTTCTTTATGAATATCAGATTTTTTTTATTTTTAAGAGACAATCTGTTCCTATCATCATGTAGAATGTGTGCAGAATAGTTGCTCACTGTCAGTCCGCATGCATGGAGCAGTAAGGTAAACCCGGCTGCCTCGGATAGAGCTGGGAACATCTCTTTATTTCTTTTTCTTTTTTTTGTGTATGATAATGGTTTTAGCCTTTTTACACTCTCAAACTTTTTGAGCACTTCTGCAATAGGTGGTTGAGTGAGGGTTGCCTTATAAGATTTAGCTGCTGCCTTTGTGGATAACTTTTTGTATTAACATTAATCACAGTTGTATTGGTTTTGCTTTAAAACAAACTTTTCTATATTGCAAATTTGACTCCTGGTAGAAAAGAGTCATCAGAGACTTAGTAATATTCGCAGCCTGGCGACGGCAGGTTGATGTGGCTCTCACCTCATGTATTTTGCGGCATCACAATAGTATCATTTTACATGATCAGCCAGGTGAGAGACAACCGTTCTCAAAAAATTAACTGATTATCATCCGATTCCGATCGACACCCGAGTACCCTTATTAATATTATATATTTTTTGTTTGATCATGTTAATGTATTCTTAATAATTCCTCATCATTGTTTTTTTAAACAGGGCGAGTGAGAAACCTGAGCAGCTCGTTATGGACGCTCACTCATCTGACCGCTCTGCACATCAACAACAACAACCTCAGCCGACTCCCTCCTGAAATCGCCAAGCTCCCCCACCTGGTCTACCTGAACTTGTCCTCCAACAAACTCCGCAGCCTGCCAGCAGAACTCGGCAACATGGTGTCTCTCAGGTAGAATCAAGACGTGGAGTTGGAGTTCAACGATATCAGATATCAACAGTAATTTGTATGCAAAAAATTATAAACACAACAATTTAGCTTTAATGACTATTATGGAATGTCTTTAGAGGCATATCTGAGTTTCAAGATCGTGCTGAAATGAAATCATGAAAAAAGAAAAGTGTTTTAGTTTTTCTAGGTTATGACAGGAAATCCTATATTTCGGATACTTTTTACATATTATTTGTGTGTTTGTGTGTGTGTGTGGACGTAGAGGACCTGTTCAGGCTGAAAAAATATCTGCACCATTATATTTTATATATTATGATTAATAATTCAACAAAATCACACGAAAAGGAGTGCTGTACTGCTTGTTATCGCACGGCTGTGATGCGATTATAGGCATGTGCAGCCTGAGTGCAGAAGCTGCTGATATCCAGCACGCCAGCACGACCTTGAGTTTGATATTGCTTTTCATACAGCCGTTCCTCAAACACAATTTATTATTAACAGATTATTCTTTGTTTCTTTATTTAACCAGTATTTTGCTAGTCCAAAACATACCCCTTTTCACAAATCTAACTTACCGAGTTTTGTATTTGGGTACTATGCAGCCAAAAGGTGAGGAGAATAAACCATGGAGGTTGTGGACAGTCCTGTAAATCTCATACGTTTTTCTTTATATTTCCACTTATTCCGATTTTAGAATATAAACTCCGTAAACTTCTGGGTTTAATCCCAAATTGCATTAAATGGAAAGCTTAGTGCACTAGGGTGTACAATCCCTTGTCCCAAACACCCAAACAAGTAGGTCCCTTGATCAGAGGTTGCAGATGAATTTTGGATTTGTAGCTGATTTTAGACGTAACTATAACAGCACAGAGGCAATTTGGCACTTAGAAGCATTTGATAAGTAGACAGAGTGTTAAGATGACTTTAAAAAAGTCAATGTAATCATTTAATAACGTTATCAAATGTGTTTTCTTGTGAAGTGCTTCTGTGACTGGTTTTGAATGTGGGTTTTGGCTGTCAGCTGCTCTCACCCCAGTACTGAGTCAGTATTTTGACTCATTCTGCGACCAACATTTAGTGTAATTAAACGTTATTAGGACACTTGTGACATGGCGTGATAAGGGTTGGGTATTCGTGTTTTTTTTTTTTTTTTTTTACGATACTTGTGCCAAACCAGTACTTTTAAACGGTGCCTGGACCGTTACTTAAAAAAAAAAAAAGAGAGCCACAAAAAAAAGTTGGATAACAAGAGTGGCTTTTTATTAAAAGAAAAATTAATCATAAATATTTTAAAAAGTTTAAAGTATACATAAGTAAATACAAAACACAACAAGTTTACATACTACCCAGGCCCAATTTAACACCAATAACAGTAAAGCAGTTGGGATTCCTGGTATGCTGCAAATCAACTTTAAATTTCAGCATTTCTTTTGCAGATATATGACCATATTTTCCTTATCTGGCAAAACACGACATCTCTCCTAACTTTGATAGGGTTGGTCGGACTGGAGCCGGGCACGCCCACACTGTCAACTGATGTCTGCAAGATGTTAAACACGGTGCATCCCTCTGCTTTAACTGCATCCCGTGTGTCCTCTAATGTCTCACCGAAGTGAGGCACTGAAATCTGCGTTCTGATTTGGTTTTAGTATATACCAGTTATATACTGTTGGTACTGCTCCCATATTGGCACTGGCAATTGGTGCCCTAGACGTGAATCATATAACCCTAGACGTGATTCATATAATTAAAAAATCCCAGCACTGCTAAAATCCAATATCACCACTTATGGAATGTCTCATCAATCAGTCATAACTAACTGTAGTATAAATATAATTATAGAATATTATACATTAAATAATATTATATTTAGACTGTCTCATGATGAATGTGTTGAAGAGGACTTAATTCTGAAGTCCATGCATGAACATTATGACTTTTCTGAATAGTGTACCATATTTGTTGTCTAATTTTATATCGCCTTTAATAAGACCATATGCAAAAGAGTGGTTTAATCAAATTATGTCTGAATCATATTTCTGCACCTCTTTTAAAAACGGTTACTGGCAAAAAGCAGTTTTGCAGAATTCTGGGTTTGACGCACAAGCGAAGCAACATCAGACTGCAAAAATTCCCAAATATGGTCTTAATTAATGACTGTTTGTTTTCAAAAATAAACACTATCCAAGAGAAACATTTGGGTTCCACATGATTTTTTTTTTTTGGTCTGTGTGTTTGTAGCCCTGAAACTCTTCTTTTCATGATTTCCACAGGGAATTGCTTTTGAACAACAACTGTTTACGGGTTTTGCCTTATGAACTTGGACGGCTGTTTCGCTTACAAACTCTCGGTCTCAAAGGCAGGCCCATTTCTTTTTTTGATTAGAAAGTTCTTTATAACATTTAAGCTTCATAAGCATTTCAGCTTCGTCACACCCTTTCCTCATGTGATGTGTAACATTTACAGGTAACCCACTGTCCCAGGATATACTCAACCTCTACCAGGAGCCTGACGGAACAAGAAAACTATTGAATTACATGCTTGACAATCTTGCAGGCGAGTTAAAATGTGCTGTATATTACAACAATTGTGAAATCCTCTCAGTGGATCATTTAGTAAGATTTAACCATGTTAGATAATATACTCATTTGTTGCTGTGTTTTTTGTAATGAAATCAGTCCATCCAGAGCAACTCCCTCAAAGGCCTTGGATCACACTGAGGGAACGAGACCAAATGGTGCCCACAGGTACAGACTGTTTTCTCCTCTAGGAAAACCTTACTTACCTTACTGTGACATTGTTGCAGTCTTCTGTCTCACTTTTACTGTATTTGGACTTTAATCTTTATGATGCAGCCATTTTAAATAACTTTGTGTCCATTAAATTTTTAAATGAGTAGTAGATCTGTGCATACTTAAAACAACCAGTTATTTAGCTTTAGAGCTACAGTTTAATAACAGAAGCATAACAGGTTGTTTAAATTATGTACATTTATTTAAATATGAATAAGCCCGTAATGAGTCTTCATACGACCGCTGGCAGAGCACTAAAGGTCATGCTCTAGATACATGTAGCAGATAATTCAGATGAACCATGAAAGTAACTACAAAAGAAGAACCGGTTGAAGATGAAGCTTGTCTGGTTGATTAGTCTCTGATTTTGTCCAGATCCCAAGTGACATATCAGAAAGCATTTGGTCTATCATTCGGAGATTGTGAGTTTGAATTGTGGCTGAGAGTCTAGCGAATATATTTGGCTTGTTCTTAGGAGGAGGTGTGGCGTGCTTTGCTCTCCCATCAATCGTAGCAACACTAGCCAAACAAGGGTGGCTCAAAAAAATGAAAAAATAAGCATTTACATCAATTGTACTGTAAGGTACATGTGACTTATTATTTTAGATGCAAGTTTACATGAATAGCACTTTTCTTAAACACTTTAAGGATGAGCAGGGGTGTTTCGAAGGTAGTTTGCGATAGCCTTCACCCAACCTACCTGGTTGGTAGCTGTTTTTATTTTATTTTATTTGGGCTAAAAACCTTTTAGCTTTTTGACAGAATTATTTGAGTGACTGTAAGTCCTGTAACCTTGTGCAGTTTTTTTAAGGTTATGTAAAAGTTATTTAATGGTCGGTCAAAATATTTGAGTTTGCTGAATATTAATTTATGAAACTTGTAAGTACGTAAAAATAGTAAAAAATAAATAAATAAATAAAACACAGCCCAAATCAACTTGCAATCTACATTGCTCCATTGTACAACTGTAATATCAACTGTCTCAGCTCTCATTTGACGCCATCTTCCAGACTGCTGTCCTGTGTGAACTTTACTTTGATTTAAAAAGTGTTTGATGCCACTCTAAATCTCTTTTTTGCAGAAGTTGTTACTGTATGCTTGTGTCTCCGTTTTCAAACTCATGTCTGTCAAGTATTATAAAGATGTATTAAAAATACTGCCAGTTTTTAGAATTCTGTCACATTTATTTTGGGTGGATAAATAATCGAACCATCTTTAAATTATTTAGCCTTTAAAGTGATTATACATTTATTGTGATACAATAATGTAAAATATAAACCCGAATACATCTTTGAATTTCAGTGTATGTCGATAAATTATCATAATCTAATTGTTAATCCTTAATGATAAGGGCGTGGTTACATGACTGAGTCTTTTCTTGTACGTATCTTGCAATATTGTGCACCTTATCATGCTATTATATAAATTTTTATATGTTGTATATTCGGTAGTGATATTCAGACATTTCTTTCTCTAGCTGTTTTCACAGTAATGTGCTACAACGTGCTTTGTGATAAATACGCAACAAGGCAGCTGTATGGCTATTGTCCTTCCTGGGCTCTCAACTGGGAGTATAGGAAGAAAGGCATCATGGAGGAGATCACCAGCTGTGATGCTGACATTATCAGTTTGCAGGTATGTGAGCCAGGAGCTCATTACACAATGCACAAATAAAAACAGCGCATATAGATCAGATTGTCACTTAGCATAAAATACAATAAGGCACATAAACTAAGGTAAGGGTAAATAGGTGTGGGAGAAGTTTTTTTTTTTTTTTTTTTTAATAGTTACGCCATATTGTCATTTCTTCTTACGTTTGAGTTTTTTTGCCCTCAAAAGTTCTTATCAGAACTATCTCTTACAGGAGGTGGAAACAGAGCAGTACTACACGTTCTTTCTGGAGACTTTAAAAGAGCGTGGATATGACGGGTATTTTTGTCCAAAATCTCGTGCCAAACTCGTGTCGGAACAGGAAAGGAAGCATGTGGACGGTTGTGCCGTGTTCTTCAAAACAGAAAAGTGAATCCATTTTTGTTCATTTATGGTTTTAAGGGGGAAAAGTCAAAATGTAAAAAAAAAAAAAATTTAAATGTCACAATTGTTAAGTATTTATTTACTTTTATCATTTGTTAGATTTGCACTGGTTCAGAAACACACGGTGGAGTTTAATCAGGTGGCCATGGCCAACTCGGAAGGCTCTGAGGTCATGCTGAATCGGGTGATGACGAAAGACAACATCGGAGTAGCCGTGCTGCTGGAGGTGAAGCAAGAGCTGTTTACTGGAGGTACGCGTGTACCTATTTGACCACTTGCTGTATTAAGAGCTATAAACATTTGTGCAAACTAACCTAGCAAGCATGGAATAACACTCTCCTTAATCACTTTATTAGGAACACTTGTACACCTGCTCAATCAATGATCTAATCAGTCAATCATGTGACAGCATTACCTGATTGCCTGGACCTGAATATTTCCTTTTTTTCCTTTTTTTTTTTGGACCGCTACCATCATACTGTATCAATGAAATTGAACATGGCATGATTGTTGGTGCCGGTGCTCTGAAGTTTTCACACACAGCAGTCATTAGAGTTTATTCAGAATTGTGCTGTAAAGTTAAATCATACTTTGGTCAACACAGAATGGCCAGACGAGTTCGAGCTGACCGAAAGTCTACATTAACTCAAAGAAGCTCTCTGTACAGTTGTGGTGAGCAGAAAAGCATTTCAGTATAATCGACTCACCAAAATATAACGGGCCACAACAGATGAAGGCTGCATAGAGTAAACAGTTAAAGAGTAAAAATAAACATGGTCTGGTCTGATCAATCTACAGTAGGTATGGCAGAGGCACACAGACGGTAGGGTCGGAAATTGGCACCAACAGCATGAACACATGGATCCAACCTGCCTTGTGAACACCTTTGGAATGAGGTAGAACGAGAGATTCAGAGCATGAACGTTCACCTAAAATCTGCAGTGACATTACAGAGTATTAGTGTGGGATATTAACGTTTCTTCATGTTCAGAGTGCCCTGTGAGTGTGAGCCATGACTGAACTGCTTATTGCTTGACATTTGTCAACAAACAAAGGGGAAAAACTAATAATAACATCCCAGGTTTAGTGTTGCATGATGCCCCTGATTTTGTTTTGTTTTTTTTGCTTCTTTAGCTTCTTCTAATACTAAGCTGCCACTTATCTAAATTAAGTGGTTTATTAGTGGTTGTAAAGACTAATTTTATAATAACTACTTTTCAAAAGAAGTTCTCATATAGCCACACCGAATGTGGCAGTGAGGTGACAGCTGCATCTGATAATATAGTGTTTATTTTAGTCCATTAGATGGCAGTACATAGTAAATTTAGATTAACGTGTAGTCTCTGCCTTCATATGATTCATGAACAGATAACAGGAACTTTTTTTCATGAGGACTTGCTGACCTCAGTGTCTTTGACCTTAGTAAATGATGGTAAATGATGATATAATCTTCTTCCTACTGCACAAATATCTGGCTTGTGCAGTAGGACATCTGGCCAGGCACACTCCTTTGCGGTTGTTGATAATGCCAGTTATACATCGGATCCCCTGTTACTATTATAACAATTTGCATTCTTATTTTTGCTAGATTTTTAAGTGAGGGTTTGGGAAATTATGTCCAAGAGCATCAGTGAGATCAGGATATAATGTAAAAAGGTTAGAAGACTTGGGGTGCAGTCGGCATTCTAGTTCATCTCAAACATAGTCAGTGGTTTTGAGGTTAGGGCTCTGTGCAGATCTGTCCATTAGAGATCCTCCATTCCTGTCTCTGTAAACCATGTTGTCCCAGAGCTCACTGTGTACACATGGGATATGTCATGTTGGAACAGGTTTAAGCCTCTCAATGTCAGTAAAGAAAAATTTTAACGCTACATCATTCAGAGCTGTCCTTTGTAATTTTATATAAATATATTTTGGAGAAGAACCACATATGGGTGTGATGGTTAGTTCTCAACATACCTTTTGTGATATAGTGTATCTGATAACTGACTTACTATAATAATAATAATAATAATAATAATAATAAACAGCTGAAATGTAACTCAAATATATTGTGCCAAATAACTGTTTAAGAAACTGGTGTTGAAAATAATTAAATAGAATTGTCTAGACCAGTGTGCTTGATCTAAAGCCTCTAGCCAAAATTCTACTGTGTATTCAGAAACATGCATATATTGTAAAAATTCCATATTCATTGACCTTTTGCCTAAGTGAGGTTGCTCACGTGAGATCACATGCTTTAGTTCTCTATGAATCGCCTATGGATTAGCTATGAAATGTTAAGACACTGCTGCAAATTAAACTCATGCTAAACCAACAAACTGCGCCAAGTACCTATGCCAAGACTCATCAAGAAATTTTCGAACGCTCAAAAATTTTTCAAGACTCGCTATGTTGTAGCCCTTCTTTTTGTTGTAATTGTGATGATTACAGCTTGTAAATAAAAAATCCAGTATCTCAAAATGTTAGAATATTTTATTTCAAACATTCAGTTTGAGTAAACTTCTATTCATACAGTATTAATACTGGATATTTTACAGCCTAGTTCGATACACGCATCGGGAAGACTGCTGACTTGACAGCTGTCCAAAAGACACGCTCCACAATAAGGGCAATCCACACAAGGTCATTACTGAAATGTATCACAACTGAGCCAATGGCTCTTCTCTCTCTCGCACTGTGGAATTGTGGGTAAACGTCTCCCATTCTCGGTCTCGGTACGTGCACGTCACTCATAGTCAACATCCGTGCGCGCATGTACTGTTTACTGTAACACTCTGACCACGTGTGTGCGCATAAAGCATCTTTTATTTTGTGTTTGTATGTGTGTAGGATGACTTTCCCACAGACCCACACCAGTTTACAGAATAGAGACTCACCCGCACGAAGGTGAGTCTCTATATGGTAAACTGGTATGTGTATGTGTGTGTGTGTATGTGTGAAAGTCGTCCTACACAGCAGCCCCCTTCCGCCCCCCTCCTCTCTCCTCTCTCTGGTCTCAATCACTATAGCCGTGATTCTTTTCAAAGGATCAGTGCAGGTTAATTTGTTCTATTTTTACTTTATACTTTGTATAAATTTTTTTTATATGAATATTTTTGGGTTGTGGATCGAATCGCAGATTATGGGGGAAATTAGCTTTGATATATGAGTGTTTTGATATACAAACACGCTTCCAGAACAAATTATGCTCATAATCCAAGGTTCCACTGTGCAGTACGTATATATAAATTCTTTCTTTATTTCTTTCTTTATTTATTTATTTGATGCCGTGTATAAACACTGCCTGGCTAAAGAAAAAGTCATAAAATACAATATTTCTTTGAATTTCATTGATTACAGCACACAATGTGGTGGCCAGTTCATGTGTGAAAGTGATTCCTCATGCTCCCATAGCCACTATTTCACATTTTGAGTCGTGGGACATGGAACATGGCTGTGCCATCAGGGAGGAAAAACTCCACTGATTTGTTTTGATAACCTGTTTATTCAGTACCTTCAGGTCATCAGCTGACTTCATTTTATTGCCACTTAACATTGCTGAGCCTGGACCTGAGCAACTGAAGCAACCCCAGATCATAACACAGCCTCCAGAGGCTTGTACAGTGAACATTATGCATGATGGGTGCATCGCTTCATGCGCTTCCCTTGTTACCCTGACACGCCCATCTCTCTGGAAAAGGTCAACCTGAACTAATAAGACCACATGACCTTTTACATTGCTCCTTAAATCCAATCTTTATTCTTCCTGGCAGATTCTTCTGATTAGTCTCACTGATAAATGTTTTTTTTATTTTTTATGGCCACACAGCTATTTATTCCCAATCCTTGGTGTCCTCATCATATAGTGTGCGTGTATGGAAATGCTCTTACTTTCACAATTAAACATAGCTACGGATTTTACCTTTGATTTTTTTCCCATGCAGTTTCAAGTGTTCATTGATCTCCATTTATGTTTTTTTTCCAACCACATTTCTTCCACAAAGTTGACAGTTAGGCACTATGCTTCCTGCTTTTGGTGATGTGCTGAAGGGTTCTTATCTCTGTAGATGTTTTTTTTGCTTGGTGAATAATTTGATCCTTCTGAAAGAGGAGGCAGCGTTTGGTAACCTTTATTTGTGGAGGTGGCAGAATTCTGTTTCTGTTTGAGGCTGTGTGACTGTTGGTAATTTCTAAATTAAGTTTCCACATTCGTATTTGAAACAGGAATGATCCGAATGTGATTAAGAGGTGTGAACATAAGGTGTTTGCTGCGGGCACCACTGAGTCATTTAACACTTTGTATACCGTCTAAAGAAAGGAAGTTGTTGCGCAAACTACAGCACAATCTATATCACGCACGGTAATTGTGCTTTAGACCCACACAGATGCTACTTTCAGCATCCTCCGCTGCTAATCATTTTTGACTTTCACAACATATTTACATGGCAAGTGGAGCCAATGAGGTCAGACAGGAATAAATTATAGCCTCCATTGAGGTTTACAGCGTGGTTTTTTAACTGTAACTTTTGGTTTCACAGAAACCTATGCGCTAGTGTGAATCAGCTGTCATATCACAGATCGACTGGGTGTCTGGTTACAGATTAACACTTTCAATGTGTCAGAAATGTGAGGGTAGTTCCTGTTCAGCATGCCTTTTGGCAAATAATGTTTTGCAAATGACATGTTCAGAGGACAAAAGAGTCCGGGCTTTTGCAAATATGGCAGAAATACTATGGTAGAAGTCCATGCTGATGAGCATTAAAAGACTTCCGTCATGCTCTTTGAAAGACATCCATCACTTTGTGCTGTATGTGCTGTTTAAATGAGAGTGTTTCATTTATGTTGTTCGCCAGGGTTGAAACCACCTGTAGAGAAGCAGCTTCTGTTGGTAGCTAATGCTCACATGCACTGGGACCCCGAATACTCAGACGTCAAACTCATCCAGACCGTCATGTTCCTGTCAGAGCTGAAGAGCATCGCTGAGAGGGCATTAAGCGCCACTGGGTCCACCTCAGCCAGCTCAGATTCCTTCCCTATTGTCCTATGTGCCGACCTCAACTCGCTTCCAGACTCTGGTATGGTCATCAAAAATGTGTTAATCCTAATGACAAAGCACCCAAAGGGTGTGTTCTCTTTTTGAAAATAAATGACTCTCTCTCAATCATTTTCTATACCGTTTGTGTTCCTTTCTGTGTCTGTTGAGAGAACAACAGACACAGACATGAGGCGCTAAGGCTAAACACTCTTAATGCTACTGTGCTCTTTAAAACAAATTAGCTATAATATAAAATTAATCATCATATAATAATCATTATCATTACACGGACAGGGAAAACCCAATGTAAAATACACCACAGTTATTTCATTTGACCAGCCCTTGCATCATGTTAATAAAGAACAAAAATGTTTCACAAATCTTTCTTTTGCTATATATATCCTTTTAGTGGTATTTAAAATCGGTTTGTTCTTACATAAGGGCTTGTCTTACTGGATATCGGGACATTTGTGAACCTTATTTTAGACACGACTAGAGAAACCAAAAAAAGCAGTTAAACCACAAGTGTAGACTTGAATTGTATTGCTTCTCCTTTTTTTCTTGCTCTCTTTGCAATGGAAATATTCCAGAATTGTTTCTAAAAATTTTCCTGTTGTAACCGATCCAGATTAATGCTGGTCTTTTATTACGTAATGATTTTATGTTCTATGCTTTTGAAGGTGTGGTGGAGTACCTGAGCAATGGCGGGGTCGCCGAGAATCACAAAGATTTTAAAGAACTACGCTACAGCGATTGTCTGACCAACTTCAGCTGCAACGGCAAGAACGGCAAACCAGACGGCAGCGTCACCCACAGTTTCCAGCTGAAGAGCGCCTATGAGAGCAATCTGATGCCTTACACTAATTACACCTATGACTTTAAGGTGAAGAGCTATGGTTTATTTATAGGCAGAGAGACAGATAGAACCTGAGCCAGAATCTTGCCCAATATTATCAGCACCCAAATGAGTGACCTAATTATTGTAACTCAGTTAGCGATGATGGAGAACGTTGTATTTAGCTCTGTTTTAGGGTTGCAAATTAAAATAAAAATAAAAATAAATAATAATCAAAATTAATGCAATTAAAACAACGTGCAAATTTTTATAGCTGTATTGTTCCCAACAAATTAGTTATGTGAGACAAATTAATAAAACCCAAACAGTTTAAAACAGACAATAATAAAAACCTAGTAATGACAAGCAGTGTAACAGAGTGTGTGGATCTTCTCACACATTTTTGGGACGTTTGTGAACGCTTGTGGATTAAAGTCTAACTATCATTGTGTGAAACACAGTTTTACTCTCATTAAATGGCGTTATTTATTTTGGGCATTCATACCTGCTCAAACTCTCTCCCATACCATCATAATGTAGTAAAAATGGAAAGAGAGTACTGAAAACACTAACTAATAGAATCAGTACTAGAACTCGTGCTCATGTTCTATTTTTATGACGCATGACGCCAGCAGCTGTCCCCTGATTGGCTGTAGAGTCATGATTATTGTGAGAGCACCATGTCCCTCTCATCACTCCCGTTTGAAAGAGCTCGGCCAATCAGCTCTCTTTAGACCTCTGGCTGCGAGAAGTTACAGCGTCACCCGGGAATTGAACTCGCAATCTCATGATGATGGGGCGAGTGCTTTACCACTGCGCCACTCGGTGTACACGTTCATAAACAGTATATGTAGGCTACAGATGATTATTATCCCAAACAAACATTATTGTGTTTTTTATTTATTTATTTATTTATTATTATTATTTTTTTTATCAGGTAAATCATAACAGCACTTAAGAAATAATTTCTTAATTGTAGGTTTCTCTGTTTGAGATAGTGGCCATAAGAAGCATACATTTGTGTTAATGAACTTGGACTAACAGGTTCATTGATTGAGTTTGGGTTCAACGGAAGGTGGTTTTGTTTCGCTGTTATAGATAACCTCTACATGAGAACCACTCAGAGTGGTATAATTCCACAGTGCAGTTTGAAACAGTCTTTGCATTGACTGCTATTACTAAATGTGAAATTCCTCCAGTATGCTTAATTAGCATTATAACATACACTAGACTTAGAGTGTTAAGTGTTTTAACTGGCATCAGATTTAGGTATCAGAGCATTTTTGTAAATATTTTGTCTGTTTGCTAGAATTTAGCCAAATCCATATTCATTATGTTATGCTTTTTCTCTAGCCACATATTGCATAAACCATATTAACTTGAATTATATAGATTCAGTTAAGACACAGGTTTATTAAATTCTAAGACCTATGCCAGAAAACAGCAAATGATTCTATAACAGCTGTCGCTCTTTTTGTTCCAGGGTGTGATTGATTACATTTTCTTCTCCAAGACGCACATGAATGTGCTGGGACTGCTAGGTCCTCTCGAGACCCAGTGGTTGGTGGATAATTGCATCATCGGATGCCCTCACCCACACATCCCCTCCGATCACTTCTCGCTCCTGGCTCAGTTGGAGTACCACCCTCCCCATTCGCCACTTAACGGCCTGAACCTTCCCATCCACAGGTAGTGATGGGTAGAGAAGCCCTCCACTAACGGACAGATCCCAAAGTTTCTACAAATGTCACATGGGGGTGAAAAATTTTCCCAATCACTCCTTTTTTAAACCATTGCACAGAATCGTGTTAGTAGATTTTCCAGCATTATGGAATAAAGCTTGATACCAAATTAGGGTTGAGGTTCTACATTTGATACCAACAAAGTAAATCCAAAAGCAGCTGTCGTGTTCATGTCGATGACTGAATGTCAGTTGAGTTGATGTACACTTCTACAGAGTCTGTGTGTGTGTGTGTGTGTGTGTGTGGCACTGAGGTGTCTTTTTCATGTAGCATAACATCCCACTAATAGAGTGTTAAGTGTTTTCTACTTTTGTCAGTAATTCTGTTTTATACCCCCCTCCCCTTGTGTTTTATCCATTGAAAACTTCTAGCAAAAGAAATGCCACATTTGTAAATGTATAAATTTTATGCAAAACAATCAAACAACAATATGGCATTAATGTATATTATGTTATTGTAGCATCTGGTACTTTACAAGCAAACATCCCTCATCCCTCATACCCCCATCTGTCTTCGGATTGAGAAACCATGGTGAATGCCAGCCTGAAACGGAACAAAGCAAAACGAGCGATGTAAATTCCTATGTTTGCAATGTTTGAAAGTATGCAAAATGATCTTTTGTGATGTCCTAAATGGACACAATTAAAGAGGATCTCAGCCCTACTCATTTTAATCTAGTTGCTTGTGTGTGTGTGTGTGTGTGTGTGTGTGTGTGTGTGTGTGTGTGTGTGTGTGTGTGTGTGTGTGTGTGTGGTTCTTTTGCTGACACTTCAACTCCTGCTTTCTTTTTTATGATTCTTGCATAATTCTTAGAATGCCTATAGACATAGTTTAAGGAAGTAAAACTAAAACTGGACAGAAGCTTTCTGGTTGCCCAATAATTCTTTTTTTTTCTCGCTTCAGTTCAGTATAGCCCTGTACCAAATACTTTTTACGCTCTCGTAAGCATTCTGTTCAAAGGAGATCTCCCCCCTTTATTCAGTAAATTAAGTAAAAGTACCTGTTTCAACTGTTTCGGTTTCACTGTGAGGTGACGAAGTGACGAAGGAAAACCATAAATAAATTATTTCATACACAAATGGATGACCGAAAAAGAGGAAAAGCCAATTTAAGCCAACGTTAGAGCATTGTTCAGCATGATGGTCCAAACACCCATAGGTGGTTGACTGGGTCAAGATCTTTCCTGACTGTTGTGGTTAAAATATGTGATTTATATATATATATACACACACACACACACACCACACCACACCACACCACACCACACCACACCACACCACAGTTGGAAAGAGTAGAAATTGGAGTTACTGTAGCAGTTCCATCCACTTCATGTCAGGTCCAACTACTCTGGCCATTATCTTTTTCCCTCTCTCTAACATGACCTACTGCTTACTGGATGTGTCTGTTAATTTTTTTCAGCATTTAGTCCAAACATTTTAGACTGTTGTGTGTGAGTGTGTTAAAATTCCAGGAGATTGAACCATTTCTGAAAACTAAAACCAGTTCATCTGCAACCAAAGCCATGCTAAGGTCAAAGTCACACATGACTTAATGATTGCAGTGTGGAGAGAATCTAGTCTGATGCAACACACATCTGGCACTGCATCCAGGGGCACAGATGACATGAATAATGTTCATTATTTTGTCACAGTGTTAAGTGCTGGGGTATATTAGGCATTAAGTGAACACTTCAACCTCAAATTTGATGTGTTGCAGAAAAAAAGGGGGAACGTGCAAAGATTTGCGTGATCATGATAAGGGTCCAAATTGCAAACCAGCGATAATTATTGCACCAAAAAGGAAAACCAAAGTGTTAAAGTGGAAGATAGTGTACAGTGTTTTACTTGTCGTCTCTCATTGTCTCTACCACTTTATCCTGTGTACAGTTTCGCCGGGAGCCTGGACCTTATCCCAGGAGACTTAGGGCACGAGGTAGGGTACACCTTGGACAGGGTGCCAATCCATCGCAGGGCACACACATACACACAATCGCACACTCATTCAACAGTGTTTAGTGTACTACTAAATCTTTAATATTATAAAATATACCCAAACTATCATAAATGGAGCAATTTAGGTCTATGAGCAATCTAATGCATACATAATAATACAACTTTAATATTCTCAGCCTATTTTATACTTTTGCAAGCTCCACGTCTTATATATCTTTTATCTATACAGTCATGTTTAAAACATAGTGCCACATTTTAATTCTGTGGCTTTTGTTTACATACAAAAAATCAGTACTATTACTTTAATTTTATAAAGTTATCTATCAAATTATTTATTCAGTTTCCCACTAAATATGAGTTTTATATACATTACTTTCCTTTGTATACAGTATGTGTGTGAATTATGGTAGGTATATAAAAAAAAAGCATATAATCAGGCTTTAATTTTTAATGTTGGTTTATTTAGTATATCAAACTAAAAAGATTTAAAATAGTAGTTGCATTTTAAAAGAGAAAAAAAGTTTAATCACATAAACGTGGCTGTATTACATCAGAGCCTGAGCTTGTTTTCATTCTGACTGGCAGGCGATTCTCTGTTCTTCACATTATTTCTGTTATATCAAAGAAGCAACTCACATTAGATTGCATGCTACATATTTTAAAAACAACAACAAAAAAGACACTGACACATGGTTACTATACAAATGTACAACCTGCTGCCTGAGCATGATGGTTCGGGTGGCAGTGGAGTGGATCTGGGGGTAACAGGCTGTTTGCTTGGTTTATAAGGATGCTCGGAAAGGGAAGTAATGGAACTTCTCAACTCATAATTATAGATGAAAAACAAAATAGCATGACCGGAAACAGGAGAGGAAATCTGAAAAAACTGGCAGGAGAAAGTTTATCTTTTTTTTTTTTTTCTCATCATGTGGCAAAAGAAATTGCTGACTAGTCAGCATTCTTAAAACAGTTAGTGAAGAAGTAAAACAACAAATAAGTTATTTCACACAGAGGAAAAGCCAACATAACAGCACTGTTTAGCATGATAGACCAAAATCCGTAGGTGGTCGACTGTGTTGAGTCAAATACACTCCCTGTACAGTAATCAGAGAGGAGAAATCGAAAAAGTAGATTGGATAAAGATCAAGTTTTTTCTTAAAATCACTCCAGCATGTTAACCATGTTAACCATGTACCTCTTTAGCGCTGTTATTTCAGCACTGAAAATATGAACTAATCCCAGTTAAAATATTCAGTTTAGCTTTACTAATTAATATCTACTGGTGCAGGTGTTTATTTAAATTTAGCAAGTATCCTATTAGTAGCATATTTTAAAATAGATTATTAAATCCGGCACATAACAACATAATTTTTACTAAACATTTTGATTTGACTCATGCTGCAGGTTAAACTTCAGGCAGATATCTAAGTACTGCAAAAGTTTCATAAAATTTTGTCCAGCCAGATTTGCTTGATGCTGTGACAAAATCTAGCTGGACAGAGACAGAATATTTTCTGAGATTGGTTTCAATGTGGTGGCATGGTGGTGTAGTGGTCAGCACTGTTGCCTTGCAACCCCCAGGGTCTGGGTTCAATTCCCGTCTTTGTGTGTGTGGAGTTTGCATGTTCTCCCCGTGCTTGGTGGGTTTCGTCCGGGTTCTCTGGTTTCCTCCCACAGTTGACATTCCCACGGCCATACTGTGTGTATGTGTGTGTGCCCTGCGATGGATTGCCACCCTGTCCAGGATGTACCCTGCCTTCTGCCCTAAGTCTCCTGGGATAGACTCCAGGACCCCGTGACTCTGAATACAGGATTAAGCGGTATAGATGACGAGTGAGTGATAAGTGAGTGGTTTCACTGTCCTCCAATGTATTACACAAAAAGTTAAAATAGAAAGTTCTTTTATTTATACAGTTGCAATAATGATGAGTTTTATATACTTTGCATTGTATATGTGTGTGTGAGTTATGGTAGGTATAAGGAAGCACATATTCTATAGTCAGGCCTCAGTTTTTGATTTATTCGGTATGTAAAACTAAAACCATTTTCAACATTGTAGTTGCCTTTTAAAGAGGAAAAAAAGTTTTATTAACATAAACTTGGCTGTATTACATTAGAGAATGAGCTTGTTTTCATTTTGACTGAAGAGAAACAACATGTGGTGGTCTTCAGAGTGGCGCTTCTCAGTTCATCATGTCTTCTGTTGTTTCAAAGAGGAGACTCACTTTCTGCTAACTCAGTTTAATGTACTACTAAATCTTTAATGTAGAATAATGTGCATTTTATAATCACTTTAAAGAAGAGATAGAATGTACTCAATAGCCAGAAAAAAATCTCATGCATACATCATAATAGAACTTCAATGCTCTCAGCCTCTCATGTTATACTTCATGAAGCTCCATATCTTATGTGTCTTTTATCTATACAGTCAATGTGCTCCATTTTAATTATGTGGTTTTTGTGCGAAAACATAGTAAAAATCATCTGATCGTATCCTTTTATAAAGTTATCTATCATATCTATATCAATATAGAGGAGTTCTATAAATATCTACATTTGCATTGGAATTATTCATTTATTTCACTGTTAGTCCTTTATTTAGTATATCAAACGAAAAGCATTTAACATTGTAGTTGCATTTGAAAGGAAAAAGAATTACATCAGAAACTGAGCTTGCTTTCACTTTGACTGAAGAGAAAGTGTGCACGTGTTGTCGTCCTCAGACACGCGATTCTCACATTTTCAGACCTTTCCTGCGAAGGCGAAACTCACATTAGCAAACACAGCATATATCTAATATATAAACTGTTACATGGTTATTCTACGAATGTCTAAGGTGGATAACCTGCAGCCTGACATGATAACAGTACTGCCGTTTTATTCCTCTTATATTAATACAACTTGTCTAAGCTCAAAAATATTTATTAAAGAAAGACTTAAGCTTCTATTTAAAGCTTAAAGTTGAATGTTTGTGGCATGTCCATGAAACAAGTTAATTCCTATTATCATAAAGTTATAGCAAAATGTCAAACTAAATAATAATTTCGAACATAAATTACTTACTTTTTTAGGACTCTGCTGATGAATTGTTGGACCCATACAGCCTCAGGATCCACACACACTCCTCTGTTGTCCTTCAGGGTGATACTGAGAGAGGAAAAAAAATCTATGAGCACTAATATACAATTGATTTAGTTGAAAATGACAATGTGTAAAAGATGCTTTTCTTTTAAAGATGCTTTTTAAATGATGTACATTGGAAGTCATCAGTTTTTCACCTAATATTAAGCGATGCTATTATGCATGCCAGTTGAGGTTACTAAAATTGACATATAGCGTGTAGTAGGAGCTTAAAAAAAGCTTCTGCAATCTTAATCCAGAATCACAGCCTGTTATACTGAATATGGTTATTGCGTACAGTAGAGTAAGCACACCGGCATGTGACATTGGAAGTAGCCAGTGTTTTCAAGCATACCCCATACATTTCCCCCTGACTTACATAATCTCAGTGTTGCTGCAGCGTGGGCTGGAGGGTATGATCTCAAATCTTTGAAATGATCAAGGGTTCATGTATTTGTCTGTGGTGGTTAAACAGCGGCACTGGTTATCTTTGGAAAATGCATCTATAGGCAAAGCTGCAAAAAAAAAAAAAGTAACAAGACAGAAAATCTCAACATCCAGTTTGGAATTCAAATGAATTAGCAATCACATAATGCAAATTCCTAAACACAAAACGAATTCCTAAAAATCTGTTGAAATCAAATAAGCCATTAATATCGCACATGAAATTTTCATCATTATTAAATTACAAAGTTGTATAACTAAACCACTTTGAATGTGCTTAAAACTAAAATAAAGAAATGCAAAATGGTGTCTTACCAAACATGGCGAAGCAGCACAGAGCAGTTGCTGTCAGCAGCAGGTTGGCACTGAGAGGCATGATGATGGTTCGGGTGGCAGTGGAGTGGATCTGGGAGTGACAGGCTGCTTTGCTTGGTTTATAAGGATGCTCAGAAAGGGAAGTAATGGAATTCTCAACTGATAATTATAGATGAAAAAACCAAATAGCATGACCGGAAACAGGAGAGGAAATCTGAAAAAAAAAAAAAAAAAAAAACTGGCAGGGGAAAGTTTATATTTATTCAGTTTTTTTTTTTCATAATCTTGCACAAGAATTTGCTGACTAGTCAGCATTCTTAAAACAGTTAGTGAAGAAGTAAAACAATAAATAAGTTATTTCACACACAAATGGATGACAGAGGAAAAGCCAACATAAGTGCACTGTTTAGCAAAATCCATAGGAGATCGACTGTGTTGAGATCTTTCCTGACTGTTAAAGCTATATGATATGACTTGCTGAAGTATCCGTTGTTGATGGAAAAAGAGTTTGTAGAAAGGGTTAGAAGGTTAAAATTATAATATCACTTATCGACTTTTTGTTTTGTAAAAAGGTTGTGTATCTTACGCTGAGTTGTATTTTTTTCTTTTTTTTATCATCATCCAAATACGTCAAACAATCAGAGAGTGAATCACAGATGAGAAATCGAAAAAGTCTATCGGATAAAGATACGTTTTGTCTTAAAAGAACTCCAGCGCGTGACTTGTACCTCAACAGCGCTGTTATTTCAGCAGTTAAATTATTAGTAAACATAGTGAAAGTTTTGATTTCGTTTGATCACGTGATCACAACTGAGCCAATGGTTCTTCTCTCTCTCGTGCTGCTGAATTGTGGGTAATCGCCCCAACCTAATCTATTGCACTGCAAAGCGTCCATGGGAGTCACGTAACAGAAGAACGAATGACTCGGACCAGAAGAGTTATTGAGAAAGAATCGCTCAATTCTGTTTCCTGTGTGCTGCACTGCATAGCGTCCATGGGAGTCAGGTGACAAAAGAACGAACGATTCAGACTTGGAAGATTCGTTGGGAACCGTTCAATTCTGTTTCCTGTACATAACCTACGGAGGTTTTGCGATGATTTGCGCATGCGCGCCCTGTAGAACATGAACGAATCACTCTCCGAGACGACTCGTTCTTCTGAGTCACGTTAAAGATTCGTTCAAAAAGAATGAATCGTTCATGAACAACCCATCACTAACACACATGCACACACACTCTCTAACGGAAACACTGCTCTGTCGCGATTCTTTTCAACGGGAAAGTGCAGATTCATTTGTTTTATTTTTACTTTACAGCAGTGATTCGGTTAGTGTCCGCGCACATCCGCCGTCCCGCACAGTAGGGCTACTTTGTAAGACAAGAGGGGGGACTGTGTATGTGCGAACAAACAGGCACATACACAGCGCAAATCCAAGGTTCCACTGCATATAAAAGTGAAAGTATTTAACATAGCAGTTGCAAAAAATTTTTATTAGCATACACTAGCTGAGAATGAACTTGTCTTCAGACAGGTGATTCTCTGTTCTTCACATTTTTCCTGTTATTTTAAAGTGGAAACTCATTAGATTACATGTTACATATTTCAAACATAAATCTATTTAAAAACAACAAAAACGACACTGACGCATGGTTACTCTACAAATCTCAAAGGTGTATAACTCGCAGCCTGACATGATAACGGAACTGCGGTTTTATTCCTCTTATACTAAGGCAACTTAACTACGCTAGAGTTTTTATTTATTAAAGAAAGACATTAAATACAAGCTGAATGTTGCACAAGGTGAACGTTGTGGCATGTCCATGTAACAAGTTAATTATCATATGTGTTGTTATAGAGGACAAAAATAAAAGTTATGAGAAAAAGTCAAAGTAGATAAATAAAAATTTTAAACAAATTATTATTTACTTTTTCATGATTCTGGCGTTGAATAGTTGGACCCACACTGCCGCATGATCCACACACACACACACACACACTACTCGGTTGTTTTCCTCTAAGGTGATACTGAAGGGGGGGAAAATCTATGAACACTAATATACAATTGTTTTAGTTAAAAATGACAATGTTAGGCCTCCGAGTGGCGCAGTGGTAAAATCACTCGCCCTATCATCCGGAGATCGCTAGTTCGAATAGATTCGGCTGATTGGCCGAGCTCTCTCAGAGGGGAGGGATGAGAGGTACTCAGTGCTCCCACATTAATCACGGCTCTACAGCCAATCAGGGGCGTCTGTGAGCTCACGCAACAGAAGGAGCGGATAGCGCTGTCCTCCGAGTGTGTTACGATGCTCCCAATGGTGCGTGAGCGAGCAGTTCGAAAAGATGTGGCCGGCTGGTGTCACGTGGTTCGGAGGAAACACTCCCGGCTGAGTGGTAGTAGTAGCCTTAATGTGGGAGCCCCCTAGTGACTGGGAGGAATTGGACACGACTAAATTAGGGAGAAAATCGGGGGTAAAAAAAAATGGCAATGTTTAACACAATTGTTCTTTAATTAGGCTTTTTAAATGATACATTGGAAGTTTTTCACCTAATATTAATTCAGTTTTTCACCTAATATTAATTAGCATGCTAGATGAGATTGCTAAAATTGGCAAAGAGTGTGTAGTAGTAGGATTAAAAAAATAGCATTGCAGCTTCTGCAAAGTCTTAGTCCAGAATCACAGCCTAATATAATAAATATGGTTATAATGTACAGTAGAGTAAGTGCACTGGCATGTAACATTGGAAGTAGCCAGTGTTTTCAAGCATACACCAAACATTTCCCTCTGACTCATATAATTTCAGTGTTGCAGCAGTTTGGCAAGACAGGTAAGATTTCAATTCTTTGAAACACTCGAGGGTTGATGTAGGTGTCTGTGGTGGTTAAACAGCGGAACTGGTGATCTGGGGTGAATTCATCTATAGGCAAAGCTACAAAAAAAAAAAAGTAAGAAGACAGAAGACATGAGAGGATGGCAAGGTTCAAAAATTATTTCATACATCGAAATGAGCATAATTTGGGATTCACATAATAAGCAATTACTAGAAATCTAGGTCCTAGAAATCTATCCAAATTGCAATAGCTATTATTGTTGCATAGTATTACAAAATCATTATTAAACTACAAATTATCATCGCCCAACCACTCAGAATGTGTTAAAATTATAATAAATAAATGTGAAATAGTCTCTTATCAAAAATGGTGGCGAAGCCGCACAAGGCAGTTGCTGCCAGTAGCTGGTTGGTACTGAGAGGCATGATGACGGTGCAGGTGACAGTGGAGTGGAAACAAGCGAACAGGAGTAGAAATCTGTAAAAAAAAAATAAAAAAAATATCTGACAGGAGAAGGTATATATGTATTTCTGTTTTTTTAAAAAAATCATTTTGCAAAAGAAATTGCTGACTAGTCTGCTTTCCTAAATCAGTCCATAATTTTTGGGTCGCAACACTGACCAGGATAACAAACTTACTGACAATTTCACATTGGGAAAAATAATTATTTGATTCCATCTAAATTTTATGTTTCCCCAGTTATAAGGAAATAAAGGATCTATATTTTTTATTATTTGATTTAGAAATTTAAATAAAAAATCCAGAAAAAACACATTATACTGTATAAAGGTTATAAATTGAGCAGCATTTCAGTGAGTAACCTAAGTATTTGATCCCCAACTACTAACAATAATTCTGGCTCCCACAGACTGGTATTGAGCTCATGTGGTTGTTGTTGGTCTTTCAGTTGCTCCCGGCAAGAGGTCGCCACAACAGACCATCCATGTATGTGGTACACAGATTAATTGTAAAAGATGCTGCTAACAATCACTTATGCGTATAAAAGCCACCTGTCCACAAAATCTCCATCTTCCATTCCAACCCCACCACCATGGACAAGACTAAGTAACTTCAAAGGATGTCACGGTCAAAATTGTAGACCTGCACAAGGCTGGAATGGGCTAGAAGACCATCAGCAAGAAGCTTGTTCAGAAGGTGGCAACCATTGGATTGGTTTTTACAAATGGATAAAATATGAAATGATCATCAGTTGCCCTCGGTCTGGAGCTCTATGCAAGATTTCACCTCCTGGGGTAAGGGTAATCATGAAAAACTTGAGCGATCAGTCTGGAACTAAATGGGAGGATCTTGCAAATAATCTCAGTGCAGTTGGGACCACAGTCACCAAACAATCCATTGGTACTGCAAGATCCCCCTTCTCAAGAAGGCACCGTGTACAGGCCTGTTTGAAGTTTGCCAAAGAAAAGAGAAGGATTGAAAGAAAGTGCTGTGGTCAGATGAGACCAAAATTGAGCTCTTTGGCATCAACTCTGCTGACTATGACCCTGAGAACTCCATCCCTACAGTCAAGCAGAGAGAGGTGGCAACATGATGCTTTGGGGCTGTTTCTCTGCCAAAGATAAATGATGACTTTGCTGCAATGATTTGGCCATTGGACGGGGGTATGTATTTTAAAATTTTGAATGAGAACCTCCTGAAGATGGGTCATGGATGGGTCTTCCAGAATGACAATGACCCAAAACGCCAAGACAACAAAAGAGTGGCTTGAGAAGATGCACATAAGTCCTGGAGTGGCCTAGCCAGTCTCTAGACCGTAATCCTATCCTGAGACTTTGAGTTGCCAAGTGACAGGCAAGGATTTAGAGAAGATCTGTAAAGAATCGTTGACCAAAAACCCTTCTAAGATATATAGTGTATGTGCAAACCTCTCTGCTTGCCAATGTGGCAGAGCGCTAAGAGATGAGATTGAAAGATTTGAAGATTACGCCAAGAATGTGGTGGAGCACTGAGGTGAGGAACTGAAAGATTTATAGATCCTGTCGATTACAGGAAGAATGTGGCTGAGTGCCGGCGGTGAAGAATTTAAATATTTATAGATAAGATATATAGATAAGTCCGATTACACCACCCTGGGTATAGCCCAGGGACCTTAACTAAATGAAATTTGTCATAGGCAACACAGGTCCGTTCACAAGGAAATGGCAGGAGACGTAGATATCCAAAAGAATTACGATTTTATTACAATCCGAATATTAAAAGAAAATAATTTATTACCAAAAAATGAATAAAATAAAATTAACAACTAGTGGGAACAGCAATCCACATGTACCAGACGCATTACACAGACCACAGAACTGGGCAACCTGGGACACCCAGAGCTCAAGGTACCGGAACCGAGGCTTGACAGCAGGGCATAAGGGCACAATCAGTCTACACAGCAAAGGACCCCTCAATTATACCCTTGACATACACGTACGCATACACGCATTACACAGACTCACAAAAAATCACCAGCACCAGGAATCCACCCCTGCCTCAGGCGCTCAGTCCTGTACCAAACAGAAATCAAATTATGCACTTAAACAGATACAATCACTCACAGATAAATGTACCATAAGACAGGTTGCCCACCCTCACAGCTGACCCACTACAACAAAAATGCTATTAAAATAAGTAACAAACCCAAAACAGCATTAAATCAAAGTAAAACAAATTAAAAAAAGGAAAAGGATGACAAAAAATGTCTTGATTTTCTTAAAGAGTTTGGAAATCTGCTATCAGACCTATTGGTTAACTCTGACAAAGTGCTGATAGTAGGAGACTTTAACATTCATGTAGACGATGCTAACGATGCTTTAGCACTCGCATTTATGGATTTGCTAAATTCCTTT
>JAAGKR010000590.1:0-43751 GCA_011419295.1 Clarias macrocephalus | reverse complement strand
AGCAGACAAGAGCCATTTGGATGTATATTCGTCTGGGTACAGGATATAGAAGGTGTTACCACAGAAGGCGTAAGGAAGCACAGTGAGGGGGCTGTTCTTAGGGCTGAACTGATTAGATTACAATGTCTTACAATATTATAAAACCTTACAGCAAGTATGCTATAAAGTGTTCATACATAAAGTGACTTGTGCATAATAGAATAAGTAGTAATGTACAGGTGTGCAGTTACCACTAGTGTCAATGACCTGAATGTCCAGAGAGAATGCAAGAAGCATGAGTGTGTAAAGTGGGTCAGTACTGTGTGGTGTGCTGGTTAAGAGACTGTATCGCCTGCAGGAAGACGCTCCTCCTCAGTCTCTCTGTATTGGCCTTCAGGGAGCAGAATCGCTTTCCTGACCTCAACAGAGAGAACAGTCCATTGCTGGGGTGACTGAGGTCCTTCATGATCTTCCTGGCCTTTGTCCAGCACCGCTTGCTGTAGATCGAGTGCAAGTCCGGGAGCTTGGTGTGGATGATGTGCTCAGCTGATCGCACAACCTTCTGTAGAGCTCGTCTGTCCTGCATGGTGCTATTCCCGAACCAGGTCGTGATGTTTCCCGTCAGGATGCTATCTATGGTGCAGTATTCCTATTGCCATCTCAGGGAGTTTTTCCTTGCCACTGTCGCCGTCACCCTTGGCTTGCTCATCAGGGACAATCTCATTATCTAGACACATTTTTCGTAAACATATATATGTTTCCATAAGTCTTCTTTTCATTTTCTTTTAATTTCTGTGAAGCTGCTTTGAGACAATGACCATTGTTAAAAGCGCTATAGAAATAAAATTGAATTGAATTGAATTGAAAAAAGAAAGTATTGGTAACCGTAAACAGTATGTATCCACACACAAAATGCGCCCGTAACGCTGGAAAACACTGTATCCGTTGTGCTGAACCAGTCTTGCTTGATGCTCAGACTGCACAGACGCAACCTTAGCCAAGGTCCAGCCATGAGGCTTCTTCCATCGACTGTCCTATAAGAGATACACTAGTGTAAACTTTAGTGTGCAACTCGCAATTCAGCCAACATTAACCCACACATCTAGATGATGACTAAACGTGGGGGGCAGGACTCGTGACACTTGACCACCTTACTAACCACTTTATATTGTCCTATCATGGGACAGTGGAGGACCATCAATGGGCAACCAGCCAACCCGATGCAAGTAGGAAGAGCCTTCTTGTCCTGCCACACCACTCGGTACAATACATATTGTATGGGATATCAAGCCCTCTCGCGTCCTGGCTGAAGACCCCTATATTCTCACCGTAAAGGCAGGCAAACGTGTGGTAAACCTACGTAAAACAGGTAATGTATGTAAGCTAATGTGGCGAAGAAGAAGTCCGCTATTCATCCCTGTCACTAGGAATGCTTCTTCAAGGACCAGCACGAAGTTGCTCAGCAGGACCGTCTCCTCTCCGAATTAGGAGTACCAGCTTTGCGTGTGACTGCTGACAAGGAGTTTCTGGCAGAAGTCCCCACTTTTAACTGGGCAGACCAAATGGAGTATTCGGAGGGCTCAGAGGACGGTGAGCTCTCCTACAGCGCTGACCTGCAGCTTGGATATGAACAGCCTGCTTTCCAGGATGATGATGTGCTTGATGTCGGTCTGGAAACACACGGCTTGTTAGAGGATAAACAAGAAATTTTGCTGTCTCCCCAGAGCTCCGGTGCCACTGCGTTAGCTGCTTGGGATGACAATTAGTTTTTCGCTCTCTACCGACGTATATGTTTAATGATGGCTTGTATTAACAGTTCCTGTTCATTAAACGCTATTTGTTAAGCTTATGTAGACTATTTTGTTGTATTTGTTCACATTTGTTTGCATTTCATCAGAAGTAGTGATGTATCTCTTTCTTTGTGGTTTTTCATTTAAGGTTATCGACCACTCTAGATGAATCCACCTTAAATGATTGTTGTGTATCATGCTAAGCTGTCACACACAAGAATTATAAAGTGATTCCTGGAGTTGATGTGCAAATCCCCAGCTAACTCGACAGTTCTAGGTACCTTTCTTCACTAAAAAAAAAAAAACTATGCAATGAAGGCATTGACATGGTATTTAAAACATTTCTAGGAAAAGTGTCTCTAGATGTATTGGCAGAAGTGGAGGTGGAATGTACTGAATGAAAAAAGACTAATGTTTAACTATTGCTGCGGAACAAATTACAGGATTGCAAAATGCTTATTTTTTTGCAGTCTATACTGTAATGTATTACAAAATACCTAGGTTCAGGCATAATTTTTCAATGAACAGTAATAATGACAAGGAGTCACATTTATTAAGCTAAATACAAACATATTTGCAAATCATTCATACTGTGAGGTTTTTGCACTGTGGATTGTAAGTAATTATTGTTTTTTTATTGAGAACAAGAAAAGTTATTTTATTTTATACATGGATGGCTGGCAGAGGAAAAGCCCACATAAAAGCATTGTTTAGCTTTATAAAACAAAATCCCATACAGTAGGTGGTTGACTGGGCTGAGATCTTTCCTGATTGTATATGGAGTTTTTTGGACCTAATTCCCAGCGCCGTGTTTGGCAAAATCCAAACCTAGCGTTTCAGCAAAACATACCCATTCTCAAGCATGATAGGAGACGGGTGATGATCTGGGCTGATTTTGCAATGGCAGGACCTGGAAGACACTGAGTCGACAATGAACTCCTCTGTATTCTAGAGGTAAATGTCAGGCCATCTGTCTGACAGCTAAGGCTTGGTTAAAATTGGGTCATACAACAGGAAAATGATTCAAAGCACACCATTAAATCCCTCCATAACAATGTCAAAGGGTGATAAAGTCATACAGGAAACAATTATTTGAAGTTATTGCTGCTAAAGGTGGATCACATTGGGGGTTGGGGGGGCATTACATAGTAGTTTTTTTGTGTGTGTGTTTTTTTTTTTATTTTATTTATAATTTTTTGTTAAATAATTTATGGCACTGTGGAAAACAGTTTTTGTTGTTCGTCTGATAATACTAAGCCCTGCTATGATCAGATGTTTTTTAATTGTTTTTACACAAAAATACTGTACATAAACTTTGCACATGGCACACATATTTTCTTCTGTTTTGAAGCTATGTTATTGATACTGAGGATTCTGTGGAGGGCCCTTAGAAGAGCTGTATGTAAGAGAATGCCCAAAACCCACAATAAACTCACGCAATGCTGTAAAGAAGAATGCACCAGAACTCCTCCACAAAAATGTGAAAAACTGAAAGTCCTACAGGTAATTATTCCTTCAAGGTATTGCTGCTGAAGGTGGATCTACAAGTGATTGACTCGAATGGAAGTGGGATCCTTAGTATTGCCCAGGTGTTTAATTTTTGTTAAATAACTAATACCACTGTGAAAAAAAGTTATTGTTGTTTGTCTGATAAAAATGATTTTTATTATGTTTTTACACAAAAATGTATAGAATTAAAAGACGTGATATTAACTTTTGCAACTGACCATACTGTATACAGTATCTTACATTAGCAGACACATTTTCATCAGTTTTGAAGGTATGTTCCAATACATGAGGCCAAATAACCAAATTAATATTCTAGTTACTTATCTTATACAGTTATATACAGTAATATATTGATGTAGAGGATTTCTATAAATGTCTAGCAGTTTAGTCCCAATCCTGTGAGTTCTCATCACATTGTGTACGTGTGCTTTTACACTATTGAACATAGCTGTGATTTTTAGTATTGATTTTTTTACCATGTCACAGTTTTTATGTGACTTCAAAGTTTTTTAAGTTGATGGTTCAGCACTATACTTTCATGTTTTGATAATGTTTTCAAGGGTTCATAACCCAGTTTTCAGTAATTGCAGTAATTCCAAAACTGCAAGCCTTGTGCGGTGTTCAGTGATTTGTGTGGGCAGTAACGGCAATATACACAAGAGCTACTAAACAACAAGTACAGTCGGGGCCAAAAGTTTTGAGAATGACACAAATATTACTTTTCACAAAGTTTGCTGCTAAACTGCTTTTAGATCTTTGTTTCAGTTGTTTCTGTGATGTACTGAAATATAATTACAAGCACTTCATATGTTTCAAAGGTTTTTATTGACAATTGCATGACATTTATGCAAAGAGTCAGTATTTGCAGTGTTGGCGCTTCTTTTCCAGGACCTCTGCAATTCGACTGGGCTGCTCTCAATCAACTTCTGGGCCAAATCCTGACTGATAGCAACCCATTCTTTCATAATCACTTCTTGGAGTTTGTCAGCATTAGTGGGTTTTTGTTTGTCCACCCGCCTCTTGAGGATTGACCACAAGTTCTCAATGGGATTAAGATCTGGGGAGTTTCCAGGCCATGGACCCAAAATTTCAACGTTTTGGTCCCCGAGCCACTTAGTTATCACTTTTGCCTTATGGCACAGTGCTCCATCATGCTGGAAAATGCATTGTTCTTCACCAAACAATTGTTGGATTGTTGGAAGAAGTTGCTGTTGGAGGGTGTTTTGGTACCATTCTTTATTCATGGCTGTGTTTTTGGGCAAAATTGTGAGAGAGCTCACTCCCTTGGATGAGAAGCAACCCCACACATGAATGGTCTCAGGATGCTTTACTGTTGGCATGACACAGGACTGATGGTAGCGTCACCTTTTCTTCTCCGGACAAGCCTTTTTCCAGATGCCCCAAACAATCGGAAAGAGGCTTCATCCGAGAAGATCAATCTGTCCCTGATGTTTTTTTTGGAGAGAAGTGGCTTCTTTGCTGCCCTTCTTGACACCAGGCCATCTTTCAAAAGTCTTGGCCTCACTGTGTGTGCAGATGTGCTCACACCTGCCTGATGCCATTCCTGAGCAGCTCTGCACTGGTGGCCCTCCGATCCCGCAGCTGAATCCTCTTTAGGAGACGATCCTGGCGCTTGCTGGACTTTCTTGGACGCCCTGAAGCCTTCTTAACAAGAATTGAACCTCTTTCCTTGAAGTTCTTGATGATCCTATAAATTGTTGACAGGCAAGGATATTGTGGTTACTAAGATTGCAGTAGCCACAATAGCCTTGCCTGTGAAGCCATTTTTATGCAACGCAATGATGGCTGCACATGTTTCTTTGCAGGTCACCAGGGTTAACAATGAAAGAACAATGATTTCAAGCATCACCCTCCTATTAACATGTCAAGTCTGCCATTCTAACCCAATCAGCCTGACATAATGATCTCCAGCCTTGTGCTCATCAACATTCTCACCTAACAAGATTTTTAACAAGACGATTACTGAAATGATCTCAGCAGGTTCTTTAATGACAGCAATGAAATGCAGTGGAAAGTTTTTTTTCGGGATTAAGTTCATTTTCATGGCAAAGAAGGACTATGCAATTCATCTGATCACTCTTCATAACATTCTGGAGTATATGCAAATTGCTATTATAAAAACTTAAGCAGCAACTTTTCCAATTTCCAATATTTATGTAATTCTCAAAACTTTTGGCCACGACTGTAGAGTACTAGCCCAAGTTGCTGAAAAGGTATTGCTGGCTATGATAGAAAGATGTCAGGAAACAGCCGTGCATTGCAGTATGCTGTGTATGGAGCTGTGTAGCCACAGCATGGTCAAATGCTCATGAAAATCTGAACTGGATCGTGGAGCAATGGAAGAATGTGCCGTGGTATGATGATGATTTTTGTTTTCTTTTATATCCAGTAAAGGATATAAAAGCCAGGATATAAAAGGATATAGCCAGGAGCATGCATGTTGCTTACCTGGAGTAGAAATGGCACTACTGGATGCTTTATGAGAAAAAGGCAATGTTCTCAGCCTACGTTATTCTTGAGGAAGCTCCACATCTTATATGTCTTTTATCTATATAGTCAAGTGTAAAATTTTGTGCTTTTGTGTGAAAAACATAATAAAAAGCATCTGATCATAACGGGGCTCAGTATTAGACAAATACGATCATAAGACGAACAACAATATATACTGGTTTTTACTATGCCGTTATTTATTTAACAAAAATGAAGCCAAAAAGAAAAGAAAAACCTGCGGGCAATACTATGTACCCCCTTACTGCTTCCATAGGATTGAAGAAGGTAGGATCCAGCCAGGCGCTGCTAATCATCAGCTCTTGATTAAATGATCATCAACAGAAGTGTAGCTCTCTATAAAAGTTTTGGCAGTTTGCTGGTCTGGAGAGTTCAGGTGTGTGTTAACACAATACCAAGAGGGATAGACACAAGCAATGATCTTAGATAAGCAATTGTTGCTACACATCATTCTGGAAAGGGCTGTAAAACAATTCCAAAACATATTATTCCAAAAATTTTTGAATTCAACGTTCTACAGTGAGACGATTATTCACAAGTGGAAAACATTTAAGACCATCGCCAATCTTGCAATAACCAAACCTAGCATTTCAGCGCAAACATACCCATTCTATTTAATATCATATTCTATATAATTCATATCCATTAGCATGTCAGGGGAGGGGTTATAATTTAGCTTTGTTTTTCAGCCATGGGACCAGGGAGACACAGAGTCAATGATGAATTTCTCTGTTTTACCAGAGTATTCTAGTGGTAAATGTCTGTCCGACAGCTAAAGCTTGGTTAAAATTGGGTCATTCAACGGGACAGTTATCCAAAGCACACCAGTAAATCTACATCAGAACGGCTGACAAAGTCAAGAATTAAGGTTTTGGAATGGCCTAGTCAAAGTCCAGACCTGGACCCAGCTGAAATGCTGTGGCGGGACCTTAAGAGAGCTGTGCAACTCCAGCAATGTTGTAAAGAAGAATGGGGTAAAATACCCTCCACAAAAATGTCACAGGCTGCACACATATTTTCATCTGTTTTGAAGCCATATTCCAATACATGAGACCAAATATCTACTGTAGTTATACAGTATATATGTCTATGCTGATATTGAGGATTTCTATAAATGTCTGTGCTTGCTTTGAAATTATTTATTCAGTTATGCACTGATGATGGGTTTTATATACTTTCCTTTGTACTGTGTATGTGTGTGAGTTATGGTAGGTATAAAAAAGCACATATTCTATAGTCAGGTCTCAATTTTTGATGGTAGTCCTTTATTTAGTATATCAAACCAAAACCATTTTCAACATTGTAGTTACATTTGAAAAGAAAAAAAATATATTGGAATTCACTGAGACAGCTTGTTTTCACTTTGACTGAAGAGAACGTTTGCACATTTTGTCATCTTCAGACAGGCGATTCTCAGTTCATATTTTTTCTGCAAAGATGAAACTCACATTAACAAACATGGTACATATTTCATAAATAAATTATCTTACACGGTTACTCTGCGCATGTCTAAAATGCATAAACTGCAATGTGACAGTTCTTATACTAAGGCAACTTAACCCAAGTTAGAATTTTTATTTACTAAAGAAAGACATCAGAAACATTTTTCTATTCAAATGTTGTGGAATGTTCATGAAACAAGTTAATTATCATATGTTTTGTCATAGCTACAAAGTGAACAAAAATAAAAAGTTATAGCAAAATGTCAAAATAAATCATTTCTGACATAAATTACTTACTTTTTTATGACTTTGCTAATGAATTTTTGGACCCACACAGCCTTAGGATCCACACACACTACTCTGTTTTTGTCCTTCAGGGTGATACTGAGAGGAGAAAAAAAAAAATCCATGAGCACTAATATACAATTTATTTAGTTAAAAATGACAATGATTAACTTAGTTGTTTTTTAGCGATGCTTTTTTAAAGTGGACTTTAAGTGATCATTACAACAGAATCCAAAATCACAGCCTTTTACAGTAGAATAAATATGGTGATCACGTACAGTAAAGTAAGCACACTGGCATGTGACATTGGAGGTAGCCAGTGTTTTCAAGCATACCCCATACATTTCCCCTCCCCTTGACTTACATAATTTCAGTGTGGCGGCAGCTTGACCCGACAGGTATGATCTCAATTCTTTGAAACGATCGAGGGTTCATGTGGGTGTCTGTGGTGGTTAAACAGCGGCACCGGTTATCCCTGTTTACCCCCGGCATAGGTAAAGCTGCAAAAAAAAAAAAAAAAAAAAAACAAGACAGAAAACATAAGAAGATGGCACAGTTCAAAAACCAATTGGGAACCATTTGGGACATTAATTAAGACTCACATAATATGCAATAGCAAAGTTCTAGAAATCTGTCAAAAATACATTAGCTAAAGTTTTATCACTAAACTACTTAGAATGTGCTAAACCTATAATAAATCAATGCTCTTACCAAACATGGTGGCGAGGCAGCACAGAGCAGTTGCTGCCATCAGCAGGTTGGCACTGAGAGGCATGATGATGGTGCAGGTGGTAGTGGAGTAGATGTGTGAGTAACAGGCTACTTTGCTTGGTTTATAAGGATGCTCAGAAAGGGAAGTAACTCTCAACTTCTAATTATAGATGAAAAACCAAATAGCATGCCTCTGACTGGAAACAGGGGAGGGAATCTGGGGAAAAAAAAACTGACAGGCAAAGGTATATACAGTATGTATTTCTGTTTTTAACCATGTTGCAAAAAATGAAATGCTGACTCGCCTGCATTCTTAAAACAGTCCTTTATGGCCCTTTGATTTTTGGGTCTCTGACCTGGATAAAGAAACTTACTGAAGACTCCACAGTTATACCTAAATAATTAGCCATGAGTTATTATTTACTAATGATTTGTTATTTATTAATTACAGTATATTACATTTTAACTAGTAGAGCACTTTTTTCTTTTTTTTTCTTTTCTTTTCTTATCTTGTGGATTAGTTATTTAAAAAAATTGTAAAGTAGTCCTAAGTAACTTTTTTTTCACTGAAAAAAATGCAATGAAATGGTACAACTAACACGGTATTGAAAACATTTCTAGGAAAAGGATGTATCGATGTACAGGCAAAGGGAAACTATAGGTGGAATGTACTGCATGAAGACAGACTGAGGTCGAAACAACATTGCAGGGAACAAATTACAGGATTGCATAATGCTTATTGTTTTTGCAACATATACTTATAACCATACATAGATTCAGGTATCTTTTTTAAAAATCACTAATAATGACAACAAGCTATATTTATCAAGCTAAATACAAAATATATATATTTGCAAATCATACATCCTGTGAGGTTGTTGGACTGTGGGTTGTAAATGACGAAGTAAAACAATAGATAAGTTATTTCACACATGAATGGATGACAGCGGAAAAGCTTTTTAGTTTGATTACAGCACACAGTGTTTGGCCATTTCATGTATTTCTATATCGTATATGATCAATGCAATTCAATGAAATCTTGCATTCCAGCAAGAATCCAGCACGCAGTGTGGTACCCAGTTCATGTGTGAAAATGATTCCTCATGCTCACAGAACCACTCTTTCACAATTTGAGTCCTGGAACATGCCCGCACCATCAGGGGGGAAAAAATCCATTCATGGGATAACCTGGTCTTTCGGGTCATCAGCTGGCTTCCATTTATTGCCACATAACGTTGCTGAGCCTGGGCCCGAGCAACTGATTCAACTACAGATCATAACACTGCGTCCAGAGCATGATGGGCACATTGCTTCATACACTTCCCTTCTTTTCCTGTCATGCACACTGCTCTGGAATAGGCTCAAATGTGAAGAAGTGAGAATCGCCTGTCTGAAGATGACAAAACGTGCACACTTTCTCTTCAGTCAAAGTGAAAACGAGCTCAGTCTCAGTGTATGCCAATATTTTTTTTTCTTTTCAAATTTAACTACATTGTTGAAAATGGCTTCATTTTGATCAGACCACATGTCCTTTTTCCATTGCTCCAAAGTCCCATTTTCAAGTTCTCTAGCAAATTAAAGCCTTACACCAGTAAATCTACATCAGAACGGCTGACAAAATCAAGAATTAAGGTTTTGGAATGGCCTAGTCAAAGTCCAGACCTGGACCCAGCTGAAATGCTATGGCGGGACCTTAAGAGAGCTGTGCGTAAGAGGATGCCCAAAGCTCTCAATGAACTCCAGCAATGTTGTAAAGAAGAATGGGGTAAAATATCCCTCCACAAAAATGTCAAAGGCTGATAGTCATACAGGAAACAATTATTTCAAGTTATTGCTACTAAAGGTGGCTCTACAAGCGATTATTTTCTAGTATTTTTTTTTGTGTGTGTTTTTTTTAAAATAGTACTTTTTAATATATATATATATATATATATATATATATATATATATATATATATTTTTTTTTTTTTTTTTTACACAAAAATATGTAAAAATTTGGACATATCTAACATCGGCACACATTTTCATCTGTTGAAGCTATGATCCAACACAGGAGGCCAAATATCCAATTATATGTGTCTATGATTTCTATAAATGTCTGTGCTTGCTTTGAAATTATTTATTCAGTTATGCACTGATGATGGGTTTTATATACTTTCCTTTGTACTGTGTATGTGTGTGAGTTATGGTAGGTATAAAAAAGCACATATTCTATAGTCAGGTCTCAATTTTTGATGGTAGTCTTTATTTAGTATATCAAACCAAAACCATTTTCAACATTGTAGTTACATTTGAAAAGAAATAAAAAATATTGGCATTCACTGAGACAGTTTGCACGTTTTGTCATCTTCAGACAGGCGATTCTCAGTTGATATTTTTTCTGCAAAGAAAAAACTTATATTAACAAACATGATACATATTTCATAAATAAATTATGTTACACAGGTACTCTGCTCATGTCTAAGGTGTATAAACGGCAGTGTGACAGCTCTAATACTAATGCAACTTAACCCAAGTTAGAATTTTTATGTATTAAAGAAAGTCATCAGAAACATTTTTCCATTTAAAGCTTAAAGAGATGAATGTTGTGGAATGTCTATAAAAAAAGTAATTATCATACGTGTTGTCATAGCTACAAAATGAACAAAAATAAAAGTTAAAGCAAAATGTCAAACTAAATAATTTCTAACAGAGTATTTACTTTGTCATGACTCTGGTGATGAATTGTTGGACCCACGTTGCCTCAGGATTCACACACACTGTTCTGTTGTCCTTCAAGGTGATACTGGGGGTAAAAAAAAATCTATGAGCACTAATATACAATTGATTTAGTTAAAAATTTTAAACTGTCAGACACTTGTTCTTTAATTATGATTTTTAAAGGAGGGTTTAAAGTGATGTACTTTGGTCGTCTAGTTTTTCACCTAATATTAATTATCATGCAAGCTAAGCTAGCTAAAATTGGCATTATGCGTATAGCAGAAAGCTTAAAAAATACCACTGGTGCTTCTGCAAATTAGTCCATAATCACAGCCTATTAGAATAAATATGGTGATCCCGTACAGTAGAGTAAGCACACTAACATGTAACATTGGAAGTAGCCAGTGTTTAAGCATACCCCATACATTTCCCCCTGACTTACATAATTTCAATGTTGCGGCAGCTTGACCCGACAGGTATGATCTCAATTCTTTGAAACGATCGAGGGTTCATGTGGGTGTCTGTGGTGGTTACACAGCGGCACTGGTGATGTTTGGTTGGTCCCTCCATAGGAAAAGCTGCAAAAAGGTAATAAGACAGAAAACATAAAACGATGCCGCAGTTCAAAAACAATTCCATCCACCCAATTGGGATTGGGAACCATTTGAGATTCACATTAATTAATCAGAACTCACATAATGCAATACCAAACCTAGAACCTTGTCGAAATTACATTGGCTATTACATTTTTATGAATGTGCTAAAACTACAATAATTAAATGCAAAATGAAGTCTTACCAAAAACAGTGGCGAAGCAGCACAGGGCAGTTGCTGCCAGCAGCAGGTTGGCACTGAGAGGCATGATGATGGTGCAGGTGGCAGTGGAGTAGATCTGGGACTAACAGGCTGCTTTGCTTGGTTTATAAGGATGCTCAAAGAAGGAAGTAATGTAACTTCTCAAGTTCTAATTATAGATGATAACCAAATATCATGCCTCTGACTGGAAACGGGGGAGGGAATCTGAAAAAAAAAAAAAAACAACAATAGGGGCAGGTATCTACAGTATGTATATACAGAAACTTTTTTTATTTTTTCCTTTTTTTATGGTGTTGCAAAAAAAAAAAAAAATTGCTGACAAGTGTGTACTCTTTAAACAGTCCTTAATGCCTTTTTCAGCATTTTTGGGTTTACAACCCTGACCAGAATAACAAACTTATAGATTTCACAATTTTGCCAAAATAATTAGTTATTATTTAGTAATTATAAATTTTTTCTATATTAAATGAATTGACAGTATTATTTATTAACTAGTATAGCACTTTTTTCTTCTTTTATCTAAAAAAGTTGCAAAGTAGTGATACGTAGCTTTCTTTAATGAAAAAAAAAATGCAATGAAAGCACTAACATGGGATTGAAAGCATTTCTAGGAAAAGGATATCTAGATCCTTTACAGGGGAACAGATGCATTACAGGGGAACAAATTACTAAATGTTTTGTAATTGCAAAATGCTTATTGATTTTGCAGCCTATACTTATAACCATACGTAGATTCAGGTATTCAAAGTCTTTGTTGTGAACAGTAATGATGACAATAAGTCATGAATAATGACAATGAATATAAAATCTTTCATACTGTACAATGTGAAGAAATGTGGTATTCATGAAAATCGTGTAATTTTGAAAAAAAAAAGATTTTTTTTTATCCTACATGTGGTCCTCCGTGTCTGTAAATGCACAAGAGCACTAACAAATTTAAATCATATGGCATACGTTGCTGTACTTTTACACATGGATTATGTTGTCGACTTTAAATTGCTAGTTTATTTCGGCTGCACACATACATGTTATTCAAATGTTCTTAAAACTGAATTGTTTCATATTAATTGTCATGAAAAAAGAAACATTACAGTTGCGGTCAGAATTTTAAGTACACATACACAGTTAAAAATATACATATATACACAATTATTAAATCAGTGGAGCTGAAAGTCCCGAAAAGTTAGGCCTCCCAACTTCCTGTTAGTGATCATGAATGCCTGTAAGCTAGTAGCTTCTCCCTACCCATACAAAAAAAAAAAAAGAAAAAAAAAAAGTGACAGCATCATTGGATTGATGAACACTAAATACAATGGGAAGTCCCAAGAAGCTCAATAGAGATGTGAGAAAGTGGGTAATAGGTTTGCACAAGTCAGAAATGTTTCTTGGAGCCATTTCTGCAACTGCAGATTCAATATTTGTAAGTACAAGTTATTAGACAGTTTAGCCATGTACAGTGAAACGAAAGCCCCTGGAACTTCAAGAACACTGTACCAACTGTTAATCATAGTCGTGGTAGTATCACACTTTAGGGTTGTTTTTGCTGCTAATGGAAGTTGCACAAAGTGGATGGAATAATGAAGGACTCAGGAATAACTCAATTCCATCAGGACAATGACCCCAGTGACATGGAATGGATAAGATAGGCCTAATTTTTAACCAAATGTGCTGTATATACAGTATTTACCAGTATCCCTATCGAAATAAATGAGATCTAGAGAATTATCTGTAGACCCACAAGACAGGATTTTGTCACAGATCTGGGAAACTCAAACCTTTTGGCACCTTTCAAATTGCCTTAGAGCATGGTAGCCTCAATCATTCTCTAATGGAAACTATTTGGAACAACCAACAGCCTTCCCAGATGTGGCTGTCCAACCAAACTGAGCAAATGGGGATGAAGGGCCTTGGTCAGAGAGGTAACTAAGAACCTGAGTGTCACTATTATAGAGATCCTGAGTTCCCTTTTGGAGATGGGGAGACTTACAGAAGGAGAACCACCACTGCAGCACCCCACCAATCAGGTCTCTGGGGTACAGTGGCCAGACAGTAGAACTCCTCACTAAAAAAAGACACGACAGCCACCTGGGAGCAAAAAACACCTGAAGGACATACAATGAGAAACAAAAACTCTTCTGGTTTGATTACCCAAAAATTAATCTATTTGGAAACAGGAACTCAGGCATTTGCACATACCTTATTAAACCCATCCCTACAGTCTGCAGGATCTCAGGCTGGGATGAAGGTTCAACAACACCATGAGCCAACGTCAAACTGTGAAAGTCCTGGAGTCCAAACCTAAACCCAAGAGTGCATCTCTGAAGCAGCCTGAAAATATTTGTGCACTGACCTTGGCCTGTTCAACCTTGAATAATTCTGCAATGAAGTATGGAGGAAAATTTCAAAAAGCAAAGCATACCAAGCTTGCATCATCCAAAAGCAGATGTGGCTGTCATTGCTGCCAAAGTTGCTTTGATCAAGTATTAAGTGATGGCTCTGAATACTTATGTAAATTAGATATTTCAGTCTTTATTTTTAATAAATTAACAAAACACTCAACATCTGTTTTTACTTTGTACTTGTGGAGGATTGGAATAAAAAAATATTTGCATCTGTTTTAAGATGAGCGTGAAACATGACAAAATGTGGAAAACTTAAAATGGTCTGAAGTTTTTTCTTAGTCACTGTTGATATACTGCATATATATAAGCGGTTGGACAACGAAAATTAAACACTGGCCAATTTAGTGTTGGAGGTTTCATGGCTCAATATGTGCAGCCTGGTGGCCAATCTTCATTGATTGCACATTCCACCAATAAGAGCAGAGTGTTGAGGTTTAATTAGCAGAGTAATAGCACAGTTTTGCTTAAAATATTGCAATGCACACAACATTATGGGTGACATATCAGAGTTCAAAAGAGGACAAATTGTTGGTGCGCGTCTCGCTGGCGCATCTTTGACCAAGACAGCAAGTCTTTATGATGTATCAAGAGCCACAGTATCCAGGGTAATGTCAGCATACCACCAAGAAGGACGAACCACAAACAACAGGAGTAACTGTGGACACAAGAGGAAGCTGTCTGAAAGGGATGTCCGGGTGCTAACCCGGATTGTGTTAAAAAATATATAAAACCACAGCTGCCCAACTCACTGCAGAATTAAATGTGCACCTCAACTCTCCTGTTTCCACCAAAACTGTTCGTCGGGAGCTCCACAGGGTCAATGTACATGTCCAGGCGGCTATAGTCAAACCTTAGGTCACAAGTGCCAATGCCAAATGTTGTTTTCAATGTGAAACATGTATTGTTCTCTGATGAGTCCACCTTCACTGTCTTTCCCACATCAGGAAGAGTTACGGTGTGGAGAAGCCCCAAAGAAGCGTACTGTACCACCCAGACTGTTGCAGGCCCAGAGTGAAGCATGGGGGTGGATCAGTGATGGTTTGGCCTGTAATATCATGGCATTCCCGAGGCCCAATACTTGTGCTAGATGGGCGCGTCACTGCCATTTACTACCGAACCATTCTGGAGGACCATGTGCACCCAGTGGTTCAAACATTGTATACTGAAGGTGTTTCCATGTATCAGGATGATAATGCACCAATACACACAGCAAGACTGGTGACAGAGTGGTTTGATGAACATGAAAATGAAGTTGAATATCTCCCGTGGCCTGCACAGTCACCAGATATAAAATAAATTAAAACTTAATTTTAGTTCGAAGAAAGATTTTTCATTGCAGTGAAATGGCAAATGTTCAAGATGAGTATATGTACTGTACTGTAAACTTCTGTAACTGTAAATATAAAAAATAAAAAAGGAGTTAATATACTGTATAAATACATAGATTAAGAAATACAAAACCTCTCATTCAATAAATGTTCCTGAATAAAAGGATGATGTGCTGCAGTGTATAAACTGTATCTGTTTGCCATGGCATCTTTTCTCAATGATGTGCCACACTTCAGTGCCTTTAGATACACCGATCAGCCATGACAATAAAAAACATTAACATTACAACCACCAAGGTTCTGGATTCCCCCTTGTGTCACCAGGGTGTCTCTGGTATTTCGGGGCATGACTCCACAAGCCCTCTGGTGGTGTGTCTGACACCAGGATGTTGGCAGCAAATCCTTTGTGTGTTATGGGTTGTGGGGTGGGGCTTCTGTGGAACAGACTTGGTCAGCAATTAGTGAATTTTGCTGCATTGGCTTTTTTGTAGGATCGGATCAACAGGCACACATGTGCATGGGTGTTTACTGGTATATAGGTGGTGATCAGTGTTGTTCAGTTCACCTGTCAGTGGTCATAAAGTTAAGGCTGTTCGAGTGCTATATAAATATAGAATATTTACTGTAAAAAAAGTTGCATGAAACACATGCACTCAGTATTTACGGAAGAATTTCAGTGAGTTTGTCTGGCGTCCGCATGATTTTGTTTTTGCATTGCACCGCTGCCTTAAGTTTCCATCGGTAGATAAAATGCTGAATCAATTAACCAGAAATTTGTGGTTTGGATGTGCAGGATGCTGAGAGAACATTCAGAGGACACCTGCATTTGTTTGTTTCAGGTTTCGGCTCTAGGCTTCCTGTTGAAGCGATTGCACTTTTTCCCCCTTAACCCAGAAGCATGTTATGAAAAATGTTTAAGTATTTCAGATTTGGTGAAAAGAAAGTGAATACAAGTATGTATTGCAAATTATTATTTAACAACAATCATTTGTTTATCAGTTAAATTTCCCCAAGGTGAAATTGTTAGTGGTTTTATAAGAACTCCCTTTCCCTTTTTTCCTAAAGAATAGGGAAGAGAAAGATGCCCACTGTGCTTAGTGCTTGGCCTATTTTTATTCTGATGAAGAAATAAATCCAGTGACTTAAGATGCATGACCTGAAAAGATGCATGACCTTATGTCCTTAGAAGAAATTGCAACATGTGCAACAAACCTGAGATTAATACACATTTAACATTAGGTTTTGAACTAACTGACTGAACTGAATGCTGTTATTTGTTAAAAAGCACATGGCTCAGTATAATAGTAATGTAAATGTAGCCTGCATTGAAACTAATACATTATTAAAACCTGATGTGCTGACCTGTCAACTTCACATAAGAAATGTGGTCCTCAAAAATAATCAATGACCATGAATGGAGATAACTTAAATGCTCAATTGTGGAACTAAATCAGCTCTGTGGCCATAAGAAAACCACATGTTAATAAGACTTCTATTAGAAAAAAAAAAGTCTTCAATTTGTTGGGCTTTCAATATTAATAGGTCATGCGTTCTGATGAGTCCAGCTGGACCTTATTCTAGGGTGATGGGCGTGTTAAAAGGGGTGTGCATGAAGCAACATTCCCATCATGCATAGTGCCCATTGTATAAGCCTCTGGAGGGAGTGTTATGATCTTGGGTTGCTTCAGTTAATTGCATCAAGGCTCAGCTTATGTGGCAATATAAGGCTTTTTGTTATGTGGCAACAAAAAGTCAGCGTGAATGGATTTTTTTTTTTGTTTTATTAGGGTGGCAGGCAGAAAAATTCAAAAGAAACAAAGAAAATGAAAGCCTGAAAGAGATACTAAACACAATTAACAAAAAAGTATAAATTACAGTATAGGCAGAAAGTGCTAATTGTGTGAGAAGTGTTTCTGTCTGAGCAGAAAGAATCTAATCATGCTTGTGCCTAACTCTAGATCCTGTGAGCTAACTATCTTTAGTTGTATAAGTTAAGTTCAAGTTAAGCCTTTGCCACATATACATTTCTGCACAGTGAAATTCTTTTTGCACATATCCCAGCATAACTGGGGTCAGAGCACAGGCTCAGCCATGACTCTGGAGCATATAGGGTTAAGTGCCTTACTCTGGTGGAGCTAGGGCTTGAACCACCGACATTCCCAGTGGTAAACCAGTGCCTTAGCCCTCTGAGCTACCACTGCCCCTGAAGCCGATGCCTGATGGGTTGGATGCACACGATACACCATATGACCAAAAGTTTGACACTGTGAGACACTGTTGTTAAACAAACCACCACCACAGCACAGTCAATTTTACTCCCTTGCAAGAAGAGTTGGCCCCTCACCTTAGTTGCTATAACAAACTCCACTCTTCTGGATAGACTTTCCTTTCTATCCTGTTTTAAATTGTGGCTCTGGGAATTTGCCTACAGTATATTCATTTGCAAAAAGCATGTAAGGTTGGGCACGCTGTGGGGTTCCATTATACAAGGTATTCACTGGGGTTGAGGTCAGGGTTGTACTGTATGTGTAGGGCCACTTGAGTTCTTTCTCTCCAACCATGTCAAATCATGAATCATGAATCATGGTCATGAACCTTGCTTTGTGCACAGGAGCATTTTCATACTCAGACCACTTAGTAAAGGTTAATTAATGCTACACCATATAAGGACATTCTTCAAGGACAAGAAATACATACACTATATTGCTAAAAGTATTTATTCGTCTGCCTTCACATACATATTAACTTGAGTTAGATCTAATTCTTAATCCATTGTGTTCAATATGATATTGGCCGACCCTTTGAAGCAGCTTCAACTCTTCTGGGAAGGCTTTCCACAAGGTTTAGGAGTGTGTTTATGGGAATTTTTGATCATTCTTGCAGAAGTAGTGAGTGAAAAAAAGTACTGAGTAACTGTTTCATCATAATATCCGATTTTTTTTTGTTATTTTTAGAAATTATGTAAGCAGTCAGACAAAATTATCAAATAATGTGCAAATTGCAACATTTTTCAAATAATAAAATAAATGAAACAAATGTAATAAAATAGATAAATAAAACCAAATATCTTTACAAAATAGCAAATTAAGCAATATATATTCGGTTGTGTTCAAATGACTCAGCAGAAAGAAAATAACATTAGAACATGTGTACAAGAGGTCTCACTTAACCATAAACTGTGTCCAGCAAAAAAATATATAAGAAAATTAGATATTTTTAGCCTCTAGTTTATTTGCTAATTATATATGTTAAGATTGCAACATTAAATAAACCAGCTTCACTGTCTACCACTGCTGAATACAGACCCTCCCCGTAGACCCCAACGGCTATTGTTATTGCGGCTGATAAGCGGAGTCAAACAGAGTCATGTGATTATTGTTGCTACATCAGACTGGTGAAACAGTCACATGGTAGATCCACCGGCTGCATTTCTCTGGCAAACACAAAGGATATCTAAAATGTCAAATAAACGATTAGAAAAGTAACGAGTCGAGTGTAGCCAAATGTAGAGGATTAAGAGTTAAAAGTATGGTGCGGTAAAACTACCTATAGAAGTACACTTTTTCAAAAAATTTACTCAAGTAAATGTAATGGAGTAAATGTAACTCGTTACTACCCACTTCTGCAAAGGTGTTCTTCCACACCAAACTCGCTCATCTACTGTATATCTACAAGGACCTTCCTTTGTACACTGGTGCGCAGTCATGTTGGAACAAGACATGTTGGGGACCATCCCCAAACTGTTCCCACCAAGTTGGGAGCATGAAATTTTCCAAAATGTCTTGATATGCTGAAGCATTAAAAGTTCCTTTCACTGGAACTTAGCGGCCCTTGCCCAACTCCTGAAAAACACCACCACAACATAATCCCCCTCCACCAAACTACACTTGTTACTCAGACAAGTACCGTTCTCCTGGCAGCAGGTAAACCAAGACTCGTCCATCGGATTGCCAGACTGAGAAGCACGATTCATGACTCCAGAGAACACATCTCCGATGCTCCAGTGATGGCGTGTATTATACCACTGCATCCGATGCTTTGCATTGCACTTGGTCATGTAAGGCTTGGATCCAGCTGCTCGGCCATGGAAATCCATTCCATGAAGTTCTTTACACACTGTTCTTGAGATAATCTGAAGGCCACATTAGAGGTCTGTAGCTACTGCCTCTGCTGAGCGTTGAAAACCTTTGTGCACTACGTGTCTCAACATCCGCTGACCCCGCTCTGTGATTTTACATAGTCTACCACTTTGTGGCCGAGTTGATGTTGTTTCCACTCAATTCCACTTTGTTATACCACCAGCAGATGGTTGTGGAATATTTAGTAGGGAGGAAATTTCACGACTGAACTTATTGCACAGGTGGCATCTTATCACAATTAAAAGTCCTAGAGCGGTATTTGTAGGGAACTAAACAATCATTCGCTATCTAAAGAATCCCATGAAGAAGATGGCTGTCGTCAAGAATACCTATCCACAAGATACCTACATTTATGGCACTGTATAAACACAATGGAAGTTCCTTTTTAGTCATAATAAGAAGTCTCATGGAGTGTAAATTTTCCCAGCTCATTTGTTATATTTTTCATATATTTTAAAGATTTGCACATTACAGTATGGTTAGTATTATCTTTTACTTGGAAACTTGGATATAATTAATCTATTAAAAGATCTAATATTAAAGCTATAATACTGTATTAAATCCATTAACATTGGCACAAATATCCAATATATGAGTACAGTTTGACCTCAAAATTAGATTATTTATTTATTTATTTATTTAAGTTTCAAGTTGACACTTGGCATTTATTATTTACTAGGGTGACTACATTGGCAGTGACAAACCGTAAATGTAATTTTTCTTGATTTCAGCATGTTCCAAAAACTCACTAAGCACATTTAAATGTCTCTGGGCAGAATGTAACACAGGAAGCATCTTTACTTCACTGATCACTGAGAAAGAAGAGATGCAACTGGTATTTCACAACACCTTTGCTCAAAAATCTAGTTGAAAGCTTCTAATGAGATTATATATCAGTTCATAAATTGGACATTTCCTTATAGACAACTGTATGTGTCTACAGAGAATAATAATGTGCCAAAGTGGGTAAAAGACCAAAAATGGCGTTTATAGAAAATATGTATTGTAGTCAAGAGTTCTTTGCTGATAACTTAAAAAAAAAAAGTTTTAATAAAATATTCTTTGCAATAAAGACTAAGGCTCACTGGACACATGACTAGTGAACTTACTGTTAATGCACATTTATCATTTTCTGCTTACTTGCTTGTAACCCATGACAGAAATACATGGAAAGGGGAAATTGCTTTTCGTTTTACTTAGAAAAAGAGATTTGTGTCCATTAAGGTTTACTGTTAATGTTTACTCTTTCTCTCCCTCTTTATCTCATGCAGAATATTTTCTAATTAAAAATAGAACATGTCATTTAAGGGCTGCAAATTGCATTGCCATAAGATTGTCACTTTACAAATCATGGGTTGTCTAGAGCTTTACCTGATCTTCCTGTGTTTGTGTGGGTTCTCTCCGGGTTCTTCACTTTTCTCTCTCCCACTACACCCTGGCTGTGCAATTACCATGGGTATTAGTACATACTACTAGTATTAGTACATTAATACATTGGGGGAATTGGTGATCCTCTGCTCATCTTGACTTCTGAGAGACACGGCCACTCTGAGAGGCTCTTTTTTTATACCCAATCATGTTGCCAATCGACCTAATAAGTTGCAAATTGGTCCTCCAGCTGATTCTTATACAGTATGTACATTGAACTTTTCTGGCTACCTGTCTCAACTTTTTTGGAACATTTTAAAAATGTCTTACTTTCAACATATGATATGTTATCTATGTTGTATTCTGAATAAAATATTGAAATTTTAAACTTCCACATCATTGCATTCCCTTTTTATTCATAATTTGTACAATGCCCCAACTTTCTTGGAATCGGGTTTGTATATGTGTGTATGTTGGTAATGCAGTGACCAATTCAAGCTAATGCAAAGATGCACAGTGGATTAAACAGTGCAATACAAAGTGCCCAGATCAACTGTTTAGTACAGTAACAGCCATAGCAGAGCTTTCTTAACTATATAGATGGTTTAGCCAGGCTAATTTGAAAAATAAAAAATAAAGTGTAAAGTGGTTACCAAAGATGAATGAATAAACTTTCTGGTTATTGGAAACTGGAGCTTGTTTATACACCAACATTTAAACAACAACGTGTTACAATAGTAATATAATAAGAGCATGAATAATTTTTTTTCCCGCAAGTCTAAGCAATGTTTCGAAGAGGAAAAAGGAAGATATGATCTACATGACCTTCAAATGAAACAATTATCACACCAAGACCTCGACTTGGTGTCAAATCACTGCCTGGTTTGGGAACTGTGCCATATCAGACCGCAAGACCCTACAGCGGATAGTGAGGACAGCAGAGAAGAAGATCATCGGGGTCTCTCTTCCCTCTACTGAGGACATCTACACCACACGCTGCATCCGCAAAGCCACCAGCATTGTGGCTGATCAGACACACCCCACTCACACACTCTTGTACTAACTATATATTGAAGAGACAATAAAGCCTACTTGAACTTGACTGTTGCATTTGTAGATGTTGCAGTTGAAAGGCCATTGAGATTTATCACATCTAGTGACTCATGTCTTTCACACAGTCCTTAACCTAATTAAAATTAATGTACAAATGATCTATTAAAAAAAAAAAAAAAAAAAAAACATTAATTGGTCAGTGTATTAGATTAGATTAGATTAGATTGGGAAATGTAGTAGTAATAAAAAAAAATCTTTATTAAAAAAGGTGAAATAGAGGAATAGTGATAGAACTATTTCCAAGGAAATTATGTCTGCGCACATTGACAAGGGAAACCGTAGGTGGAGTGTATTTAATGAACACAGACCAAGGTCTAACCACTGCAGGGAAACAGATTATGGCATGCTGTAGCAGACTTTAAGCACGTTGCAGCCTATCAGTAAAAATCCCCTTGATATATAGGCCATGATGACATTTACCATCATAATGCATGTTAATAATAGCAAGAAAAACAGTAATGTGAATAACAATCTGTATATATTCCATGATATATATTCCATGTTTAAGCTTGTTTTCAAAATCTCTGTAAACATGCATACATACTGGAGATGTGAGCATATGATAGAGGATCCCCTTTATTTTTTTATAGAAAGCAGTTACATTAGCCCCAATGACTGTCTAAAAATCACTACTTATTCATTCAGAAGAAACCCAACTGACTGGAACATTCTAGAGAAATGGGCGCAGGTGCAGAAATAGGGGTGGTGCATTCTTGGACATTCAAGGACATGCTTCATGTTCTCTTCTTCAAGGACACATCATGTTTTATGCTGATTTCCCCCAGTAGTTTTGGTAATTTTTCAATTACAAGCCTTACCTTACCATGGTTAAATATTTTTGTGAACAGTAATAATGACAATGAGCCTTACAGTGTTTAGCATATGCCGAGTAAAGTTGGAAAATTTTTATACAAGCATATGTACAAGGAATGCGATATTCAAAAAATATTACGGGAAGTGAGTCAGTCATCTATTTCTGAGAAAGTCTCTTTTTTTGTCATTTTATCACTCAGAGCTTTGCCTTTTATGAGTTTTGTAGGCATCACCAAATACAAGTCAGTTGTGCAGTGTCAGGTTAGTATTCATTAGGCAGGAGCAGGAGTAGCTCTGTGTTTAAGGTGTTGGAGTGCTGATGAGGAGGTCCCTGGTTCGAGTTCTTACGCCACCTAGCTGCCACTGTTGGATTCTTGAGCAAGGTCTTTATCCTATCCAATGTGCCAGGTGGCATGTGGACGCACCCTACCCCTATACCTAGTATTCATTATAATTCAGTTCACACTTGAAAAGGTAAACCAGCGGGAATCTGGTGGAATTACTTATTACGCATGGTTTGGCTTACCTAAACATTTAAGCATGACTTCAGTCGAAGAATTGAAGGATGTGAAGGAAATGAAGCTCATTGTGAGCGGCAGAGATTTTCATTCATTAAGATAAACTGTTGCCTGTTATCTGAAATATATTTATATACATACTGTATACATATTGGTGACGTCTATATGGACTAATCAGGTCTAAATCAATAACATACTGCAGGTACTATTCAAATGACACTCATGTGGCAATACTTTTTGGGAACCTCAGCCCAGTTCAGTTTTAGATCAGATTAAAAAAAAATTTTTGGTACATTAAGGAAGGACTTTTTTTTTTGCCGACACCCCCACTCCCAAAAATTTGTAAAGTAAAAATGAGCTCTGAACGTTCTGCACATTTACAACATTACATATATATTTTTTCACAATTTCTATTAATAAAAATCTGTTGGGTGCCCTCTGAGGGATTTTTTCTTTGGGGGACCTTAGGCAAATATATTTTCTTTTCCTGAAACAGTGGTTCCAGAAAGGGAACTAATAGTCTCAAGCCACAATTAGCTCTCTTACATTCCAGTATATTACATTTTTATATTACTTAAATCAAAAATATTTTTAACTCTTCTAAAATATGCATTTGCGTGCATGTAGAGTACCCTAGTGTTAACAGTAATTCTTAAGATATGTAAAGGAACATTTGTCGGGTAAATCTATGCATCATACATACTGTATAGACTTTATAAGAAAGTTCTTTATAGGTCATGAGTAGGATTTTATGATTTGTAGCTGGAACCAAAGTAACCTGTATAAAATACAAGTGATACTATCAAACTTCTGGGCAGTAGTTGGTGCAGGTGCTTCAAAGCTCCAGATTTCCTGGTTAATTCATGATTAGATTAGATTTGATTACATTTGATTGAACTTTGTCATAGTACTGTACAATGCCATTGAAATTCACTTAGCCTCTATCCAGAATAAGTGGCCTATTTACAATAAATTACAAATGTAATAAAATACGGTCATGGGCTTATACATACAGTGGTGTGAATGTCTCATGTACAGAAGTTGCAGTAGGTATATACTGTGTAAACCTTTGATCACTCGTGCCAGTGCCAAACATCAATTTCAGTGGTGCCAGCAGCGAAAAATCTTGGGCTGTGGACAATGTGAAACATGTATTGTTCTCTAATGAATCCACCTTCACTGTCTTTCCCACATCCAGGAGAGTTACGGTGTTTGGAGAAGCCCCAAAGAATCGTACCACTCAGACTGTTTCATGTCCAGAGTGAAGCATGGGGGTGGATCCGTGATGTTTTGGGCTGCAATATCATGGCATTCTCTAGGCCCTATACTTTTGCTAGATGTGCGCATCCCTGCCGAGGACTACCGAACCTGGTACCGAACTATAGAAAGACTGGTGACGAAGTGGTTTGATCAACATGAAAGTGAGGTTGAACATCTCCCGTGGCCTGCACAGTCACCAGATCCAAATATTATTGAGCCACTTTGGGGTGTTTTGGAAGAGCGAGTCAGGAAATGTTTTCCTCCACCAGCATCACGTAATGACCTGGCCACTATTCTGCAAGAAGAACGTTTCAAAATCCCTCTGGTGACTGTGCTCTGTCATTCCCAAGATGAACTGATGCTGTATTGTCCGCAAAAGGAGGCCCTACACCATACTAATGAATTTTTGTTTCCGTTTCATTGTCCAACCCCTGTATATAATTTTATAGAGTATATGCAGTGGTAAAGTTATATCTTTAGAAGATAACAGTTTATAGCAGTACATATACAGATGTATGTATAGTACAGTATATACAGAAATATATAGGTGGAATATGCAGTAGTGCAACAACATTATAAATCAATGGTACAAAAATGCACAGTTGATAAAACAGTGCAATACAAAGTGTAGGAGACCGTGCGGTAGTGTAGAGGTTAACATGCCTTCATTAGCTGTTTAGTACAGTAACAGTCAGAGCAGAGCTTGCTTTACCCCATGTCTGGAGTTTGAGGAATTCCCCAGGGTCTCTGGTTTCCTCCCACCTCTCAAAGACATGCATGTAGATGGATTGGCCATGCTAATTTGCCAATAGGTGTGAATGTGGTTACTAAAGCTGAACAAATAAACTTTCTGGTTATTGGAAACTGGAGCTTGTTTTGTACTTTAACATTCAGACAGCAATCTGCAAGGCTGTTATATTGTTTTAGCTGAGAAAAAAAGGCAGTCATTGTAGTATTAGCTACATGACCTTCAAATGAGACACCGAAACATAATCAAACCAAGACCTTGACTGTTTCATTGTACATGAGTCAGTTGAAAGGCCAATGAGACTTCCTGCTTCTAGGTCTATCTAGTGACTAATGGCTTTCTCACGGTCCTTAAGCCTAGTAAAGTTCATGTGCAAATGATTTGTTAAAAAACTGAAAACATGATTAATAGGTCAAAGGACAAAAATGCTGTAAGATAATTTTGCTGAGTTGCAGTGTGTGCTCTGAATGGGAAGGAAATGAATTTGTAGGCTTTACACATCAGGTCAAATACATCAAAAATTACCACCCTTATTTATCTTTGTTTTTTATGTGTTTCTGGGAGTATAAGGAGTTACACTGACCAGCCGCTGCCTTCTTGGTCTTCCTTAGAAACCATAAATAATGACATTACTGTTAGGTTTAGTGCTCTGTTTACAACCCTGCAGTTTTAAGCACTTTTCAATCTTGGTTTTGAGATGTTTAAAAATCCAATTCTAACTTTAGTAATAATAGCATCATTATTACATTATCTAAATTTGTTTATTTCTTTTTTTGCAATTCACTGTTTTCTACATAGGTTGGAGTGTGTGTAGTGGTTAGCACTGTCGCCTCACACTTCTAGGGTCCGATTTCGATTCCCGGCTAGGCTCGATTCCAGTCTCTGTGTGCATGGAGTTTGCATGTTCTCCCCGTGCTTGGTGGGTTTCCCCTGGGTACTCTGGTTTCCTTCCACAGTCCAAAGACATGTACTGTAGGTTGATTAGCATTGCCTGTAGTGTGTGTATGTTTGTGTGCCCTGCGATGGATTGGCACCCTGTCTGGGGTGTACCCCGCCATGTGCCCTAAGCCTTCTGGGATAGGCTTCCTGAATACAGGTTAAAGGATAAAATCGTGTATAGAAACCAGTGAATCTCAAAAATATAAATAAAGATTTTAGCTGGGTTTCCACAGACTTGGTCACATAGTATCTGCCCCTGACGGAGAGCTGATTAATGCAAATATAAACTTGATGATCATAACAATGATTATTGAGTCATTTAAGTTTTCATTGTATTTGCATACTACTTGCGGTGTTAAATAGCACCATCTTCTGGTTGTGCCATCATTTACATTATATTCATTACCAGTCGAATGTTTGAACACTCCTTCTAATTCCATGGTCTTACCTGATTTTTATTCCTTTCTATAGTGTGAAATAATGCTGAAGGCATCCAAAATATGCAATAAAACAGTTGATATTGAAATGCATCTGATATTTATCTCTGTAAAGCCTTCTTAACGGCTCTAATCCGAGGTGCTGTTTGTTAATTAGTGATTTCTGAGGCTGGTAACTCTAAATAAACTTCTCCTCTGCAGCAGAGGTGAGTTTTAGTCTTGATTTCCTGGGATGGTCTTCATGAGAGACAGTTTCATCATGGTGCTTGATGGGTTTCGCAAATGCACTCAACAATACTGTTCTTGCAAAAACTGTTCCAGAACAGCTGGAAATAAAATAACCTGACTATTATTGTTGTTGTTACTTAAACACCTAATCCTGTATGTGCTATTTCATAGATTTGAAAAACAAAAATCCTGTATTGCTCTAAAATGTAGATACTAAATCCAGAATTCTAACTGGTATTCTCTCTCTCTCTGCTACTGAGAATCCAAAATTCAGCAATGTGAGAAATTAAGTATTATAATATACAGAATTGGCTCTTGGACTCACACTGATTAAGTTGTCCAACAGTAGATAAGCTCAAGACCTAAAAGGCCATGTGTGGAAAGGTTTAGTGTGGTATAATGCCAAATTTTAGATTGATATGACTTAGGCTGAATAATAATAATAAAAAGAAAGCATGCAGATGTTATTACCTAACCTAGTTCTGTGGTAAAAACAATAACAAAACAAACATTAATTAAGTAATTAATTCTTGACATAAAACTTAGGTACCATATTAGGTAATAGACCATGAATATTATCAAAAACCCTAAAAATTCTCTCTCTCTCTCATATTATATATGAGGGGGTCTATGGTAGGGGGGGGGGGGGGGCATTTTAGCGCATATCATCCAAGCAGTTCCACCAATTGTAGACCTCTCCATTTTTTATTTCCTTTTCAGAGAATTGGCACCCACAGCAGGCAGCTAGGGTGCGCATTTTCTGACCGGCATATCTTCTGGTAACCACATCTTCGGTTGCTAGGTGGCGCTGTTGTAAAAGGATCAGAGGAGATGCGCTTCACCAGAGAGCGCTTCTACAGTATATAAGCCCCTTAGAGGGTGTGAAAGCGTGAAGTGTGAAAGCGAGTCCACCGCTTAGGGGATAACTCAAAGAGGTTTGTATGTAAAGAAAAAAGAAAAGAAAAAAGACAAAAAAATATTTATTAAATTCTTCATCATTCTTACCATCATTGATACCCAATGAGGAGAGATCTTCCGTGGGGCCCCAGTCCGAGGGACATTGACAGTCATCATTACCGTCTTCCATTTTTTCACAATTGCTCCAACAGTTCTTTTTTCACCAAGCGGCTTGGAAATTGCCCCGTAGCCCTTTCCAGCTTTGTGAAGGTCTACAATTTTGTCTCTTGTGTCTTTTGACTAGGGTTGGGTATCGTTTGGGATTTTTTTGATACCGGTGACAGATCGATACCGGTGCCAAAACGGTGCCTGTACCGATTCTTTGCAAAAGCCACAAAATGATGGTGGATGACTCAAGAATACATTTTTATTGAACAAAAAATGTAATGCTTAAAATTTAACAATATATTAGCCTTCTTTGCAATGGTAAATGGGGTCACTGTTGTAGTACTACTAGTACTAGCTGGAAAGCCATAATTATAAACAGAATCTATGTTACATTAGTATTTTACAAATCGTTTGACCGTTGGTTAGCATGAATGCAAGATTTGCATTTTGCGGTTAACATTACATTAGTCTACTACTAACCTGCGGAAAGACTGCTTTCGTCATCATAATCGGTGGACTCCTTTTTGCTACAGTTGGTATGACTGACAGCTTGCGAACAACAGCTGGCACTATCGGTGTGGAGGACCCCAGCCCCAAACACAGTGCATGCCTCTGCTTTTAAGTTTATTCCGTGTGCCCTCAAATGTTTCATTAGATTTGACGCGTTTCCCCCTTTACATACAACTGCTGTGAAACATTTGCAAGTGTAACGTTAGTTGCTGCGTTCACGCGCATCTCGGATTGTCTCATTTCCTGATGATTTGTGCTTTAAATTTATTTTTTTTATCTAATCTAATACACTTTTAATCTACAAAAATAAAATGGACAGTAACATTACTGTAACAGTGTTTTGGATTGGTATTATCAAAGCTTTCCGAAGTCCTCAAGATTTTTCTAATTAAGGAAATAATAAATTTTTCCGATCATTTCTGACACCCCATGAATGCAGTATTTAAATTTTACTAGCGATCATGTGTGTTGATGAATCTAATGCTTATTACAACTGTGTCATCATAGCCCCAGAGAACAAATACATTAATCGACAGTTCAGGCATTTAAGTGGCACCAAAATGAGGCACCGAAATTCGGGGACAATAAATTTACACCACTATACAAACTTTACACTGACTACTTTTCATTGTGTCAAAGTCATTTATGCAGTGTTGTCCTATGAAAAGATATAACTAAATATTTGCAGAAATGTGAGGGGTGTATTCACTTTTGTGAATATATATATTCTTATCCAGATTCTTGGCCACTGGTGACTCGTACCGGACAATAGATTACAGCTATTGTGTGGGAGTGAACACCGTGGCAGGGATTGTTGGAGAGATTGCCAGGGCAATATGGGAGGTCATGCCAGTCCCCACCACTGAGGACTGGCGCAGCATCGCTACTGACTTCCACCATCAATGGAACTTTCCCAACTGACTTGGATCCATTGATGGGAAACATGTAGCAATCAGGGCCCCTATAAACTCAAGGTCCCAGTTTTTTTAAATACAAGGGGATTTATTCCACTGTGCTCCTGGCAGTGGTAGATGCCCAGTACTGCTTCTGGGTAGAGGATGTGGGCAACTACGGAAAGACAAGCAGTGGTGGCGCACTGGCTAACGCTACCTTCAGCCAGGCACTCAGGCAGGGAACCCTTGACCTGCCACAGCATGCGCTGCTGCCAGGTGCAAAACATTTGCGACCCCAACCACATGTTTGTGGCAGATGAGGCATTTCCACTCCGCCAAGACCTCATGTGCCCTTTCCCAGGACACAATCTGCCTGCCAACAAAAGATTTTTTTATTACAGGCTTTCACATGCCAGGCTGATTGTTGAGAATATCCTCGGTATTCCCACAGCTCAGTGGCGTATGTACAGAGGTGTCATTGAGGTCAGCCCTGGCAACGTGGATGCCTGTGTGAAGGCTACCCGTGCCCTGCACAACTTTCTGCGGAGATCCAGAAGCAGCACCGGGATGCCCATATCATCGGCAGGAGACGGAGCAGCTGCTGGTCTACAGTAGGTCGCTCAAGTTGGCAGCAACAACCCCACATGGGAGGCTATCCGGGAGAAATTAGGTGTCCGGGAGAAATTTATGTCATATTTCTCCACCGATGGAGCTGTCCCCTAGCCACCTGTGGCATAAACCATTGTTTTTAACGGCTCTTTTAAGAGCCACCAATTAATCAAAAAAAGAACGATTTCCATAAATACCAAAAATGACCTAATACTGCAGTCACATAAGATTATTTAAAAAGCAATGATGTCACTTGTCACAAAGTAAACATTTTTAATGACTTTGAACCTAATTATGTATTTCTTTGTAGACACTGTATCACCCTACATCGTCATCAGCTGCAGAGGATTGTCAATTACATAGCGGTCATGCTGACATATCATTGAAACTTTGAACCACTGAACATTCACTTTTACCATCTCTCTGTTATTTTAATGACAATATCATTTATATCTACATTTAATGTTATATGATGTCCTCTCAAAAATAAGTAGCAAATAAAAATTATTATTTGATGTACTGTATGAGCCTTGCAGGTTCTCAACTTTAAAACATATTAAATGCTAAAAAAATATTAACCGTGAGGTAATAACTTTCAAAAATCCCTAGTATATCACCACTTTCTGGTTTGTAATATAAAACAAATAAAAATAAATAAATAAATAAATAAATAATATATGCGGCGTGTGTGTGTACTGATAGTGTGTGTATACACACTATTTTTTTTCATAGACTTGAAAGAAAGTTTGGAATCAAATACTTATACACGTAACACTATAAAACATTGCTGGTATGAGCACTTTTAGACATATCTATTAAACATATTTATAAAAGTATTAGTTTTAACTAACACTTAAACATTGTTGGAATGAATACTTTTATAAATAATAATTTAAATTTATAGTTTCACCAATATTCTAAACAAAGCACTTTAAAACATTCATGGAACTAACACTTACAAAAATATATATATAATACAATCTACATTGTGACACAAAAAACTTGTGCACAAGGTGCAGTTGAGAGGACTGCTTACCAAGACCCCTCACAGGCTTGTGGGCTGCACCCCATTACTCTCTCCCCAATGCCTACTGTGTCCCGCCTCCTGACATTTCACTTCATACACCATTTTGTGCATTTGGAACTTTAAGTCCAGCCTTGTTTGCACAGACAGTGTGCGAAAATACTCCAGGAGGCTTTTAAAAAACAAACAGTCACTGTCCTCCGGAGGAGTGACTGATCTCCTGCTGACAGCCTCGAAGGCTGTCAGCATCGTTTCTTCAAAATCTGCACTTACCTGTGCTCTCCTCCTCTTTTATTTCCTTCAATTCATCCTGTCTGACCCTCAACACTCTTCTCCATGACCCCCAGCATGAAGGGCTTGAAGGTCCTGTCTGAATGCTGTTCTCCGGTTGGATTTCCTCTTGCTGGCTCTCACTCACCTGGTCTGCAGATTCTGTGTGTGTGTGTGTGTGTGTGTGTGTGTGTGTGTGTGTGTATGTGTGTGTGTGTATGTGTGAGAGAGAGTGTGTGTGAGAGTGTGTGTGAGTGTGTGCGGCAAAGACGGTCCCTGGCTTTGCCCGGCCCAGTCCTCTCTTTCCTGTGGGGTCAGGGCGTCCCCAATCCCCCCCCTACCATATTACTGGCAGTAACTCTTTCCTCAAGAAGTGGGTTGAGGAAGCTCATGACCCCACTATATCGCCATGGCCTACTCCTTTTCCTCTCTGCCTCCTTCCTCCTTTCCTTTCTGTAGGTGTCTATAATAGACTTCCACCTCTTTTTACACTCATCCGCTAGTGAAAAGACAAAAAAAAAAACACATTCAATATAAACACTTCATGGCCCTTTTAAGAATAGCCTTGTTGCATGCTATATCTAAAATGGCATAGATGTATATGAGTGTATATATATTCAAGACTAATGACATCTCCAGCTATGAAAATCACCTGCTAATACCATAGAAGAGGCAAGTTATAGAACATGTTTGTTTTCCTTTATTGAAAGAAAGAAAGAAAGAAAGAAATGACTGCTTTGAATGTAAATGTGTCATCAGATTTTTTTTTTAAAGTGTTCTTTATTTCTCCAGTAGCTTAACTTAAGCCTTTTTTTTTAACCATATGTGTAGATATGACAAATATCTTTGCTCTTTTGCGTGATCTGGCGCTAAAATTTGGATGAAATTCTCGCTTATTTTCGGGGAAAAAATATAACTCAAAAAATATAATCAGCAACTCACCAGAAACACCAACAATTTCAGACACCTTTGTCCACGCATCATTTTTTCATTTATGTCCCTGTACACAAACAGGGACACGTCGTAAATACCTAGGAAATCTGCTACAGCAATAATCAACCTCTCCTCCATTTCGCTTGGGAACTAATGTAGCCGGAACAAAAGTTACAGGACTGTGGAATCCTCTCAAGCGGAGGACCTCTACTTTTAATTGGTTGCCGCCCAACCGCACCTTAGCTCATTACCCTAAAGTTGAGTTGATTTCAACTCCCTTCGCCACCGGCTCACATTGAAAATTAATGACTTCCGGCCGCTTTGGCGCTCTCGCCGCATTCGGTTAGAACACACCATTACAGTCTACTAGTGTTCACGCCCAATCCTCTAAAAAAAAAACATCTAAACAACATGTTACATGACACAGATCTTCTGCTATCAAACCTAAACAATAGACAAACTGACTTTTTAAACTTACATGACAGATAATCATAACCAACAAAGATCACATTATACTGCTTTAACAGATTCATGTCAGGAATAAAATATAGAAAAAAAACACAATATTTAAAGTTGTGAGGATGGCTATTCAATGTCCACTTATTCACATGTCCCCAGCATCGATACTGTTTATGAATCTGTCTCATGGCTCCTTACATTAATCATGTAAATCACAACCTGAACTCAATATGGATTCTGCCTATTAACTATTTCAAAAACTTGCTTTTAACTCTACACATCACTGTATGCAAACAATCACATTATCACTAAATGTAAAACGAAATACCTTTTAACACCAAGTCCGACCTAATATAACAAAATGCTAGTTAAACCCAATGGCTGAAAGAATAGCATGGCTTCAGCGTGCGAGCGGGTCAGTCACGTCACACGTGCTCTTCTGTCTAGTTCCCTTAATAACCACACATGGCTGATTCATGTCCTTAAACATTAATTCAGTTCACAATCAGTCACTCCTTACCCACTTTCACCTGAATGGTATTTTAAGTATTTGTTCCTTATTTTTGTACCTGCTAAATGTTATGACCTTTTACCCAAATTATCAACGCCTTAATTTAATCAACACCAAGTTCAACCATTTTGAAAAAAACTCTGGTACAAACTACAGTTGCATGAACACATAATACTGTTGTGCATTACTTGAAGATTAATTAACATCAGCTTATCTGTAAAACAGTTATATGAAAACACTTTTAAACCCGAAACACTCACTTTCGCGAGTACACCTGAACTCACTCATTACAAGCTGAACTATATTAGCGTCCACGCCCAATCCTCAGCCTAGTGTACAGTACCAATTAGGGTGCCTCCGCTAGTAGCCGATTGTTACAAGAACAGCACTCTTAAAGAAACATGCACAGTATTATCAGTCAGTATCACAGTAGTTTCCAAACGCTACTCAGCTTAAAATTTATTATTATTATTATTATTTTAATAGAACAATATTTTACTCTCTTTTTAGCTGTACATACTGTAACCTTACAGGGCTACACTCACAGACTCCAATTCAGTAATCAAACTCTCAATGCTGGAGGTACAAGGTGACAGTGCTAACAACTTAGCCACCGTCCCTCCTTGTTGAGAGGATTCATTTTGAGAAAACATTGAAAAAGGTTTTTTTAAATTTTGTATTTTTCTTTTTATTTATTTTGTATATAGTACAGACCAAAAGTTTGGACACACCTTCTCATTCAAAGAGGTTGAATTTGTATTATGGCAAGAAAAAAGCAGCTAAGTGAAGAAAAAAAAAAAAACGAGTGTCCATCATTACTTTAAGAAATGAAGGTCAGTCAGTCCGAAAAATTGGGAAAACTTCGAAAGTGTCCCCAAGTGCAGTCACAAAAACCATCAAGCGCTACAAAGAAACTGGCTCACATGCGGACCGGCCCAGGAAAGGAAGCCCAAGAGTCGCCTCTGCTGCGGAGGATAAGTTCATCCGAGTCACCAGCCTCAGAAATCGCAGGTTAACAGCAGCTCAGATCAGAGAGCAGGTCAATGCCACACAGAGTTCTAGCAGCAGACACATCTCTAGAACAACTGTTAAGAGGAGACTGTGTGAATCAGGCCTTCATGATAGAATATCTGCTAGGAAACCACTGCTAAGGACAGGCAACAAGCAGAAGAGACTTGGCTAAAGAACACAATAAAGAACACAATAAAGAAAACGTTTTGAATGAGAAGGTCCAAACTTTTGGTCTGTACTGTACTGTATATATTTTAAGAAAGCCTTATTCCTGGTACAAGAAACAATCTTCCCTAAAAACACGCTCAAGCACTCCTGCAATCTGTGTCACTCGCTGTCTCCTAAGACCTCTGAAGGACAGTTCAAATGTCAGCACTCTTCTGATTGCCATCTTGGTAGGAGCTCAATCCCAATTTTAATTCAAAACTGGGAAAATGGGCATAGCGAATAGCTTTAGCTTAGCTAAAATGCCTTGGTGGCTAACGTTAATTTATATGCTAAAAGATTTGATTTAAACTCCGTCATCCATATCCTACACGTCCTCCTGTGTCAGCTCCTACAGTTAGCTTTTTGGGGTATGTTTAACTACAACAATTCCAGTTAGTTGGTAACTAAGCGATGTGTAGTGGACAGCTAGCGGTTTGACACCTGCATTGCAGTTGGCGCTCAAATTATGTATATCTTTATGTCTTTATGTTATTTTAACTTTTCAATTATATATAAAAAATTGTCCCTATAAAATTATCATGGAAAATATAGCTATTGACATCTAAATTTTTTTTTTGGACCAGGCTTTTATTTCAGTTGTAAATTTGGGCATTTTAACATCACTTTAGGATCCAGCCCCCAGTGGACATTCAAGGAACTGAACGTTTTGGTACCTTCCATGTTGGCTTCATTTTTCAGAATCAGAGGTTGCCCCTTGGTAATTACAAGTGGAGCTAAAGTCAAATCGGCACTTGTGATGAAAGTTCTTTTGAATGAATTGTCAAAAATGATTGACAGAAGACTTCAAGCACAATATGGTAATAGCATATTAGTAACCATTAGAATGGTGCAAATGTTTTAAAGAAGGCTGTACATCTTTGAATGTCGATCCCAGCCGAGGTGACTCGGCCGTTCCCTTGAAGTTTCAACAAGTGGAACAGCTGATCCTTGAAATTTGACGGAAAACATGGCGCCAACTTGGCGATGTGACGAATATGTCTGTGGGAAGTAAGTACACAATCATTCACATACTCCCTTTTCACATTAAAAGAACTCGTCTGGAAGTTATTGCCATACCCCCTATGCAGTCCCATTTCTACATTTTTGGCCCATTACAAGAGCTCCTGGGAGGCCAGAGAGTCAGCCATGAAGCAGGCAGTCTGATCATAGTCTACAGTAGTGTAGTGTTTTAGTGTGATCCTTATGTCACTTGTAACTAATGAAACTGTCTACATGGTGTTTAAGTTAAAATAATTAACTCACTTGACTGGTGAATACAAGTTAAATAGGTCTGATGATGCAAAGCATTGCAAACTATTCCACAAAGGACCATACAGCATAGTGTAACCAGTAAGATGCTTACCACAACTTCAGTTTTATGTCATACATTATTATAAGTCAATAAGTAAAGTACAATAATTTATATAATTATGTTATTAGACAGTTCAAATCTAAGTAGGATGACTAATATTCCTGTACAAAATAAGGCATACTGTAGATCTAACATCCAAGTAGCTGGAGAATGAATCTGATCATTGTTACTTTGGTAACTATTGGTACTTTCTTTCGCTTTCCTTTCTCAGGTTTCAGGATATACAGTAGAGTAGTTAACCTTGGGGATTTCATGACACAAATGATTCATGCTGTTCTCAACTGAACAAACCAAGTATTATTGCTGTGTTCCTTTAAAGTGGAACGTAATGCTGCACCAGCAGTGCTAGGACATTCAGGCAAGACAATAGAACAAGTGTTTCCTATCTTTGAACATGAATGCTGTCACTGCAATAATTTGTATACTTTGTCATTTGCGATCTATTATCTAAGAACAATACTTCCAAATAGTTTAGAGTTTTTTTAGCATGACAGTTTTTGTGCTTTGATAATTTTCTCCCAGGAACGTCATTGAAACGCAAGTCAGAAAACATGAACAATAGCCACGGTCACTGTATCAGGAAAAGGGGCCTTTTTTCTAAACGTCACCGAAAGACAACAGTGCTCTTGTCCTCTTAGGAAAGCGAAGTGAATACACAGTCAGGCACAGAGGTGACCTATGCAAAGCCAGATCACATCTGATGTCAGACCACCCATGTTACATAATATGTAAGGCTCATTGATTAGCAGAATTTGGGGTGTATTTCAGTCATTTTGATTGATCTATTGATATTTTTTGGTTTGCAAGCTAAAATGTTAGTGTTATGCTCATTTTGATTAACATTCTATAGTTCAGTAAGCATTAAAATAATATTTTCTAGTGCACAGATGTAAATTAATAAAAGTGATAAAGAACAAGATGATCATTTCTGGTAACCGTGAGCATTAAAAAAAATCAAGATAAAACACTTTTTATTTTATTTTTTATATATAAAAAAAAATCCTGAGAATACTGAGACCATCATACAATATCAGTCACAATTCTGGTATAGAATTGAATTTAATTAAATTATCATATATCATATCATATATTATATTATGGTCGGCATGGTGGTTTAGTGATTAGTACTGACGCCTTTCACTCCAGGTCCAGGGTTCGATTTCTGTGTTGGGTCTGTGTGCATGGAGTTTGCATGTTTTCCCTGTATTTGGTGGGTTTCCTCCAACAGTTCAAAGTCATGCAAATCGCCCGTAGTTTGTGAATATTGACTGGTGGGTGTACAAACGGGAATAAATACAATGGTCCCTAGTTGTACTACATAGGTTCTTGGATGGATGGATATCATATCACATTATACATGATATGATATGATATGATATGATATGATATTATGGCATTTGGCAGACACCCTTTTCCAAAGGACATTTATCTGATTATATATCTGATATTAGATGTATAATGATGTGATTTATAATGATAATCTTATAAATATGATATTAGGACTACTGTATGTGAAACCTGTGATTAAATGGTCTTATTCTTCTCAGTACACTTTGGTCAACTGATCATTCTTCATAAGAGGTTTTCACTGCACTGCCACTGTGCATGATATTAGCTTAAAGTGAGAGTCACTATGAGTGTAGGTGGGCGTGTGTGTGCCAGTAGTAGGGTAGCTGGTTTTCCCCCATAGTTCCCAGAGACCTCGACCCCCCCCCTCCCCCCTCCCCTCTCTAAAAAAGAAGTTCACTGTGGCACTGAATTCATTTGACATTGTAACAACCTCCTCACTGTCACATGATTTCCTGTCAGTCCCACGTTCTAAAAGAAGGCAGCTTTATTACACAGGATGTCGTGGGACTTTTTAAATATCATTCACTCAACATGAACGTGCCACTGTCACAATGCACTGATTTTGTTTTCTGAATGACACATTAGACATATTTTCAGATTTTATTATTAAACATAAAAAAAAAACTTTAAAAAAAACCTATGACACTTAACATATAAAAACAAGTAAATATTCATATATATCTTCACCAACATGACACAGGTTTCAGAGATGCACTCAGACACAGGAAAAAAGTTAGAATGTTGTACACAACTCCCTAGTTTTAGTAGAGACACAGCAGCTGCATGGTGAAATCTACATAATGATGTCATTTATCTCGCCTGTCTGGCACTCTGGGTGTTTTCCATGTCAATAGGTTTGTGAACTTTGCTTATGTAATCAAGCACCACCAACAAGTACAAGGTACCCAATCATTCACACACATACACAAACACACTATCCTAAATATCACACATAATAGGTTCTTTTACATTCTCAACTTTTTGGCTTTGCACTTTGGGTTTGGAAAGGGACACCCAGAGTATTTTTTATTTTTTGGGGGCTTTATATTGGTCCGCGCTGTCCACTCATTATGACCTTCCATACCCTTGAGGCTGAATGAAGGCATATTTTCTTACCAGCTGTGGTTGTCACCCTGTAAAAGGACAAAACCAGCATAACTCAGACCTTCATGTCATTCTCAATCTGTAGTATAATGTTAGATTTAGCTTTGGGCCAACTTACACAATCTCATAAGCCATGCACGATGCACTTGGAGGATACAGTTTCCATTCAAAGATGTTCTTGGGATGGAGTCTGTAGGACTTCTGACAGAGACAGCGCTCAGACCTCTCCATTCGGAATGCTGAAGCACAAAGAACTTACTGTCATTATAGAACATTTAACATTTTTAAGCTGAAAAAAAAAAACTGTAGTGGCAGATGTATTTTAATAGGCTTTGTATGTTCTATATGTTTGTGGTCTTCTGTGACTGTCGTGAACAGCCATGAAACTGGCTTGTCACAGAAACAATTCCCCATTTATATAAAAACTTATATATATAATAATACCGCCACTTTTAATGTCTTATTATATCTGATTACGGCCATCCTGATGCCACAATTAGTTGAATCTTTCATCATTCATTGTCAAGTGATATGTATTACTGGAATGTTATTAAAGTACAATATCATATCATATGCTTCTGTAATTAATAAAAATTTCAGAATGTTGTAACCTGTCTAATGAGTACTAGTTAAACATTTAAAATGATAAACATCAAGCTCTAGTCATCTTTTTCCACCCAGTATTTCCAGTATTCATACGGTATTTAGTGCCAAGTAGGATATACGTACAGTAAATGTGAGTTTTACAAGTTCAGAACAATAGTTTATCTAAGAAGAATGCTATAAAAATTGTACCTGTACAAAATGAAGCACACATCCAACATCCAAGTAGCAGCAGCAGCAGAACGGATCGGCTCATGGTCAGTTTTTTTTATTTTCTGTCACAGTCTCAAGGAGTAAATGTGACTGTCTGGTCACAAGATAACTTGAGGAAGACACATTTATACAGTGCAGTGTCTGGGGTAGTACATATAAGGACTTCCCTCTTGCATATTGACTAATGGAAAATGATTTATGATCCACGAATGACTTAATGAGCAGGACAATGATGCCAAATATAGCTGAGCTCCACCCAGACACAATGCCACTCAGAGTAACGTTCAAGACAATTAGAAATATTCTAGTAATTTGACATGCCGTATTTTGCGTAACGGATAATATTGTGTCTCGTCCTACGCTGCAGAAACATTCCGATGGCTTTCAGAAAGAGTTTTTGTACACAAAGAGCAAATGATAGAAGATGCTTTTATGTCCACATTGTAAAAGGATAATCTCATCTCATGCTGTTATTTCCTCGGACGTCTGCTGGTTTTGCTTGTATTGTCTAACATTGTCTATAAACCCTTAATGGCTTATTTTATTGTAAGATTTTAACCCATCACTTATAATAAGAATTTAATTATTTTATATTATTTTAATTAAGAACTGATGTCATGTTGAAGCCCAGAATAATAATTTTGCTTACGTGCTTTGACCATAGAACAAAAAACGACATATTATAACTACAATGTAGCTTATTTTGTTAGAGACACAGACAGTCAGAGATAAGTCATGCATGTTTACACAATACAGTTACAACACAACCCTTAAAAAAAGCAATTTACATACATAATTGCTTTTTTTTTTTTAATAATTGTGTTGTAACTGAAGATCACTTAAGCATTACAGATAATATTTCGGGAACAACACATGGTTAACTGTAACCTGTGGTGAAAAATGGGAAAGTCCAGTTCTGTGTCAAAAGTGATGAGCCACCCCTAATTTCTTCATATTTTGTTTTTAAAGAGATTTTCTTGCTCTTTAAAAACAAAATATGAAGAAATATTGTATCATTAATAGTTTTGAGGAATAGTTTCTGAGGCTGCCTGAAGGATCTTTATGGCTCCAGTCCCTGTACCTGAGCAGTTTCAAAGGGATGTTTTTTGTTGTTGTTGAGCCACACAGTGACCTATCAATCATTCAAGCATGAAAATCATTTAACTTAAGACATGAACCAGTGAGACACAGGTGCAGATTATGAAAGATGATCAGGCCAGTGATTAGTATACTGGTCATGCTGAATGCTGAGAGGTTGGAACAGACGAGAGGGGAAATGAGGTCGCTGCTGAGGTTGTTACAAAAACTGTATCTTTAGGCATATTGCAACTTGTCACAGTAGAACATTTATTCCCATTTCTTTCAATTACTTGTTTTTCTATACCACTTATCCTGTACAGGGTCGCAAAAAGTCTGGAGCCTATCCCAGAGAGGGGGCACACAAGCACACGTACACACACACTAAATTTGGAAATGCCAGTTAGTCTACTGCATGCCTTTTGCTGACTGTTAGAGAAAAAATGAAGCCCCCAAAGGAAATCCACCAAGCACAGGGAGAACATTCATACTCCATGCCCACAGACCTTGTAACTCAGTTTATTCAAGTAATCTGATGAAACGATCAGATTACTTGAATAATCTGAGTTACAACCTAAATGTGGGAATCAAACCCTGGAGATGTGAGCCCATAATGCTAAATGCTACGCCCCCATGCTGTCTACTACGTAATTTAATTTAAGAAATAAGGGGTGACTCAAGACTTCAGTCAGAACAGTATTGTATATTACTGTATGTCGCTGCAATTATGTCTAAGTTGCTACACTATATTTTTGCCTTTTAACTCCCACATCTCACAAGCAAAATTACTTCCTGCTACATTAGGGGTTATAAGTTAGCCATGGCTATTCATTTCTTACTTTTTTAAGTTCCATGGTAAAAAAAAAAAAAAAAAAAAGGTTAATAATAGCAAAGTTAAATTATATGTAATTTAATGAAATTTTATGTAATTACAATAATAAATTATTTTAATTTAAAATGAGAGTTTTCTGCTTTAATCTAAATAAATAATTTCACGCTTTGGTAACTTGTTATTAACCACAGGATTTATTTCAATGTGTGACTGCACTTTCCCTTTTGAATATTTTTACCAGCTCAGATATAGTACTAGCCAAACCTGTTCAACCCCTCCTTTCTCATGTTTACACTAGGCCAGGTTCAGAAACACCTACACCTAAGGAGGAGGCTACGTATACCATTTCTTCAGATGATGCAACCAGTAATTAGTGCTACACCTCGGCCATGAAGCTTTGTTTGAACTTGTGTGCAATTAACCTGTTTTGATCTTACCATATTTAGGAACTGTGGGTAAACCTCATCTTTGATTTTTCGCCCACACAAAATTACACAACATCCACCCACTGTGGCTTGCTGATGGCTGTGAGAGGAAGTGCAACCATGATCCTGCATGCGAGTGTGTGTGTGTGTGTGTGTGTGTGTGTGTGTGTGTGTGTGTGTGTGTGTGTGTGTGTGTGTGTGTGTGTGTGTGTGTGTGTGTGTAAGAGCACCCACTTGCAGTCACCTTCATCTTGACTGCGGTACTCAACCTCGTGTGTTTGGCTAAAAACAGACAGCTCCAGACTGAATGCATTTCCTGTTTAATCTCTAGAGCATTTTTATACATAATCATGGGAAAAAACCTCTGATCTTGGAAGTTTTTCCTGAGATGCTCTTCGTATATGTCAGGCTGTTCCAACCCAGCTGATACTGTATATACTGTATCGACATATGTCCATAGAAGGAAATTCAACTGAACAGTCATAACATTAACATCACATAAAACAAACATTGACTATCAGTTATAGAACAGTGAACTGGTGACAGGATCATGGGCAGCCATGACTCAAGCATGGCCGTGGGTGCCAAAAGCCAGTCCATGTCATCACATCCCACAGAAAGTCAATGCAGGCATGCAGTGCGCACCAGCCCACTACCCATAGGGCTCGGCAGGCAAAGAGCCCAAGGCTTTTGGCACTTATACTCCAAACTCCCCAGATCGCAATCTGATCGAGCACACACAATGTAAATGTTTTTAATGTCACGGCTGTTTGGCTGCTCTAGTATGCATTGAAGGAGGTTAATACGGCTGCTATATCCTGTTATAAGGATTATATTCTACCCAGCATGTCACATGCGCTTATGCAATATGGACAAATGTCAGACCTGTTCAGTAGTTGCAGCAGTGTTACGTCAAAAGGGATTCCCTCTGTCATTGTGTAGACAAAACAGGACAGGCAACTCATTCAGTTTTAATTTCCAAACAGATGAGGAGAAAGAATGCCCCTGTCAGTTAGAAAACTTTCCCCTGAAACTTCACCCTGTTTACAGTTTAAAGAGGGCGAATACAGTAGCAACGACATAAATTCCAAAAGCTGGCTTGCCCATAATTAGTACAATTATTTATTGTTATTGTAGGAAATGCAATATATCTGGAAATAATTGCAAATTATTCATGAATCAATTCTGTCTGAATGTATCAGAGACAGCAAAGTATATCGATCATTTAGAACTGAATTGGCCTTTAAATGTAAATGAAGTTTTAAAAATGTAAATGAACCCACTGAGTTGCAGATGCTAAACATGAAATCTATATTTCAAAGATGATGTGTTTGATTAGATGAGAAATACATGCGTTAAATTTTAGTTGAACTGAAATGTATTTGTATTGAACTTTTAGCAATGGACATTGTCACAAAGCAGTTAAAATACACACACACACACACACACACACACACACACACACACACACACACACACACACACACACACACACACACACACACACACACACCAATTGTTCAGAAGTAACATGATAACTTTCATATTATGGAATTACTGTATCTTGGCCTTTGATTTCTTGTTTTTGTTTATTAACCATTGGTTTCTGCATTGTATATGCAATATAACTGATGCTTATTAAGGTTAGAAAGTTAATGCCAACTTTAATGTTCAGGCAATGAGCTACAGTATGCTGTCTATGGTAACATAGATGTAGAGCTTTTCCTGTTCATTTGTCCAAAATGAACAAATGAATGACCTGGTTAAATATTGATGAGTAAGTGCTAAAGGCTTAAAGGGAACGTGGTGCAGCGAAGGGTTTTATGAAGGCTTTCAGGTAGGTGTGAGTCTGCTTTCAGGCCATGTGTTAAAGCCTATGTAGGCAGCTACAGGAGTGGAATCAATACAGTAATTGTTTGATGTGGAGAGTGTTGGGGAGGTTAAACACTGTTGCGGTTAGGGGTGAGTTGGAGGAATTCCAAGCATTTCAAGCACTAAGATATACACAGATACTGTACTGTACAATGCAAATTACTAGGAATCTGTTTAAATGCTCAATTATTCAATTATCTAATCATTAAATGGTGAAGTAGCAGCACAATGCATGGAATCATGCATATACAGGTCAAGGGGTGAAGGGCTCAGTCAGCAGAATAGGGAAGGGTGTGTGTGTGTGTGTGTGTGTGTGTGTGTGTGTGTGTGTGTGTGTGTGTGTGTGTGTGTGTGTGT